>OX393550.1:98080423-98665423 GCA_947650365.1 Chamaelirium japonicum | reverse complement strand
TGGTGCATCGGACGGCTGCGGACGCGGACCGCACGGACCGTAGACTGCATTTAAGCATCCCCTATATATATATATATATATATATATATATATATATATATATATATATATATATATATATATATATATATATATATATATATATATATATATATATATATATATATATATATATATATATATATATATATATATATATATATATATATATATATATATAGGGGAGGGATACTCTTACTCATGGCCTCTTACTCATATAGTTACCTATGTTCTGGGCCATCCATTAGATCCCGACGTACGGTTCTGATTAGATGACCTAGCAAATAATTAGCACCCTTTGATGCACCTAGAGGTTTTAGAATGAGCTGATTTTTTGTAGGCATGTTATCTATGGTATGTTGATCATCCTCACAAAAAATCAGCCCATTCTAAAACCTCTAGGTGCATCAAATGCGCTCTTTAAATCAACTGTTAAAATTGACAGTCGAAAACCGTTGATTTGAATAGCGCATTTGATGCACCTAGAGGTTTTACAATGGGCTGATTGTTTGTGAGGATGATCAACATACCATAGACAACATGTCTACAAAAACTCAGCCCATTCTAAAACCTCTAGGTGCTTCAAAGGGTGCTGGGTTATTGCTGGGTCAAAATTTGCTGGGTCAGCCAATCCCGACCCTATATATATATATATATATATATATATATATATATATATATATATATAGAGAGAGAGAGAGAGAGAGAGAGGGAGGGAGGGAGGAATGCTTAGGTGCGGTCTGCAACCGTTCGATGCACCCGCCGCATGTTATATGATTGTTTGCCCATCTTTGTAAACGATAATAAGGAAAGCTACTCATCCTGAAAGCCAAGGGCGGAGCTACATTGCCCCCCCCCCCCGCCCTAAAATTTGAAAAATGTTGGGTCACTGCTAGTATGTTCAGTGCATTTAGGAAATATCAATAGTACTGCCCCCCCACCTGCCGATCTTAAAAAAAAACTTTAGCCGCGATCGCAGCCCATCACATCCGTTAACTCATTATGAGGCTTGATGGCTATGGTTGTTTTACCAATAGGCAACTGCCCGCTTCCCCCATCACATGAAATCAGACTCACGAGTGAGTGAGGAGTAAATCATGTAGTAAACCATCAAGCCTTGCATGAAATCAGAGGCGTCCCTCATGCCACATGGCGAGAAGCGCATTATCTCGGGCTCTCAAAGCGGCGGGTCGTGACGAGAGAGGAGTCGCATCCATCTGCCTGACCTGTTGATTTGTTATATTGACAATAGAAGTAAAACCTAAGAACCCTAACCCCTTTTTACTGGTTTCTCGTTTTCCACCTCCACTCCTCTCTGACTCCCTCTATGCTGCCGTGCCACAGGTTCATCGATGATCTATTCTCTTCACTCTTCAGCCTTGGTACCATGAACATTAATCTAGATTCTTGACAGTAAGCCATTCTTGACTTCCTTGAAATCTAATTCTTTTCTTCCCCTCTCAATTCTCAACAATGGCTAATCGTAAGTTAGAAAAGAATAGAGGTAGAAAC
The DNA here is from genome assembly GCA_947650365.1 of Chamaelirium japonicum. Classification (NCBI taxonomy): domain Eukaryota; kingdom Viridiplantae; phylum Streptophyta; class Magnoliopsida; order Liliales; family Melanthiaceae; genus Chamaelirium; species Chamaelirium japonicum. The sequence goes on along the minus strand of OX393550.1, from coordinate 98,663,872 downwards.
TTGGGGAATTTCATCTTGGATAAAATTGATGCCTAATCAAGGTCAATATAGCTGACGGATAAGGAGTGTTTGTTCTGTTTTATAGAAGAATTTGTGTAAGCGTTGTGTTTATATTTTGTAAAAAAGCTGATGGAATAAAGATTCTAGTGTATGTTCTGTTATAGAAAAAGATTTATGTTAGTTTTTTATTTTGTGACATTTGTAAGATGAGATATCTCATTTATCAACCTCATGTTATTATGTCTTATTCTTATTGCAAAATATGTTCAACATAACAGATGGAATACGGATTCAATCACCCCTTATACTAATTTCTTTTGTCATCTTTGTAATAGAAGCGTTGATACTAGAAACCGTAGAGGACAATTGTAAATTGTTTTTTTAAGGCAATGAACCAACTTTTAGGTGGTAACGGTAATTGACATATTTGAACTTTAAATTCAAATATAATTTTGTGAACGCAAGATATTTTGTTTTTGTCCTTCAAAGTTCGTACTGTGAAAGTATAAGAACTTATTGCTATTGTTTTCTATCTTTGCCCCCCTTAAGAAAATCCCAGCTCCACCCCTGCCGAAAGCTACACACACAAGCGGTGCTCATTAGCGAGAAAAAGGCCCATGTATTAAGCCTTCAATAAGAAAATGTATGAAAGTGAATATACCAATGTAAGGAATGTTTGTTCAGTGTGAACTTCTCCGGTGTACATAAGACTTTTTTTGGTGAGGTTTGAATAGCATTATTACATTGATTCTTGATAACACGTATTTCAAATGGCCATCATTACACTGATTCTGTATCTTGCTAAGCGTTCGTGTTGAGAAGAATTAAAAATTTACATTGGATCTAATACCTAATAGCTTCTAATATTCGGCCAGCGGTTTTTAAACTTTAAAATCAGGTTCCGTACTAATTGTATACTGATATAATACTTATTCAAAATGTTTCTTAACTATATGCGTCTCTTTTCATCATGTTAGGAGATGACGGCTAGGGTTTGGAGAGGAAAGCAATGCTCTCTATTGAGGGACTCAAGCCCATATATATGTACAAGTATGACCATACAACCCGACCCGACTGCACATGTAAAACCGACCCATCTATATACATTAACACTCCCCCTCAAACTCACGGTGGATCATGAACCGAGAGTTTTTCTCTCTATTTCTCTCTCTGTTGAGGAGATTGGTTTGATGGGTTTTTCTCTATGCTGATGGTACTTTTTTTTTTGGATGGTTTTGATGTCGAGTTGGGGTGAGTGCGATGCATCTATCGTGGTGACTGGCTATGATGTAGTGGCTGTGTGGGTAGGGGGAGGGGGGTGTAGAACGGATGGGTTTGATGGGTTTTTTCTCTTTATTTCTCTCTGCTGAGAAGATGGGTTTTTTCTCTCTATTGATGATGTTTTTTTTTTATGGCTGTGTGGTTGTGATGCAGTGGACAAATTTGAATTCAAATTTGAGGGGAAAATTTAAATTTTTTGAATTCAAAATTTGAGGGGGATGAATCCTAACCCCTTGGCATGTGTGATACAGTGCGGTTGCTTAACGTGCGGCCTCTACTTGGATTTTTTTTTTTCAAATTTTTTTGATAGGATGATCATCTCCTTTTTGATAGTGCAAACAAAAAATTTCTGCTCATTCTAAGACTTATAGGTCTATCAAATGTGCTTATCAAATTGACTGTAAAAATGACCGATCAATAAAAGTCGAGCACATTTGATAGACCTATAGGTCTTAGAATGAGCTGAAATTTTTTGTGTGCGCCATCAAAGGGGAGATGATCATCCTCCACAAAACAAAACCTAGAGTAGGGGCCACACGTTTAGCGGCCGATATATATATATATATATATATATATATATATATATATATATATATATATATATATATATATATATATATATATATATGTATATATATATATATATAGGGGCATGCTATGCTGCGGCATGCGGTACGTGCGGCACCGCACCGCAGCCATCTAATGCACGCGCTGCGTGCATGCGATGCACGGAGCGGTGCATCAGACGGCTGCGGTGAGGTGCCGCACTTACCGCATGCCGCATTATAGCATTTCTCTCTCTCTCTCTCTCTCTATATATATATATATATATATATATATATATATATATATATATATATATATATATATATATATATATATATATATATATATATATATATATATATATGGGAAAAGGGAGCCTGCACCTGAGGTGCAACATCGTTGCTGCACCTCAGGTATTGTTTGCCATCCTAGAAGTTTTAGAATTTCATGATTTTTGGTGGATGTGTTCTCTAGGGTAAGGTGATCATCCTCACAAAAAATCAGTAAATTCTAAAACTTCTAGGGGGGTCAAATGGTCGAAGCAAAATCAGCCGTCCGCAGTCACCGTTAAAATCTGCAGATTTTGTTTCGACCATTTGACCCCCTTAGAAGTTTTGGAATTTGATGAAAATTGGTGAGGATGATCATCTTACCCTAGACAACACCCTCACCAAATTCCAAAACTTATAGGGAGATAAACAAGCGAGAGGTGCATCAACGATGCTACACCTTGGGTGCAGGCTCCCCACCCCCTATATATATATATATATATATATATATATATATATATATATGAGAGCGTGACTTTGTATGCCCATGAATTGAAGGCTTCAATGTATGCTCCTTCAATTAACATACATAGAGGTTTCCAAATTTACTAATTTTTTGTGGAGATGATATCTATTATGAGATGGTCATTCTAAAAAAAATCAGCAAGTTCTGAAACCTCTAAGCATTTCAAATAAGCTCATCAAATTAACGGTTGAAATAAATGGCTGATAAAGCTTCTAACATTTTGATGGACTTAGATATTTCAGAAGTTGATTTTTGGTGGATATGCTATCTATAGCAAGATGATCTCCCTCACCAAAAATTAGCAAATTCTGAAACATCTAGGTGTATCAATATGATAGAAGTTGTATCGTCTGTCCATTTCAATCATCAATTTAATGAGCTTATTTGAAATGCTTAGAGGTTTCAGAACTTGCTGATTTTTTGTGAGGATGATCATATCTCAGCATAGATATCATCTTCACAAAAAATTAGCAAATTTGGAAACCTCTATGTATGTTAATAGAGGAGCATACATTGAAGGCTTCAATGCGTGGGCATACAAAGTCATGCTCTCCTATATATATATATATATATGGAAAGGGTTTTGTGAAATCGAGTTCACCATTCAAATGGTGTACTTGAATGGAGAGGTTGCCACGTGTGCGTTGAAAGTCAACAATTGCAGCTGGGGGGGATATATATATATATATATATATATATATATATATATATATATATATATATATATATATATATATATATATATATATATATATATATATATATATATATATATCCTCCGGCCGTAATTGTTGACTTTCAACGCACACGTGGCTACCTCTCTATTCAGTTATACCATTTGAATGGTGAACTCGAGTTCAATTTCCGGGCCCCATATATATATATATATATATATATATATATATATATATATATATATATATATATAGGGGCATGCTATAATGCGGCATGCGGTAAGTGCGGCACATCATAGTAGTCGTCTGATGCACCGCTGCGTGCATCGCATGCACGCAACGCGTGCATCAGACGGCTGCGGTGCAGTGCCGCACGTACCGCATGCCGCATTATAGCATGCCCCTATATATATATATATATATATATATATATATGGTAATCACATGTCAATAATTACATGTTTTATTGTGATAAAATACTAAAATAATGTGATGTAAAGGAATTTATAGGCACACTACCTTTTATTACAGATTTACTCCCGTTTTAAATTGTAATACGGAAAGCTTTCACTAACGGAAAAAGAGGGGCATGTATTAAGCCTATTGTTGGGTTTTGGCTTTGAAAAACCTAACCCGGGAGTACCTGGCAATATAAATTTCACTCGGGCGCTCGACAGGTTTGCCCAGGTGCCTAGGGTGCTGAAAGAACGTTCGAGCTCACAGGGATTTCGCCTGGGCGCCGGCTTCGGGTGCTTGGGGACCTAGCCAACGGGTTCAAGTCGGGTCTCTCCTATTTTTGGTAAGACAACTTTGTTTGGGGTCTCCCATCGGTGTACGGTAGTCAACCCTAACCCTAGACTATTTAAGGGAAAGGGGGAGGCATGTATGGGATTGGAGAGATTGATCATCATCTACGACGGTGTGAGATCGGTTAGAGAAAGTGCAAGGAAGAGAGAACGGAAAGAAGAAGAAGAGAGGAAAGGAAGAAAGAAGAGGAAGAAGAGAGAGATTTGAGAGGCTCGTCTCTGGCCATCTCCCCTTAGCTTCTCAGGTCGTCTCCAGATTTATCGACATGTTTCCTTCGGCATCTTCTTCGGTGGTTCATCTCTCGGCATCACTCGGTAGTTCTCTAGTGTACTTCCTGGTGGTTTGTCTTTGTCATTTTATTGTTGTAAGAGAGGGTAGAGATATGGTGTGCGGGGGTCCGACAAACGGTGACCCACTGCCTTGTTATTGTAGTCCCTATTAATGAAAATCCTAATCTTTGATTGCTAGTATTCTCGTGGTTTGTTCTTGTGTGTGCATCATCTTCTCCGGTGTGTGATCTACGGAAACTCTGAACCCGATCCCTTGCGCCACGCTTCCGGTAAGAGCCGGTGATTGGAGCCTTTACACCCCAACACCTACAATTAAGAAAAATTGTAAGAAAGTGAATCTTCTTTATGTAGTGAATTTTTGTTTGTTCAATGTGAACTTCTCCGGTGTGCATATGAGAATGTTGTTTTTGTTTGTGAGATTTGAATAGCATTATTATGTTGATTCTTGATATTTGTGCTCGAATGGCCGTCAGTACATTGATTCCTAGTATTGCTAAGCATCTCGTTGATTCTTGATATTGCTAAGCATCATATTGATACCTGAAATTGCTAACCATTCTTGTTGAGAAGTTTGAAAATTTACATGGAATCTAATGCCTAAGAGATTCTAATATGTAATTGTTTTGTTTCAACATGATTACTAAGTGTCAGATTTTTTACTGTACCTATTGGTCAGTGGGCTTTAAACTCTACAGTCTGGTTTCCTGCTACTTGTTTACTGATCTGATACTTGTTCAAAATGTTTCTTGACTATGTACTTGTCTTCTCATCTCGAAGGGTACATATCACAAACTATGAAGTTGGCAGCACTTGGAGTTCCACCTTATCGTTCATTTTCTTTAGAGGAGATTGAAGCAGCTACAAATAACTTTGAATCATCATCTTTCATGGGTGAAGGTTCTCATGGTCAGGTATTCCCTATCATCTTACTGTATAATAAGTCACCAGTATTGAATTAAAACTGATACTCTGTAATCCGCATTCTGGACATACTCTTGTAAGTCATTTTGTGATTACTTAATGCTTTGTTAGCCTTTTCAACGAGCTGTTTTATATGTTCAGTTTCCGCTCGGTGCATTTCCTGATAGCGTACTTTGTCATGAGGTGAACCGGGACGGTCTGCTTAAGTGATTCTTAGCAGTGCTTCACTGTAATTGACCAAAACCACCAATGCCTGGTCAAACCCTGATGAGAAAAGGTTGAGGTTGATGTTAGCTTGAAAGTCAGTCGTAAGTGATTCTTAGCAGTGCTTCTGTCAACGGATAGTCCCACATCGATGAGGGAGGCACCCATCACCTGCTGTGGACCTGGGTTTTGGGGTGTGAGGGTATCTAACATGGTATTAGAGCTAGCCCGTCTCCTGTTCCCACTCCGGGTGCTCCCCACCGATCGTACCTTGCCACATGTGCGCCGTGTGAGGGAATCCTTGCCACGCTTGCTCCACGTGAGGGGGAGTGTCAACGGATAGTCTCACATCGATGAGGGAGGCACCCATCACCCGCTGTGGACCTGGGTTTTGGGGCGTGAGGGTATCTACCAGCTTCAATCTAATTGACCAAAACCGCCAATGCCTGGTTAAGCCCGGATGAGAAAAGTACACAAACTATGAAATGACTTAATTCGATCAACATTAATGCTAAGGCATAACCTGACTGAAATATATGGAACATGGCTTCATGATTATGAATGGTTATGGCTTCCCTTCAATACGGCCATGTTTTTAGTTCACATATTCAAACCGAGTAAATGATAACCTAAAATAACTTTCCAGGTGTAAATTGGAGCAATTTTCTAAAATGAAATTAAACTGTATAACCTTCATTTTATAGAAGTGGGAGATGAGAGATATCATTATTGGGGTTTTGAATAAGAGGACATTTACATTTGTTTTTTACCCTTTTCATCGTTTAAAAGTCAAATATGAGGTGTTAAGCTTATCATTCTAGCGTCGAGCTATTTGTTATGCAGGACCTCCCCTACAGTATTGTCACCGCAGTAGAGTTTAACAGATCTAGTTGATTTTGCATCACATGCAGTCATTAAATTATTTGTAAATTACTTGGAAGTTTAGAAAATACTTGTAGCTACGTAAGCTGCGGAATTTATTAAATGTGGATTCAGAGTTATTGACCCATTTTGCTTTAATGGAGAAAGTTAATGACTTTAGTTCCTACTGCTTATTTCAATGCAACCATAAGGATTATCGTGAGGAAACCTGGTTACTTCTGTTTGTCTTCTTCAATATAACAATGTGCTCTCTTCTGAAATATCAGATGTATAGAGGAAAGCTTAATGATGGTTCCCTTGTGGCGATACGATGCTTGAAACTGAAAAGAAGCCATGCTTCCCAGAATTTCAATCGCCACATCGAACTGATTTCAAAACTCAGACATCGTCATCTAGTCAGCGCCCTTGGGCACTGCTTCGAGTACTACCTCGAAGATTCCACTGTCAGCCGATTGTTTCTCATTTTCGAGTATGTGTCGAATGGAACATTAAGAAGCAGTGTTTCGGGCAAGTGATTGTTATTTTCTCCAATCATTTCCTGCGTTATTTCCCGATCTTATTCTTTGTCCACTTAATATATTTTCTTTACCATTCGTTAACAGAGGGAGATGAAGGACGCAAGCTTACGTGGGTGCAAAGGATAGCGGCTGCTATTGGCGTGGCAAAGGGTGTCCAGTTCTTGCACGCGGGAATCATCCCCGGTTTGCTTGGAAATGATCTGAAGATAACAAATGTGCTTCTGGATCAGAACCATGTGGCCAAAATTAGCAGCTATAATCTGCCAGTGTTAGCGGAGAATGTGAAGAGCGAGGTATTATGAAGTCACTATGCCGGTATATTGACTGCTTAAGCTTTATTACTGTTCAGCATGAACATGTTGGATTTGATTTCCAGCTTTCTATATCCATGAAGGGTGGAGGTGGAGGTTCTTCAAATGGATCAAAGGATCCCAAGGGAAGGTACGAGGCAAATTCCTTGTATGTGTATCGTTTGATGAGCAAGGTGTTTAATAGTTAGATTTGCGCATACAAATTTCTGTTTGGATGGGATTCTGATTCTGAGATTCTTAGAGCCCAGAATCTCAAAAAAGGGTTCCGGAGCCAGGATCCTCGATTTTGTGCTCCGGGAAAATGGCTCCCAAGAGAGCATTTTGGGCTCTTTGAAATGCTTTTTGGGATCCGGTTGTATTCAAATAGGCTCTCCCAGATTCCCAGATCAGGAACATGTCCAAACAGTAACATCCATTGCTTATTAGCAATTACGATTACAGGATGAAACTTTGAAGGTGGAGCTTTTTCATGAACTCGTGGCTTGTTTAGGTTTCGTAGTTTTGCAGTCCAATATCTAGATAAAACATTTTTGTAAACCATCTAGTGCATTATATTTATTTCAGTATGATTGTCTGCCTTTTAGCATACATGGTCAATAGTTTGAAATAAATGCTGATTTGGTAAAGAAAATCATTTAAAAGGTGAAAAGAGAGGTTGCATATTCTAGCCGTACATGCTGGAAATGTCTGTACTTGTTTCTCAAGAATATGGAATGATTATCACTTTGCTGTTGAGGAAGTCCACAGGTTAGTCCTACATCGGTAATGGGGGCACTTAACGTCCGATATATATACCCTATGTAGACCTCCCCTTATGACCTGAGTTTTGGGGCGCTAGGGTATCTAACATGATATCAAAGCTGGGTTTATCGTCTCCCTCCTGGTCCTGCCCCTTCCGATTGTGCCTCGCTCCGCGTGCTCCGCTTGAGAGGGGGGGGGGGGGGTGTTGAGGAAGTCCACCGGTTAATCGCACATCGGTAAAGAGGGAACCTAACACCCGCTTTATATATCCTCTGTGGACCTCCCCTTATGACCTGGGTTTTGGGGTGTGCAGGGGCAGAGCAACATAGGCCCAGTGGGGGCAGCCCCCACTGAGATTTCAAAAAAAAAAAAGAGTATTGCTATTTGTATAATCTTCGTCAACAAACACATTGGCAATCCAGACCAATGGAGTGGAGGTGGGGCTCAGGGCTCAGTGCATCGGCATTCACACCAAGCACTGAGCACTGGACCCCACCCCCACTTCATGGGTTTGTTTTGTCATTATGTTTGTCAAAAAAAAAACAGTAAATATATTACACTTTGCACCCATGAAGTTTCACTCAAAGACACTTAACCCCCTTATAGTTTAAAAACTACATTTTATCCCCTTCAATTATGTTTTGATCAGATAAAGTTTACCAAATAAGGAAATTAAGTAGTTGTCAAAAGGGTGTATTGTGCTAACATTTCAAATTTTAGGGAGCTATTTGGAACAAAATAACTAAGAGGTATAAGTGTTTCTGAGCTAATTTTAAGTGGATAAAGTGTAATTTACCAAAAAAAAAATCGGTGTTCGTCTCTCTTGTTCGTCCCACGACTACCTCACAGTAACCTCGCATAATCTCACGGCTCGAATTGTACTCTCCGAGACTCTGTCCTTGTTCACTTCAACCATTCTCTGCCCAAAACCCATGGCCAGCGACGCGACAGGAGAGTGCGGCCCGTATGTAGCAATTGCCGAAACCCTTCTCTCTCTCTCTCTCTCTCTCTCTCTCTCTCTCTCTCTCTCTCTCTAGATATTCACAATTTTTTGTGTAATGTTTTTTCGAATGGAAGATTTTTGTGTGTTTATGAACTGAAAGCAAAGTATTTTTGTAGTCAATTCAAATCCTTTGTTGGTAGAAATTGGATGAAACTTTTTAAAACCAAGCAAAGATCGCCCCCACTGGAGTGAATTCCTGGCTCCGCCACTGTTGGGGCGTGATGGTATGTAACATTATTTATGCTCCTTGCATGCATGAGCTTAACTACATAACCCACAAGATATGTCTCTCTACCCGCCAACTGGCTTTCTAGGCTATAGGTTTCTTGGCATGTCTCCCACTTGCAAGTTGCCTTAGGTTTTTCACCCATGGTCTCTTGATGATAGCTTGAAAACTCGTCAGATAATTCTTGTCAATCTTCCCTATAGTTGTGCTGATCTTGATGAGGCAAGACTTGGATGATGACGTAAGAATATATGCATTATACTTCTACAATATATACTTCGTTGTTTCATGGATGCGAAATTGATGGCATGTACTCTTGATGAACCTGTGTCATACACATGCACCCAATCATACGTAGACACATCCACATGACTCCATGTAGACATTTACATATGTAACTTTATTTTGATTTGCAGGGGGAAATGCGGTGATAAAATCGACATCTACGACTTTGGTGTCATCCTACTGGAAATTATATCAGGACGGCCAATCACATCTACAAGTGAAGCAGACAGGGCCGAAAATCAGGTATGGAATCATCTTCTAGTAATACTGCTCTTCTCCCGTTTTCATGGAATCCCCACAGCCTGTGCTGGCTCAATTAACTGAACAAACAGACACCAATGGTTACACCTGTGTTCACAACAAGCACTTAGATGAGGATTAATGTAGGGATAATTAGCTGTAGGTCCAGTATAACAGTATTGGTTTATATCAAGTCCACCAAATAGTATTGGTTTACAATTAAGTCTACAAAATGAGTTTAGATTAATAGATGATCATGTACAACGGTTTGTACGGATGAGTGATCTTCTAACCGTATTTGATGAGTTGTTTTTTTAAAATGCAAAATCGACCCATGAGAACGTCTCCCATATAAAATCAATGTAGCTGCTATAGTGTCACTGTTACTACAGTGATTTCATTGTAGTTGCTAAGTGAAATCACGGTAGCAGCTAAAGTGTTTTGGGTTTAGGAATTAAGTTAGGGTTCACTATGTAGGGTATAGAATTAGGTTTAGGGTTAGTTCTCACTGTTTAGGATATAGAATTAGGGTTAGGGTTTCATAACACGACAAAAGCTTTGGATTTCTGAAACTTTTTTGTTGTGTTGTGAAACCGGTTTAACTAGATGGTTAATGGAAGGGTATATGAGTCATTTTACCACCCTTGGACCTATTGCAATTAAAACTTTGAACCTTGGATCTCTGTTAATAGGGAAGTTTTGTTTGTCCTTAACGTAAATGGAAGTTCATTAAAAAGATGGATCACAATGTCCCCCATTAATGTGCGGAACCTTGTCTTTGCTACTATGGTAGTTACGAGCAAGCATTACAGCTGATGGGGCAGCTAGGAGGAGCACGGTTGATCCGGTGGTGCACAGCAGTTGCTGTGATGAGTCACTGAAGACCGTCATCGAGGTCTGCGTCCGATGCCTCTCCAGGGAGCCAACGCAGAGGCCCTCGGTCGAGGATGTGCTTTGGAACTTGCAGTTTGCCGCTCAGGTCCAAGATGCGTGGAGGGGAGACTCGCAGAGCAGCGATGGGTCACCGCTCTCAACCTCTCAGCCCTCCCCGGTCACCGGTCTCCCCCAACCAGCTACCGCTGCACCTCCGGCACGACTGTAAGCGCGAACAATGATCCCTTTGTTTGGTGGTGTTCATGTATGCAAACCTGTAGTACCCATCTGAGTATTTGAGAGTCCAGTTCCCAAAAGTGGAAATCTTTGAATATAGATCCAGCCAGTGAAGGTAAATAGTTCCCCCGGTAGCTCCAACAGCATGATTAGCTTTACAAAAAAAGAAGAAGGGTTAATTAGTGCTAAATCCCTCCACAGGTCCTTATTTAAGCTAAAGAATATAAGTTGTTAGGATATTAGCTAAAGTCCCTCCCGAAGAACACGTTTGTACAGCAAGCCTTTAACCGAAAATGTTTGACTTTTCTTTATTCTCTAAATTATACTGTTTCTCCAGTAAGACTATCCATTCGTCTTTGCCATGAGTATCCATTCGTTAATTAACACTATACATGTAGCGATTGCTATAGTGATTTCACTGTAGCAAGAGGATGCATTCGTCATCAACAAGAGTATCTATTCATCGGATGACGCTATGCATGTTATGGTTGCTAGTGATTTCACTGTAGTAAGAGTATTCATTCGTCTTCAGAAAAAGTATTCATTCGACTCATTGATACTTTTACTATAGTGAAATCATTGTAGTAGCATATAATTTGCTAAATTGATACTGTTACCAAATCGAATTGATACTCTTGCTACAGTGATTTCATTATAGGGGCTACAGTGAAATCACTGTAGCAACCGCTACATGTACAGTGTAAACCAGCGAATGGATACTCTTTCTGGAGACGAATGGACTCTTTTTGTAGCACGTGAGGGGGTAAATAAGTACGAGGGACTTGTTGTAGCACGCAATGTTCAGGAGGGACTTGATACAATATCGGGACTTGATACAATATTGAAAGACTACCGCAATCTCGGGTTCAGCACTAGACATCCATCTAGGGTTCAGCACTCCACCGTTTCGCCTAGCAGCACGATGCTTGTACTGCTCTCCCATGACCCTGTTTTCAGGGTTTAGGCTGTTCCCATTTGGCCCACCGCCAAGCACCTCGAGCTTGGAACTGAACGTAAAGAAATTAACGGTATAATCGACGACCACGTATTTGCATGTTGAGAACAGATATACATGCAGTCATCGGAAGCCAGAGCTCCATTCTTTGTATTATAATATATACCGCACACCGTAATTCATCGGTCTGCAGCTGTTTTCAAATTACTTGGAAAACAATAATATCTACAGTAATAACAATATTAAGGTCTTAAGCAAAGGGATGATACCAGTTACAGTTTCTTAAACACCGGTTCTCCGGTTCACACCCTGGGTGATTACAAAATGACGATCAGCAGCAGGGGGGCCAAAGCCCCACAACAGATCAGCAGGAATTCTCTCTCCTCTCTCTCTAGGTGGAGAGCTCTTTGCTTTAGTCCGCCGTCCAGCTATGCTCCACAATCTCTCGGACTCTCCGGTTGTATTCGCGCTTGTTGTCACTGTACATCCGAGCTGCCTCAGAGTTTGCAGGAGAGTTTGGATTCGGGTCGCAGAGGAGAGACTGAAAAAAAAAGAAACCAGAGTTCCACACTAATCAATTGCTGAGGTTATATGCGTGAAAAATGGTGATTATCAGAAGAGAATCGGTGGTTCTATAATCATTTTGGAGGTTCTACGGGTTGTTTATGTTTTTAGAAAATTTTCTGTTTTTTCCATTACTATGGGGCATGCTCGTCATTTCAGGTAACTTGGGTCTTTTTTTCTTTGGGTAAATTACAATTTGCCCCCCTGAAGGTTAGTCCAAAATTACTTAACCCCACTTAAAGTTAATAAACTACATTTTAGCCCCCTTCAATTCAGTTTTGATTAGATAGAAATGACTAAAAAAGGAAATTTAGCAATTGACAAAAGGGGGTATGCTAATATTTAAAACTACAGGTACTGATTTGGAACAAAATAAACTACAAGGGGGTTAAGTGATTTTGGGCTAAACCTGAGGGGGCCAAAGTGTAATTTACCCTTCTTTTTTTTGCAGTGTTGTCAAGTTAGTTAGCTAGGCGATGCCTAGGCAAGGCATGGCCAAGGCGACGTCTAGGCAACATAACTTTTTTTAATACATATAATTATTTATATTAGACAGCAATTGATTTTATACAAACCTAGAACATGTTTTTGCTAGGATAATTTTGGTATCAATGATGCCAATACATCTAGAGAACACACTATAAAACTACCGTGTTTGTTTCCATCATAGACTACTTGAGAATTGGCTACTATCAGATAAGGCTTCTCTCCTCGAATTAACAAGCTTAAAAAAAAAAGAATCATCTACAGGGTTCTAGAGGATTAAATAAGGGATGCGAAAGAAATTAGGAAAACATGCCTGAATAGAAGTCAGTATTGCAGCAACATCGTAAATAGGACTCCATTGATTTTGTAAAATATCCAAGCAAATGCTTCCATCTGCATAAACTGATCAATCCCATAGATACATAGTTAGATGCAATGAGTTCTTCAATCAATACAACTTACACAAGTAAAATACAAATTTTTTTTTTAATGGAAGTACTATACAAAATTAGAATCCCTCAAATGTGATTCCATTGGTGAGACCCTATACAATTATTGTAGCAGAACTGTTGCTATTGATTAGTGATTTCCCTGAAACTGCTACACTAAAATCACTGTAGTAGCTACAATGATTTGGATTAGGTTTAGGTTGAGGATTCACTGTTAAGGATATAGAATTAGGGTTCACTGTTAAGGGTATAGGATTAGGGTTCATTGTTAGGGCTAGGTTTAGGATTCACTATTTAGGGTATAGAATTAGGGTTAGAGTTAGGCTAGGTTTAGGGTCCACTATTTAGGGTATAGTAGGTTTAGGGTTAGGATTGCACAACACGACAAAAAAGTTTTGTAATTCAAAACTTTTTTGTTGTGTTGTGAAACTCGATCGCACCAAGTGGATCGCACGTGAGGGGGCCTCTGTGTAAAATAATCATAATTACATCAAAACGTCAAGCTATCTTCGAACCAGTGTTTTCTCGGTTAGAGAAGCTTACTCAATTCAGGACAAAACTAAGTATCCTAGGTGACAATTATAATTAATATAGGGGAGAAATTAATGATAATTGAGGTCATCGATGAAATAACCAGCTTACTGTTTGGATGAAACATTCTTGAGACAAACCGTATTGTCGGTGGCTTGTTAGGATAGTCCTCTGTGAACTGCAGTGTCAGTTTAAATGTACCTAACGAATGAACATAAAAGATTGTAAGAAACAAGATCGAGGTTTGCACATAGTACATGAACTTATTACAGAACATCAACAAGTCCCACAAATTGAACATCTAAAATTTCCATCAAGATGCACATGCGGCGAATCTTTTCATTATCCAATCAAGTATTAGAGGAAAAGAACTAGTATCACCCAATTTTAGTCCAACTGAGTTAATAAGAAAAACAAGGCTATGCAAAAAACACATCAACTTATCTGTAAAATGTACTGGGAGGAGTTCAACAAAAAAAAAAAGAGAAGCCGCCGGGGGGTGGGGTGGGGGGGTTGTAATACCGTAATAGTGTATAATGTACCTTAGCAAAATGATGGTTCCTACCCAAATTTATCGAAAAAAATTGGTATCTCAAAATACATAGATGAACAGATGTCTCGAGTTGTTTCTATCGCACGTGACACTTCCTTACGAACTGAGACAATTACCTCGAGGTCCTCGACCCATGCTGTCTATATCATATAAGCAAAATCAAGAGATGCTTCTTATGAAATATGCAATAAGCAGGGTGGTCTCGGGGTGGATTCAAACTCTGTTATTGACATTTGAAGGGAAGTAGTATTCGAAAAATTGTATGGTGAAGAATTCTTGTAGAGGACCGAACAAAATAGTTTACATCCTGCTTGTTGGTTATATATAGTTCACACTTCACAGTACAAAGTCCAGAGATCTGTAGTGGCCAAGGTGGTGGATTCAGTCCAAGAATGGTTAGTGATCAGAGCTTGAGGGAAAGATTTATTCCTCCAATATTATCATACAAGGTCTCTAGTAACAATTATAATGGAAAGTCAAGACATTTAAGTCTTAGACGTCAATTTTTGAGGCAATTGCCCAAGAGATGAGTAATTATTGTCGGCTATATAGAGTCAAAAGCTAACCTAATGAATCCTTTAGTAAAAGGTTTGGCTAGGGAAAAGATCTTAAAGACATCACGAGGAATGAGGCTAAGAACAATATGAAAATCAACCACCTTAAAGGAAATCAAACTTTAAGTATAGAACTGAAAGACTAAGTTCAATGGGTACTAACAAGTTAAAGAGTGTGGTTTAGCATGACACTTGAATATATAGCCGCAACAACCGATATTGGGTCTAGTATGAGGTCCTGCATGATAGAGGTTGGGTTAACGTCCTTAATAAATCCTAAAAGATGACTCGCAAACTCACCCAAGGAGATTGCCTAAAAGTGAGTGGAAGTGACCTGTCCAAGTACTAGAGCACTCATATAGAACAAAGCAGTAAATGTGTTTAACATAAAGGAACACTCGAACATACGAAACAAATGTGTCAATACTCCAGCTCTTCTACAAAGGTCCTTGGTTCAAGATCTAATCACCATAGCACCATGATGTAGCTTAGATTTGTGTATACTAAGTGATAAGTTCAAGTTCAAAAGACACTTATAATGTATGTACATGTTTCATTAATGATGTCATTTTTCTTTTATTATTTGTCAATATATTTTCTTTATTTTGAAACAGGGAAGGATTGTTAGTATTTTCAATATTAGTTTTTTTTTAAAAAAAATTGTTGCACATGGGAAAAAAGACTATTTAATGGTTGGGTTAAAATATAGTTCTTCATACATTTAGCTTTTAGTAGAGTGGAGGTATGTGACCATTTGGCTTTTAGTGGGGTGAAGGCATAGCTCATGCGGCTTCTGTCAACATGATACTCATGATTCCACAATGGCCTCACAAGAGCATTGATGGCACAAGATGCAAAACATTTGAAAATATGTGAAGTGCTGCATGGGGGATAACACCATGTGTAAAGTACAGCATGGGAGATCACACCATTTATAAAGTGTTGCATGTGTGAAGTGCTCAAATCCTCTCATTGGAATAGATGTGGGCTGAGCATTGATTTCTCAAATCACATCTTTTTTGAGGAATCATGTCCCATTCAATCTATGTTATCCCCATTGTTTGAGGGATAACAGTTTCGAACCGTTTTGTCTACACGAGGAAGTGTCGCGTTGCCAACCCGTATGGCGTTCGAGGAAACGTTTTGTATGGTTCGTGAGTATTGTGCTTATTTAATGGCTCTTTGCGAGAAAGAAAAGGAATGCATTGAACCCATCACAAAAAGTCGTAAAATCCAAGTGCACCAAGTTCTTTTATGATTGTCAAGACCATCTTTTGAGTGTTCCCAGTTGAATCGAATAGTGCATATCCAAATTCAACGACGATCTAAAGGGTTTCATTATATCTTGAAGGTAACTTCTTACTAAACTCGTTGCACTTGCGATCTTTGATCGGAGGGGGAGAAATTCGTTTAAAAGAGTGCATACCCTGTGCTTAAAAGTCCTTAGGATCACTCCCTCTATTACCTCATCACATATTTCTTCTCTACCTTCAACATAGCATCACTCTAATACTCTATTACATATACCAAAGTCAGTGCTGTCATCACTCAAAACCCTCACCTACATAAACTGCAAGGCTTGAGAGCATCTCCAATGGGATTGCATTCCAACAAAATGGAGGTGGAAGGTCCTCCAACAGGACTCCATTTCCACCCCCCTTTTGCAGCCATCCGGTTTTGACCTCCAAATATGGAGGGTCTCAAAATTTTGCAGTTTCCTGAAAATTCCTTCTTCTATATTACTTTGAGGATACTTGACTTTTGTGTCCTAGGAAAAATAGTAAATAAAGGTTGGAGGGGATAGACGACATCAGCTTTTTATTAAATAACTTAAACTTGCAGATTTGGAGACTCAAATGGAGGGGGTCAATTGGAATTCAAACCCCTAAAACAAAGCATTTCTTCCAAATATGGAGGTTTTGGCCTCCAAATATGCAGTAGAGTTTGGAGTTGCTCTAAAGCCAGAAGCTGAACTACATACGAAGCATCCGTATAGCACCTACAATATAACCCATCTCTAATGATTCATTGTAGTAGAACATGAAAGGTGGCAACAAATTTTATGAAATCGGAGCGGAAAAGGTGAGTGGAGGATGTGCCACCCGAGTGCACGGGCGGGTCTACACCTCAACCATAGCCGGCTCTGATACCACGTTAGATACCCTCGCACCCCAAAACCCGGGTTGTAAGGGAGGCCCACAGAGGGTATATTAAGCAGGTGATGGGTGCCTCCCTCACCGATGTGGAACTATCCATCAACAACATCGACTAGTGCCTGACCCAAAACCTAAATCCATTTATAACATGGGATAAAACTAGAAACTATCTCAATTTTTAGTCTAGCATGTTGGGGGTTAAGCCCTATATCAGTCTTCCCGGCCCTAATTAACCACAAACTTGGAACCCACTTGTTTAATTATGAATAGAACGAAATCCAGACGCAATATCATATCCTACAGTAATCACAGCTTCTACAAAACCCTAACCCAATTCGCCCGGCTCAACAAAGAAGTGAAGAGGTAAGCGAGCATCGACTCACCTCCATCCCATGGAGTGTCATCGGGCCTGCAGATCGAAACCAAAATGAAAATCAAAACCCGAAAAGGACTCGGAAACTAAGCAAAAGGGATCAAAATCGAAGATCTACCCGAAGATCACTGCGTTCCAGAGCATGATGTTGTTGTCCTGCGGCGCCCCGCTGATCCCGGCGGGGGGATCGTGCTGAAGCCGCTTGAAATCGCGCATCAGCCTCTTCCTCGCCGGCGTCGACATCACTGCTCCGATTTTTACCCAATCTCTTCTCTGAATTTATAGTTGCGGAAGGAGAGGACAGAGAAGATCGAGGAATTTCCGATCCGCTCGTGCTGATCTTTTGGGGAATGGGGAGGGGGAATATTGCTTTTTTTTCATCCAAGGATAAATTATACATAAACCCCCTCTAGTTTGACAGATTATCACTTACATCCTCCACATGTTTAAAACCCTACGAATGGCCTTCTATAGTTTGAAAAACCTTACACAGACAGCATCGCAAGGTCCCCTGGAGGGTGCAACTGATGTGTTTTTCAGACTATAGGGTGGTATTTGTAGGGTTTTAAACATTGAAACAAGCGGGGTATAGTGTTAATCGATCAAACTACAGGGGTCTATGTATAATTTACTTTTTTTTAAAGGAAAAATGTGTGAGCGATCCTGACAAAAAAGAAACATAAAGAAATTTAAAATGATATGGACCAAAATGTCCTCTATAATATTACAAATATTTTTGGTATGCTATGGGGGAAAATTACAGCCGCCGTATGATCTCCCTCCAACAGTCGATTGAGGGTTGAATTTTAAGTGTAGTGTGCTATGGAGCGCTGAGCTGTCATACTAACACTGTTGAATATAGGAAGAAGAAGACACAAAACAATAGAGGGGAAGAGAGAGAGTTGACACATGATGTGCTAACGAAGTTCGACCGAAGCCTACATCTCCGTGTGGTAAGATGCAACCTTTAAATCCACTATCTCTTAAAAGGTAGAGCTATTCTCGACAGGCCGAGGAGCGCTTGTATAAGTAGACAGAGGGTGGAGTAGGCTTGACTAGAGTATGTTCAACAGACGGCTCTGAGTGCTCTGGAAAATAAAAAGTGGAATGTGGAATAATGAATTCTGGTCCCTAATATGTGTAAGGTCTTCTATTTATAAAGGTTTGGGAATATCGGGGGTTTTGGTAAATACCTGGGGGGATTTACCAGACTCTAGATAGTTTGTGTGGGCCCCAGGTAGGGCTGGCGACCCGCTATCCAAGACCGGCAATCAAGCCTATCGACCCCGTGCCAATGGCTGGCCAAGGGCGTGTCCACCGACCCGCTGTCCGAGGCCGACCGTTATCCGTCTGCCAACCCCTGCCAAGGGTCGACTGTTGTTCGTCTGTCGACCCGTTGTCCGGGGATGACTGTCACGCCTGCTGACCCCCTACCAAGGACTGGCCAGGGGCGTGTCCACTGACCCGCTGTTTTGGGCCAACCGTTGTGCCCGCCGACCCCCTGCCAAGGGCCGGCCAGGGGAGTGTCCGCCGACCTGCTGTCCGGGGTCGACCATCGCGCCCGCCGACCCCCTACCAAGGGCCGACCGTTGTTTATCTACCAACCTGTTATCCGGGGCCGATCGCCATGCCCGTCGTCCCCTGCTAAGGGCTGGCCATGGGCGTGTCCATCGACCCGCTGTCCGGGGCCGACCGTCACACCCGCTGACCCCCTACCAAGGGCCGGCCAGGGGCGTGCTGTTAATCCGCTATTCGGGGCCGATTGTTGTGCCCACCAACCCCCTACCAAAGGACGATCAGAAGAGTATCCATCGATCTGTTGTCCGGGGCCGGCCGTCACGCTCGTTGACCCTCTGCCAAGGCTGGTCGGTCGGTCGGGGAGTGTGCCTGGCAGCCGATCGTAGTGCGCCAGCACCAGGTGCGTCGATCGGCCCGATCGGTCAGCGCCCGGCTGGTCGGCTGGCCTTGCCGACCGGGCGACCGGTGGGTCGCTACCTACCAACCACACCCGAGGCGGTCGGTCATGGGGTGATACCGGCGGCCGACCGCAGTAGAAATCCGCTACCGGCGATCGGGGAACGGTCGGTTAGCCGATCAGTCGATCAGCCCGGCTGATCGATCGGTCAGTTGGCCGGTCGGTCACCGCCGACCAACCGGGCCCGAGGTTGTCGGTCATGGGGTGCTACTGGCAGCCGGCCGCAGTACAAATCCGTTGCCAACGGTCGGCTCCTGATCAATCAATTTGCGGTCGGTTGGACCTGCGATCGGGTCGGGGGCAGCCCGGTCGGTCGGCCGACGCTTGATCGGTCGGCCACCCTAAACCCCTGAACCCTAAAACCTAAAGCCCCAAACCCTAAACCATAACCCTAAAACCTAAAATGCTAAACCTAAGACTCTAAACCCTAATACCCTAAAACCTAAAACCTAAAACCTTAAAACCTAAAACCCTAAAACTGTCGGCCTGGCAGTGGTCCTCAGTCTGCGCGAGCTTTGGAGGAGGCCGGGATATCTCTCGCTATTCTCCCGAAATTGTTAGCGAAAGACTCCACCGAGTCTATAAATAGGGATCGAGGGGCCTTCACTTGCGAGCGCTAGGGCTGTCTCCCTAGACTCGTTCAGCACTGAGGTGGTGTGAGACACCTCAGACTTGGTCTGCGAGCGTCAGGGTTGTCTCATTAGGCTGAGACAGTGTCGACATCTCGGACTTTGGCAGATGCCAAAGCGGTGAAGCCTGCCTCGGATTTTGTCTTCGAATGCCAAGGCTGTCTCCTTGAGTCAAGACGGTGTCGATGACTCCGGCTTTGGCAGCTGCCAAGGCAGCGAAGCCTGCCTCGGACTTTGTCTTCAAATGCCAAGGCTATCTCCTTGAGCCGAGATAGTGTTAGACGTCTTGGGCTTTGGCAGATGTCGAGGCAGTGAAGCCTGTCTCGGAGTTTGTCTTTGAATGCCAAGGCTATCTCCTTGGGCCAAGACAATATCGATGTCTCGAGCTTTGGCAGGTGCTAAGGCGGTGAAGCCTGCCTTAGACTTTGTCTTCGAATGCCAAGGTTGTCTCCTTGGACCGAGACGGTGTTGACGTCTCAGACTTTGTCAAGTGCCGAGGTAGCAAAGCTTGCCTTGGACTTTGTCTTTGAATGCCAAGGCTGTCTCCTTGGGCCGAGATGGTTCGATGTCTCGAACTTTGGCAGGTGCCGAAGCAGCGAAGCCTGTCTCAGACTTTGTCAAGTGCCAAGGCAGCGAAACTTGCCTCGGACTTTATCTTCGAATGCCAAGGTTGTCTCCTTAGGCCGAGACGGTGTCGACGTTTTGGACTTTGTCAGGTGCCGAGGCGGCAAAGCCGGCCTCGGACTTTATCTTCTAATGCCAAGACTGTCTCCTTGGACTTTGTTGCATGCCAATGCAGTGAGGACACCTTGAACTTTTTATTCGAGTACCAAGATTATCTCCTTGGACTTTATTGCATATCGAGGCAGCGAAGGCGCCTCAGTCTGTGTATTCGAGTGCCTAGGCTATCTCCTTGGACTTTGTTGCATGCCGAGGTAGTGAGGGCACCTCAGACTTTGTATTCAAGTGCCAAGGCTATCTCCTTGGATTTTGTTGCATCCCGAGGCAGCGGTGACTGCCTCGGAGTTTGTCTTCGGATACAAAGGTTATCCCCTTGGACTTATTGAGTATTGTGGCAATGGTCGCCTTGGACTTTGTTGATTGATGGGCGTTAGAATTTATAGTGCTTAGTGTAATGCCTTTGAATGTTGGTTGATCATGGGGAGACCCTGTGCGATCAAATTAGTCTTGTCTTCGGTTGGTCGAGGCAAAGCTCTTATCGACCCAATCAATTGCGGGGTACATAGCGGGTGCCTTTAAACACTGGTTAATCGTGGGCAGACCATGTACGATTAAACCAACGAAGGAACACCGAGCATGTACCTTTGTGTTTGCTAGCTAATCATGGGGAGAGCCTATGTGATCAAACTAGTCTTGTCGTTGGTTAGTCGAGGCGATGCTCTTATCGACCCAACCGGTTATGGGGTACGTAGCGAGTGCCTTTGAACGCTGGTTGATCGTGGGGAGACCTTATATGATCAAACCAGCGAAGAGACACCGAGCATGTACCTTTGCATTTGCTAGCTAATTGTGGTGAGCCCTGTGCGATTAAACTAGTCTTATCGTTGGTTGGTCGAGGCTACTCTTATCACCCCAATCGGTTGTAGGGTACATAGCATGTGCCTTTGACCGCTGGTTGCTCGTGGGGAGACCCTGTGTAATCAAACCAGTGAAGGGACACCGAGTATGCACCTTGCGTTTGCTAGCTGATTATGGGGAGACCCTGTGCAATCAAACTAGTCTTGTCGTTGATTGGTCGAGGCGATGCTATTATCGATCCAACCGATTGTAGGGTACGTAACAGTTGCTTTTGAACATTGATTGATCGTGGGGAGACCCTGTACGATCAAACTAGCGAAGGGACATCGAGCATGTACCTTTTGTATTTGCTAGCTGATCGTAGGGAGACCTTTGTGCGATTAAACTAGTCTTGTCGTTGGTTGGTCGACACAATGCTATTATCGACTCAACTAGTTGTAAGGTATGTAACAGATATCTTTGAACGCTGGTTGATCGTGGGAAGACCCTGTGCGATCAAACCAGTAAAAGGATGCTGAGCATATACCTTTGCGTTTGCTAGCTGATCGTGGGGAGACCTTGTGCAATCAAACTAGTTCTGTCGTTGGTTGATCGAGGCGATACTCTTATCGACCCAACCGGTTAGAGGGTACGTAGCATGTGCATTTGAACGCTAGTTGATTGTGAGGAGACCTTGTGCGATCAAACTAGCGAAGGGACGTCGAGCATGTACCTTTGCACTTGATAGTGGCTAAGCACTGGTTGATCGAGAGTTCTTACGTGACTCAGGAGCATGTGCGCTGCCAAAGGTTCGGAGTACTCAGTATAGCGCCTTATTGTCGGTCGACTTAGGCGAAGCGTCGTTTTGGTTGAACTAACTTCAGAACATGCATGCTAGCTTTGTACTATTGCACTTGATTAGCCATGAAGTGCTGATTGAATAATATTTGATAAAGTGCTGATTGAATAATACTTGGAGTATACTTTGTCTTTGAGTGCCAAGGTCGTCTCCTCGGACTTTTTGAGTACGGAGACGGCGACGACTACCTCGGACTTTGTCTTTGAGTGCCAAGGTCATCTCCTTGGACTTTTTGAGTGCCGAGGCAGTGACGCCTTCCTCGAACTTTGTCTTTGAGCACCAAGGTTGTCTCCTTGAACTTTTTGTCGGGCAATCTATGATGCCTGAGGATGCTCGAGGGTTGGCTGTCTCCAAGCCTTTGATCGATGGTTGAATGTTCGGGCGATCTGTAACGCCAAAGGATGCCCGAGGGTTGGCTGTCTCTAAGCCCTCGATTGACGGTTGAATCCTCGAGTGATCTGCAATGCCGGAGGATGCCCGATGATTGGTTGTCTCCAAGCCCTCGGTTGATGGTTGAATCCTTGGGCTATCTGAAACGCTGGAGGATGCTCGAGAGTTGGCTATCTCTAAGACATTGGTTGTCGGTTGAATCCTCGAGCAATCTGTAATGTCAGAGGATGCCCAAAGGTTGGCTGTCTCCAAGCCCTCCAATTGATGGTTGAATTCTCAGGTGATCTACAATGCTGGAGGAAGCCCGAGGGTTGGTTGTTTCCAAGCCCTCGATTGACGGTTAAATCCTCGGGAGATCTACAACGTCGAAGGTTGCTCGAGGGTTGGCTGTCTCCAAGCCTTCGATTGACGATTGAATCCTCGGGCGATCAGTAATGTCGGAGGATATCCAAGGGTTGGCTGTCTCCAAGCCCTCGGTTGTCAGTTGAATCCTCGAGCAATCTGTAACATCGGAGGATGCTCGAGGGTTGGCTGTCTCTAAGCCCTTGGTTGACGGTTGAATCATCGGGCAATCTGCAACACCAGAGGATGCCCGAGGGTTGGTGTTCTCCAAACCCTCGGTTGTTGGTTGAATCCTCGGGCAATCTGCAACGTAGGAGGATACCCGAGGGTTGGCTATCTACAAGCCTTCGGTTGACGGTTGAATCCTCGGGCGATCTGCAACGCCGGAGGATGCCCAAGGGTTGACTGTCTCCAAGCCCTCGGCTGACAGTTGAATCATTGGGTGATCTGCAACACCGGAGGATGCCCGAGGGTTGACTGTCTCCAAGCCCTTGATTAACGGTTGAATCCTCGGACGATCTGCAACACCGGAGGATGCCCGAGGGTTGGCTGTCTCCAAGCCCTCGATTGTCGGTTGAATCCTCGGGCGATCTGCAATGCTGTAGGATGCCTGGTGGGTTGGCTATCTCCAAGCCCTTGGTTGACGATTGAATCCTCAAACGATCTGCAACGTCAGAGGATGCCCGAGGGTTGGCTGTCTCCAAGTCCTCGGTTGACGATTGAATCCTTGAGCGATCTGCAATGTCGGGAGGTTCAAGGCATTTAACCTTTATAAGAACTATGAGATAATTGTTGCTGTTCATCGGTGTTTTTCTTCCATTCATGTTTAAAAACCTATGAGATGATCATGATCTCTCTCTCTCTCTCTCTCTCTCTCTCTCTCTCTCTCTCTCTCTCTCTCTCTCTCTCTCTCTCTCTCTCTCTCTCTCTCTCTCTCTCTCATAAACACAACTATTTTTGAAATTTATGACAACTATTTTTGAAATCTATATAAAATCTTAAGACAGTATTGTGATGACTTGGTCAAAACTGCACAGAGACAAGTTATCGATCTGATCTAATCGTATGCATCAAACACATCACATCACGTCTTGATCAAATCGAACGGATAAAAAATCTCTCTTTCTCTCTCTCTTCCATTCCGATCTCTCTCTCTCTCTCTTCCATTCCGATCTCTCTCTCTCTCTCTCTCTCTCTCTCTCTCTCTCTCTCTCTGGGACGCGGGGGGGGGGGGGGGGGGGGGGGGGGGGGGCGGGTTGGTTGCGCCAAAGGCGTTCGCTTCGTGTTAATCGGCATGGGACGGGTATGCACTAGTCTATGACAAAAGGTCAGCCACGGCGATAGCAATTTTAATAAGTACCTGAAGTAGCATTATCATGAGAACTCCAAACAAATGCATAAATATTGTAACAAGTCGTAAAGACAATTTTCCTTGATATATTTGGAAAAAAAAATGAGACTTTTAGATAATGTAACTACCATTCATAATAGCAAAAGATTGATCTAATACCAACACCAAACCCTGACAATAATTTCATATCCAAGAACCAAAGCGGTATGGCATCATGAAATCTCTCAAAAGATTATATAGAAATTAGTCAAAAGAAATAAGGAAATAAAAAAGGGCAAATTACAAAAAAAAACTCCCTCAACTTTTTTTGTTTGAACAATTTGATCCTAGAACTATACTTCGTCTGCATTTAGCCACCTTTGTCAATTTTTATTTCAAAAATACCCTTATCCTAGAAAGCATAGGTTAAACATTCTAAAACAATTTTGAGTCTTATTGGAAATTGATAAGGTGTTTTCGGGATAAAAAATCGATGGTGGGGGGCTACATGCAGATGGAGCATAGGTCAATGATCAAATTGTTCAAAAAAAAAAGGTTGAGGGACTAATGTGAAATATGGTGTATAGTTCAGGGGAGGTTTTTATAATTTTTCTTAAAAAGTATAGAGTAAAAAGCAAATGAGTTACTTGGATTAGGGCTGCAACTTGGGCAGGTTGGACCTGACCCAACCCAAATTTTAGATAGATTTGGGTTGATGTATTTGAAGATTGGGTTGCACTTTTGAATTTGGATCGGGCTTAGATTGAGGGGTCAGGCAACCCGATCCAACCTGAACCCTAATACTCATGTATATCTATGAGTGTGATATAAATGTAACAATCACAACCACCCCGATTACTCATATGTTGCAGGGTCACAATCACAGTCATCCGTTTCATCCAGTGCCATATTATTTATTTACTTCTTTCTTATCAAATAAAGACATTATCTAATAATCTAGTAAATTGTATGAATAGAAATGTAAAAAAAGTTGTATGGTAGTTTTAGTAAGTATAAGTTTGTTTTGGATTTTGATATTCAAAGGATAAAATTTTAAACAATAAGTATATCCAAACTTGCACAACCCAACCCGTCATACCAACTTGGGCTAACCCGAGCCCTATCCGAGCATAGAAACTTTTGCTTGGGTTAGATGTTGGGTTAGGGTTGGGGGTTTTAGTACTTAGGTTGGGCTTGGGCTGACCCAACCTGCCCGAGTTGCATCCCTAACATGGATCCACCACAATAGATCAAATATGTTTCAACCTTTCTTATACAAGTACATATAAACCAAGGTATCAATTTGCAGTTTTTATCAAAAATTTCATTTAAGGAAATTATGATATTTTCTTCCAAACCTTGTATCTTCATGGAGCAATGAACAGATCTGATTCTACTCATATCTCGGGTTTTCGACTTTTCTTCTTCAGCTTCAACAGCTTCTCAAAGCCGTAAACCATCAATATTTTGACGGTGGGGTGCCCTTAGTAGTTAGTCAACTGTAGCACGAGTTAATTCACAGCACACTGGAACAAACAGAGCTTCCATCAGGTTTCTTCAGAAGGTAGCACACCTAAACAGACAGAGCTACCACAAAAGCAAGGCAAGCTCCTTCGCCTCGGCCTAACACCTCCGTATCTGAAGGCGAGTTCTTCACCTTCGCGTATATCCGCAGCAGCAAATAAGCAAACCCTCGGGAGCACCGACCCAGAGTTCCGTACCAGGACAGCCAGCAGATTGCCACCGTCGCACGAATGGTTGACGAAACGGGCCGCGTTCCCGACCCTCGTCGCATCGATGTTCACCCTCAGGCACGCTTTGCCTGATGGAAGATGCTCTCTCACAACGAGGAGTGCAGGTGAAAGCCGACCGCGGGATGCCAGCTCATCATACATCCGTTGCCGCCTTCTAGTTTCTTCCGTCGTCAGGTATTCGCCTGCTCATAATAAAGATCATACAAGATCACCATCATCAGAACAATGCCATTGAGGACAAATTTGAGCTCAGAAAAAAAAATGCTTTGATACAAGCAAACAACACAACTCCCAAGTTTGGTGTTCAAGTTTTCATGAACACCAAACTCATAAAATACTGATTACAGTGGCAGCAAGGCGGTGACAATGCATATGAATTACCTTCCAAAACTTTGATCAACTCCATTTGTCAAAGACATACCAGCCTCAGAGGCTCAGAGTCGTCAGAGGACATTCCTTTCCCCTAGTGAAGCATGACAGGTATGGGAAACATGGCCTATTGACAAAAATTGTTACTCGTTCTTTTTTTTTTTGAGATCGGCGGGTGTCCCGAAACCTTTCGGGCAATGACTTCAAGCTTGGACTATTCCCTCCGGGAGTGAAGCCCGACCCAATAGATAATTCCCATTTCACTCCTGGGTAAATCAATGGGAGGAAGAGTTGAACCCACAACCTCCTCACCAAAGCATCAGTTGCTTTGCAAACTCTCCTATCCCCTGGTAGGTAAAATTGTTGCTCATTCTTAGGGATGGCTTGAGTGGTTAGAAGTTTGTTAGAGTTCAAACCAACTCTACCTTGCACTTGTATATAATTATAGACCTCTTATTGGGAGGAAGATAGTAGAAAGATCTGGTGCGATTGCTCGTGATTCTCGGCCACCGCTCCTCTGCCTGCATGATCCTTGATTCGGCCAGCACCTCTGCTCTGCCTCTAGCTGACCGTGGAAACGACCAGATAAATACCGAAGTTCGACTGGATCTCCCTTTTCTCCGATTGTTCCCCTTTGTGCTATGCCCCTCATCTGTTGCGATCCGAAGCTGCACCAGAGCGATTGGTGCCGTGGAGAGATCGGGTGTGGCATGTCGCGGAGCTGTGATCATCTCTGGCGACTGAGCACTCTCGTGCTCTACTCTGTCGAAGCCTCAACACTAGACCTCGTGCTCCAGTTTCAGATCCTCTGGTCTGCATCAAAACATCACCACGGTACCACCAGCCCTTATACTCTCAGTTGAAGTTTCTCTATCGTCGGCTCTGAATTCGGTCGAGATGATCTCTGGTGCTGCCTCATCTTCCTTCCCTCCCGCCATCTGATCCATGGAGTCTTACCAGGGTCTCAGCTATGAAAAGGCTTACCGTCTCTTCAACACTGACCTCGATGTGGACCTCTCCGACGGCTGAGCAACAACCTCGGATCAGGATCTAAGATCATCCTCTTCCCCGATGGTGATCAGCCTGAACGGTGTATCATTCCCGACATCGATGCTCACCAAGTCTGCTCGGGCATGGATTCAACCTCATGCATGATGCATGCTCTGCTTCCCTCTGATTGGTAGCCAAACTGATCCGACAACTTTGCTCCATCGACATCTTTGGGCCAGTTCTGTGTTTGGTTTTGTAATTGGATGTTGGGCTTGTAGGTTGGGCTTGGAAATGGGTTGTAAGTGGGTTTGTTTTTCAAGCTTGTAATTTGGCTTGGGGAGGGGCTTGAGTGAGCATTTGTAAGTGGCTTGTAATTGGTAGTTGAGTGTGTGTTCTTGGGTGTATGTGGGCTTAAGTGAGCCTTTGTAATTGGGCTTGGGGAGGGAAGGGGAGGGGTCTTTGTAGTGTTGGGCTAGGGTGATGTGGGTTTCAGGTGCTGTGTGTTGCTAACAAAATTATGGTAAAAAAAGGAGGTCCCATAGGAGTATGCAAAACATCGATCTTCCATGTAGGTCGAAGAAATGCTTATCACTACAGTGATACTAATTTTTATTGGGACAAGGAGGAGCCATTCAGAAAACATAATAAAAAATTAGGGCCATGATGAACTCTCCGTCTCAACCAATTTAACATTATCTGAACATAATTGGGGTAATGGTTCTGATCATGATCAGAAATGTTGAAATATATGCTACACTACTTGTCTAAAATTACCAGGATATAATAAGTACTTTATAGACATTTTAGACTGATCATCTCTACAATTCATTTTGCAGCATATTGACCCCAAAGCTAGAAGTGATAAACCAACATCCAAGGCATGCAAATCTCAACAACACACCTAAATGAGCAGAAGCCTGGCAAGGCACAAATGGAGGCCAAGGGTGCACATGGTAGCACACCTGTGTGAATCCAGCCACTCAGTTGGAGATGGAAGATGTGAGAAGATAGATAGAGGAGCTCACATGAGGAATCTAAAATCTACAGTGTGATCAAAAAGTGAAAACACGAGAGGTGGATCTTGATCATGAATTCTTCACTACCACGATTCCACCAAAAGAGGAACCTGAGGGAGGTGCTTCATCATTCAAACAATGCAATCGAACAACCTACACAAGGTGTGTTCATGGAGATATTAGTTCAAGTGATGGAGTCCAACAACAGCAAAGTCCAGATTGTTGAGCCAGACTACACGGGTATCTTGACTGGAAAACTATCTGGAAATTACTCCAACAGAAGTTCTTCAAAAAATCACAAAAAGTCTTGTTCATGAAGATGAAGTTGAAGATAAGCGAATTTACCTGATGTAAATGATTGGAGTAGCAATGGATGCAATAAGGAAAAGCAAAGATCTCTATATGGGATCCTATGAAACAAATACTCCCATAAGCAATTTTGTCTTACTATTTATATGATGGCTCTACACGAAAAATTCATGGCTCGTGATAGAATTTCATCAGCAAGTAGCATTATACCTAAAAATTCAATAATGGCCCACTTGTGTTGGGTTGTCCAAAACCATGGTGCAATTGTCGATGTATTACTTGTCGGGCTTGTATATGGCTATCCACAATGAGTTGGGAGTGGTGAGAATCCTTATTTTGGAGGAAGCCTACCCAAAATGAAAATGCATAACATGCAGAAGTGCGGGTATCACATTTGGGATGAACTGCTGAAATATTTTCTTGGATTTGTGACAAATTCTAACATGTCAGGAGCTTGTAGTTCTAGATCAAATATGGAGATTACTCCAAATAATTGACCTAGATTTAGATCAAGTGGAGGAACTGAATGAGTGATTGGAGCAAAGAGAAGACGTTGAAACACAAAGGTATAAAGATAATAATGCATGTTGTTCAAGTGTGGAGAACACATGTTAACCGTATTCATGTCCACATCAGCAAGTGACAATTGTAGCTGACACATATGACGAGAATGAGTTGAAAGAAGATCCTAATGAGAAGATTGAAATGGAAGAAGCAGTTGTTGTGGAAAGAAGCTCCCGTTACAAGGAGAAAGTCTCGTGGTAAGACGAGTGATGACTTCAAACTTTTACAGTCCAAAAAAGAGGATTGACGGTTGAGTACTTTACAGTGGAGTGGAGTGTATTGTGATAGTAGATGGAGGGAGTAGCTAGAACATGTGGTCAAAACATGCGGTGAAATAGTTGAAGTTGCCCATAAATAAGCATCCCCATTCTTTCTTTTTTTTTGGTTCCGTAAAGAGCACTCATTTCATACCATTGTTTGGTTAAATTCTGGGCAATGACTTCAAAAAAGAGGTATGATGTGCTGTATCGCCGATGGATGAAAGTCACATTTAGCTCAGACAAGTGTGGTTGAATGAGCCGAATACACACTTTCTAGACACATGAGAAAAGGTTAAAGTTACAACACTTAAAAGGAGGAAATATCTACCCCTTCCAAGGCTACTATTTGTACGATAGTAATGTCAATAGGTTCCTAGTCATTAGGTCGGATATCGATGGCATATCCAAAAATATCATCATTGAGGCTAGAGACGCTACGCTACCTACTTTGAGGACATTTTCCCATTTAAGACTAGAATGTATGCACTAGTGAGTCAACCTAGTTTCCACCAAGACACTGTCAGCCCTATGGAGGATGGGTTAGAACTTCAACCTAGGAGAAGCACTAGACCTAGGAAAGATAAGGATTACGGAGATGACTTCTATGTGTTCCTTGTAGTAGACACACCAACGACATTTGGAGTAGCAATACAAGCTTGAGATTGACCCTTTTGGAAGGAAGCGATGAATAACAAGATGCAATCTATTCTCCAAAACCATACTTGGGAGTTGACCAATTGACCCCGTGGTTCAAAAAACATTGGAAGCTAAAACCAGACGGATCAGTAGAAAAGTACAAGGCCAAGTTAGTTGCCAAGAGTTTTAACCAAAAACCCGACGTAGACTTCTTTGATGTGTATGCCCCTGTTGCTAGGATCACCACCATTAGAGTATTAAGCCGTAGGCTCCATTCGAGGGCTAGTCATCCATCAAATGGATGTCAAAACAGCCTTCCTAAATGGAAAATTAGATGAGGAGAACCATATGGACCAACCTGAGGGTTTTGTTATTCCTAGTCAAGAACACAAGGTTTGCAGGCATGTTAAATCATTGTATGGGCTTAAGAAATCTCCCAAACAATGGCATGAGAAGTTTGACTAGGTAGTATTATCTTATGGTTTTGTTATTAACAAAACAGATGAGGCGTATATGAGTTTACGGAGATGATATGGTTATCCTAAGCCTATATGTCGATGACATACTTATCTTTGGCACTAATTTAGAGATAAAAAATGATATAAAAACCTTCACATCCCAAAATTTCGATATGAAAGATTTGGGAGAGGCTGATATGATCCTTAACACCAAGATCGCTTGAGATGCTAGGGGCATTAAAATGACCCAAGTTTACTATGTTGAAAAGGTATTAAGAAAGTTATATTACTTTGATTGTGATATAATGTCTACCAAATATGAACCCCATACTCATTTTAAGAAGAATATTGGAAATACAACCTTACAAAGTGAATGTGCACAAATTATAGGATCGCTACGATTTCTAGCAAACTACATATGATCGAACTTAGCTTATGATGTGAATAGGCTTAGTAGATACACTAGTAAGCCCAGTGAAGATCATTCGAAGGCCTTAGAAAGAGTCCTTCGATACATTAAAGGAACATTGACTTATGGACTATGCTTTAGTGGCTATCATGTTGTCTTGGAAGGATACATTGATGACAACTGGATTAGTGACACTATGAATGTCAAATTCACTACAAAGTTTGTACTCCTACTAGGAGGAGCATCAGTTGCTAGGAAATGAACCAAGAAAACTATAACGGCTAGGAGCACAATAGTATCTGAGATGATTAACTAGATACCACGTGTACGGAAGAGCCAAGAGGCAAAGGGATCTTTTTGTTGCCATTCCCTTGGTAGATAAGCCACTTCCACCTATCTCTATTCATTGTGATTGTAAAGCTGCAATTGATAAACACAGTCAAGAAAATACAGATGTGAAAATGAATCGACACCTAAAGGTACGACCCTCATCATTAAGGTACAAAATGAAACATAATATGATACCATTGACATATCACATCAAATCTGAAAAGAACATTGCTGATCAGCTAACAAAAGGCTTATCTTGGACAATGGTCCCAGAATCATCGAGGGGGATGGGATTAAGCCCATAAAGAAAGTCACCAATGGCGACAACCCAACCTCACGGAAGTTCAATGGGTAGACACAAGCCGGATAGGTATCTATGAGGAGCACTGAATTTCTCCTCCCATCCCTAGGGCGACAATGCTCATATATGCAAGGCGTTAGGATGAGTTCTCAAACATATTGGGCCTTCTAAGTTCCTAACTATCATCAGCTCATTTCATCATCAACCATGGCAAGGGAAAGAAAAGGATTTGAACACACAACTAATCAAAAATACGAAGATCTCATACCGGCATATTCACAAACAAACTCCCCTCTGTGTACGAACTGCGCCGCATGCAATCCCCACCCCTTCTTCGAATCTTTAACAATCCTCAGCCTAACAGAAACCCCTCTCTGTGTCGAGCGATTTCCGCACTCCAACCCGCAACCACAATTTGCCCCGCATTCCATCATCAGCTCCATTCCCGCATCCAAGCCCGATGGAAGTTCCGGCTTCGGAGTCGAACACGGGCAATCCTCCAGCTCCCCGGATTCCGACGTAGAGCACTCCTCGCAAGCGCAACCGACGGAGCCCCCCACGAGCGGGGAGGCGAAATCCGCCGGAAAAGAGGGGTCCGACACGGGCACCGCCGGCGCTGCTCCGCCCCACGGCTGGGAGGAGGGAAGGAGAGAGGAGGATCCCCGGATCGAGTGGCGGGTGTAGAGGAAGTAGGAGTAGGGTTGCGCGCCGACGGCGTTGAGGAAGGGGATGGGGTACTTCTCGAGGCCTCTGGAGGCGTCGGATGATCTTCGGGCGGTGACGGCGCTCGCCGCCCGGTGGAGGGACTTGCAGGTGGAGGATACGGCGGCGAGGTCGGGAGGGGGCAGCCATGGGAGGACCACGTCCGCCCACTCGTACAGCCTGACGGCGTCGCAGCTCCTCTTCATCCCTCGAGCGTCGCCGGAGCGCGACTGAAGAGAAGTATAGACAACACATGTAATGCACGTGATAAAAAAATATATATCAAATTCAATTATAACATTTAAATATGGGTAAATTACACTTTAACCTCTGATATTTAGCTCACAAACACTTTTCTCCTCTGTAGTTTATTTTATTCCAAAATCGCTCCCTGAAGTTTGAAACGTTAGCACAATACCCCTTTTGTCAACTACTTAATTCCTCATTTGGTAATTTTTATAAATTGAAGGGGGGCAAAAGGTAACTTTCTAAATATCGAGGGGTTAAGTGTTTTTTAGCTAAACTTCAGAGGGGTCAAAGTATAATTTCTAACTTCGTATGGTTTTGCCCCTTATAAACAGCATTAAAAAAATAGTATATTGATATTAGTTCAAAAAAGTATTTTTAAAAGTGACCCTCTGACAATCATGCAATGAGATGATCCTGCAACGTACCTCATCGCATCGAGCACACTATAATTTTTTTTCATGTATATTTTTTTCGAACATGTATTTGGATTATTGTTTCATAACGTAGCGGAATTAAGAATACACACATGAAAGCATACATTACCCAATGTCCGCTTCATATAATACACACACGATTACTAGAGTGATTTCTTTCTTATCAGAACAAAAAGATAAAAAAGCCGGTATTCTAAGGCAGCTTTCATATAATTGAACGTTGTATCTGAAATACTGATTTCATATACATCAAACCCTAATTCAATAATAAAAAAAAACATCATTAAGAAACTGGCAATCCATATACCTGGTTTACTAGATATGCGATATGATAAATGACAACCGACGTGGTAGGACACTTTATGGCACTACCTCACCACGTAGCTGCTAGAGGGCTACTTAAAAAAATATATTTAATGAGTTAAGTATCTAATCCAGCTTAACCTAATCATTGTATTAGAGTTTCAAAGAGGGAATGAATTACAAACCAAGGCTATACCTTGGGTGGGCAAGTGTTGAGTCTAGGCTCTAACACGTAGAGTGCACAAAAAAACTATGCTCAAACAAGCGAGCATCACACACAAGACACAAACTCAAAACGAACATGTTAAATATGACAAAAAGGGAGAATGAGTCCCACATCGCGCTTCCTGAAGTACCATCCACTCGCGTGCTCAAGGCCAGGGGAGGTTCGAGAGTCTAGCACTTCTTCCTCTCCCTCCTGGTCATACAATCACTATCAACCGTTGGCCAGCGTTGCAGAATTCACTTAGTGGAGAAGTGCTCCACAAGATCCGGGTACAATCGGAAGTATTACAGGGGAACCTTCGGGCTCCAATTGCCATACTTGATTGACATTGAGCGTAGGAACACTATATCCTCCTTTTCTATCAGGTATATGCCACTCTTGGGAGCCTTTGTTTTATAAGCTTTCACGACTTTTTGCGATAGTCAATTGAACTTTCGCGCTATCTCGACCAGGAAGACCGTCAAGTAATCCTTATCGAAAAAGGTGCCCTGAATGCTCTTGCCTGCATCCTCTTCATCCTCCCCGTCCTCATCAGCATCGTCATCGTAATCATCGATCATCCTCATTTTCAATGTCATCATCATCCTCTTCACCAGACACAAAAGCTTCCTTGTCTACTGACCCATGTTTTGCATCCAAGTTCTCCACATTTGGATCAGAGACGTCCAAAATCGGAGTTGGGTAGATCCAGATGCCCGCCATCGCAACATTTTCATCGTCTTTATCATTTTCGCAAGACCCACAGTTACCTACTGACATATTTGTTGTCCCCAATTCTGCATCCTTGTTGTCCCCTAAATCATAGCCAACAACCATATGAGACCCACCCTCTGCAAAACCTGGGTTACAATCATCCCCCTTAGTCTGCAGCTGAGCTCCAAACTTTTCTCAACAGCAGCCTGCTGATTTAGTTGGTCGGGGTCCACTTGTGCATTGTCGTAATTGCTGATTTTGAACCTCTAGCAGTAGTAGAAACCCCCTCAGTGGTAGCTGAAGGTTCTACAGAATTTTGCTCTTCCACCACAAAATCTGATGGTACCTCCTGGAGATCATGAATGATATCTCCACCATCTTCATCCAAGTTTTGCAATGCAGCAAACCTAGACCCCGTACATCCCTCTTCCCCTGCAAGAAGAGTAGATTTTGGCACAAAGGTTGAATTCTGCACAAAAAGAGAAGCATCCCCCTCAGCCTCAGTACCATCTTGCTGATCACATGGCCTCTCTGCGGACTGGCATATGACTTGAGAATTCTGAAGATTAGAATTCTACACATCAAGAAAACAAGGTGGTGGCGCCCCCTCTTCTCTCAAACCATCATGTTGTACCATCTGGACGGGCACACTACCTTCCGAGTTCTGAAGTGTCGTCTGCACCTTGGAATGAACTTGAGCTTTACAATCTGTCTCTGTGTGGCCAAAGACACAACAAACCCTGCAAGAGGGTGGAATCCATTCATATTCAATCTTCTGCTTGAATCCCACAGTCTCACCTTCTTTGAATGCCAGCACTCCGTTTGGTATATCGTCGCCCACCGAGATCTCCACGCAACACTTGGCATAGCCCGACCTCTTCAACATAGAGGTATCCAAATCAAGAGGCTTGCTCACCATACTTGCCATGCAGTTGATGGAGTCCCACCATAGCACTGGTACATTGGGTAGCCGCACCCATATGGACATTTTGGCGAACATGTCTCGCTCCAACTGAACCTCATGCTTCCATCGCTTCAAGACAACCAATCTTCCATCAAAATACCAAGGCCCACCCCTTAAAACCTTAGCACAGTCGGCTTCCTCGCTGAATTTAAATAGGAAGAAGCCATTTTTCCGAGTGAAGATCTCCACGGTACCTTGAATTTCCCAACTCCTTTGCATAGCTGCTTGGAAATGTGGGTAGAACAGCCTCTTACCCACAACATAACTAGCCAATGAACTCCTCCAAACCTTGAGATTCTCGGCCACTTCATCTAATGGGATCACCGCACATTTTATTCCATCTCTGATCTCGGGAGCCACAAAATGGAGTTGAGAGTGGTCTCTGAAGCCCCCACAAATGACACTCCAAGATACCTGCGAATGCAATCTATTGCTCAAGGAAGATGAGCCTACATGTTCCTTGGAAGTCTCCACTAACCTGGGCCCCTTGAAAGCCAAATTCTCTGGATGGGGAAAAGCATCAAACACTTGATGTGCATAACCAGGTTTTGCATTCTAGTTTGCAACAAAATCCATGGTGCCTTTCCCTTTCCCATCAAAAGTCGCAACAAAGTGAGTGAACTCATCTCCCCTACCCACCTTCAACGTAACCTGATCCGCCCAACCAGCCACACCATCCCTTCTTCCACCAGAATTTTCATCGCCAGCCATTGAGCCTTTTCCTTGATCATCAGAGATCTCAGCTCCAAAAGCATTAGCTCTACTACCCGCGGCCAATGAGGGGAAAAAGGCCTGATCGTGCACGAATCCACCAATCCCACCAGAGGTAGAGACGGAATTACATAGAGACCATGGGGGGCCATGGCCCCTCCTAAATTTTGGATTGGGTAAATAACACTTTGCCCCCTCAGCTACACGTAGAGTCGTAGACCAAGAGAGGCCATGCCCCTCCCCTAAATTTTGGATTAGGTACATTACACTTTACCCCACTGAAGTTTAGCTCAAAAACACTTAACCCCCCTATATTTTAAAAACTAAATTTTGCCTCCTTCAATTCAGTTTTAATCATATAAAAATTATAAAATAAGGAAATAAGTAGTTGACAAAGGGGGGGGGGTATTGTGCTAACATTTCAAACTTTAGGGTGCGATTTGGAACAAAATAAACTACAAATGGGTTAAGTGTTTTTAAGTTAGAATTCAGGGGGCAAAGACCCGTTTAATAAACGGGTCGATCCGGGTTTAGGGTCTGGACACGGTAGATCGGGGAAGACCCGTTTAAAATTCAACGGGTCGGGTCGGGTCGGGTCTACCCACAATCTGATACTGTAATATATAGTATCAGTGGGTCTATCGGGTTAGGTCGGGTCGAGTCGGATTTGGTCCGATCGGGTCAACTGTATAAACCCGTGTGGTAAACGGATCTAACGGGTCTTATCGGGTCTACCCGTTTATAAACGGGTCGGGTACGGGTTTAGGATCTAGGCACGATTAGTTAAACGGGTCAGGTCCAGGTCTAGGGGTTTTGGACACGACCCGAAACTAGACACGACACGAACCCGACCCGACACGACCCATTGCCACCCCTATGATTATCCCTTGATAATCTTCAGATCCTCACACACGAGGGTAGACAAGCCAAAGGAAAATGCTTCCTCCCAAAACCCAACAAGCCCATACAGTCGAGCTTCTTTAGCAAGCCAATGAGCAGCTCCATTGGCCGTCCTAGGCATCCATTGGATAGAGGAGGCTCACGATGTTGATCCACAATAGCCAACACCTCTTGACAGTCAGAAAGAGTAGTGATGTTGGTTAGCTGACGCCGAAAAACCTCAATTAGGGCAGATTTAATAGCCACGAACTTTGCTTCTAAAGAGCAGTAGGGCTTAGCCTAGTTAGGGGTGTCAACGGGTTGGCTCGTGTCGGGTTCATGTCATGTCTAGTTTCTGGTCGTGTCCAAAACCCATAGACCCGGACCCGACCCGTTTAACAAATTGTGTCTAGATCCTAAACCCGTACCCGACCCGCTAATAAACGAGTAGACCCGATAAGACCCGTTTACCACACGGGTCTATTCATTTGACCCGATCCGACCCAGTCCGACTCGACCAGACCTGACCCGATAGACCCGCTGGTACTATATAATGCAGTATCGGATTGTGGGTAGACCCGACCCGACCCGACACGACCCGTTGAATTTTAAACGGGTCTTCCCGGGTCTACCGTGTCCAGACCCTAAACCCGGACCCGATCCGTTTATTAAACGGGTCTATCGTGTCGACCCGTTTACGACCCGAACCTGTTTAGCCCTGACCCAGACCCGCTAACTTCGTGTCGGGTCCGAAATTGCCAGCCCCGAGCCCAGTAGGAAAAGGCACACATAGCAAGAAGGTGTCCAGCACAAACAAGAAGGATTCGTGCACCCCCAAGCTACTTCACCGGAGGAAAAGATATGAGTCATCACACCAGGGGGATGTATGCTGCTGCCAGGGCTGGCTCGATACAAGTTGAGGCATAAGACAAAAAAATGTTAAATGTGATTTTTTTGATACAAGTTGAGGCCTAAGAAAACCCATTCGTGTGTGGCAAGGTCCATACCTGACTCATACCCATTCGGGTAAAAGAGGATCCATACCCATTGGGGTGTTGGGTTTTCGTTCGGGTTTCGGGTATGAATTGGGTATAGTCTTGCCTATTTTTCTCGATCATGATACAATTGCTTGAGGGGGAAAAAAAAATCACGGTATCAGGATGCAATGTTAAGAAAAGCTCTTTTGGTTTTCTATTACATTGGTTTTAGTTAAGTATAAGTTTGGACAGGATATAAGTTCGGTCAGAATTTGGGTATACGACAATGAGTTTGGAGTCGAACTGTATTATTGTTATGAAACGGTGGTTGCATCGGATATGGATGCCCACCGGATAAATATCCCTAGATTCATGGGATAGGAGATTTCCCTGTCTCTATCCCAACCTCCAATTATGCCTATATATAGGGGGGTAAATGAATAATACTATACGTTTTTCCCAACACGTTATCAGCACGAGCGGAGTTGCATGTCCCGGCCGATCGACCCCATCGTAGAAGAGAGAGAGAAGAGATCCCGTCGAGCATCCCGGCAAACAAGGTACGATCCCTTATCGCAACACCCGGCTCCGGATCACGTCTCGTGCGACCCCGGCCCCGGCTCTCGTACTCCCCGGCCCCGGCTCTCGTACTCCTCGACCCGGGCTCAGGCTCTCATCCCGAAAGGAACCATGACCCACGTCGTGTAGTTGACGGCCGATCAGATCTCTAGTTAGAGAGAAGGGAGAGAGAGAGATTGACGGAGCTCTTTTCCCGTTTGCCAATCAGATCTCTAGTTTGAGATCAGATCTCAAACTAGAATAGCTTCTATTTCTAACTATATTAATCCGAGCTCTTTTGAGATCAGATCAGAGCTCTTTTGAGATCAGATCAGAGCTCTTTTTCGACGCGGAGAAGATGATGAATAGGAACACGTCTGTTGGGTTCTAAAACCCGACCCGACTGTGTATTAATCCGAATTGTATTAAACTGTTTAGCCCCTAAAACCCGACCGGACTGTATTATGCAGACCCGACCCGACTGTTTAATAGTACAGACCCGATCTGTATATATAGCAGGCCCGACCCGTTTATTACATGCAGGCCCGGCCCGACTGCATAGTACAGACCCGACTGCATTTGCAGGCCCGATCCGACTACATATAGTACCAACCCGACTGCACAGTGCAGGCCCGGCCCAACTGTGTTTATAGCAGACCCGACCCATCTAAGTTTGTTTTATTTTAATTGGGTTTTTACACCCGATTACAAATCAACCCGACCCGCTTTATATTAAAGCCCAGACTAGACCAGACCTGGACCCAGCCTAGGCCAGGCACAAACCACCCCAGATCCAGGCCCAATCTATTTTTGAGCCCAATGTGCTGTTTATTTAATCTGTTTTTGATCTAGACCGTCTATTTTAATATTGCATTCCGAACCCGATTTAGATCCGATCTAGAGTATCCAAATATGGATATTGCGTATCCGAATCATTCCAGAAGCATCGGTACGGTCAGATTTTGCTATTTCATATACATTATTTATATATTTAATTGCTTAACCCCTAAAGGACTAATATGCAATATATGTTTTACAAATAAGGACAGAATTGTCCTTAATTGTAACAGGCTCTATAATGTACTTATGTCTTGAATCTCTTACCTGCTCTATGTACATAAAATGTCATTTTCTTCATTAGATGTATTTTAGTTAATTAGAACCTTT
Source organism: Chamaelirium japonicum (assembly GCA_947650365.1). Lineage (NCBI taxonomy): Eukaryota > Viridiplantae > Streptophyta > Magnoliopsida > Liliales > Melanthiaceae > Chamaelirium > Chamaelirium japonicum. The sequence goes on along the minus strand of OX393550.1, from coordinate 98,624,115 downwards.
TAGAAAAGCTTGGCAAGGCGCATGACGGTTCCATAGAACCCGCTCTACCTTGGCAAGTGGTTTCTAAAAGGACCCTATTAATACCCAGTATTAATAGGCTTTGTACATGATATGTCAAATTGTTTTCTATAATATATCTCTATATGCACATGTGATATATATGGTAATCATAATAATTAATGAATAAATGAACATGCGTGCATACATGAATATATGACTATAGCAACCGTTCAAATATATATATATATATATATATATATATATATATATATATATATATATATATATATATATATATATATGACTATAGTTAAGATAGATTTGAAGAATAAATATATGAGCATAGTAGATCCTATAGATCTCTGGAAGGCACTCAAGAAACGCTACGATCACCAGAAGATGATCACTTTGCCTGCAGCAAAGAGCGAACGATAAAACGCTATCTACCTTTTACCCAAATAATCATTCTACAACAGCAATACAGGGGATGAAGTACCAGAAGTACTCAGAACTTATAAAAGTCCACCTGATCGTTGAAAAACATAATACCTTATTGGTAAAGAATCATAATTCTAGACCCACTAGATCATTGGTACTGCCAGAAGCAAACACCAATGATTTCTACCAAGGTAGAGGTAGAGGAATGAGAGATGGAAGACACGACAGCAAAGGACGCAATAACTACCCTGGAAGAGGTAGAGACCACCCTGGAAGAGGTGGACACCAATATCATCTTGGAAGAGATGATAATTAGGGTCCTTGGAAGGACATTGGTTCGGAAACTGCCGTGCCAGTAAACATGAGAAAACAATGAGTGGCCTGAAGATTACGAGAAGAAGACTGATGTCCTGAAGACATCGTACCTTAAGATTACCAGAAGAAGACTGGTGTCCTAAAGACATCAGACATTGCTAAGTAGTTTTTATTTCCTGTTAGACATTACTCAGTAGTTTTTATTCTGTCAGACATTGTTGAGTAATTTTTATATTCTGTTGGATATTTATATTATCGTTCTGGTGCATATAGTTAGAAATTGTGTTAGTAAATTTTATGATTGATAATTCTCTTCTGACATTTATTGATACATATAACTTATCATTTAGGAATGATGACCAACTGCAAAGAGATTTGCCTGATAGATAGTGCAACAACACATACCATACTGAAACACAGAAAATTCTTTACAAATCTTGAATAAAATTCACGTATGATTACTACAGTGGCTGTCCCTACTGACATAGTTACAGGGTCCGGAAGAGCCCATATACTTTTACCTAATGGTACTCATTTGCTAATTAAGAATGCTCTATACTCAGAAAATTCCAGAAGAAATTTACTGAGTTTCAAAGACATCCGAGCAAATGGATATCATTTAGAAACTACAAATGAAGGCAATCTAGAATACCTCTACATCACATCTAAGAACGGAGAGCATATTTCCATACTAGAAAATTGCTCAACCCTATCTTTAGGGTTATACTTTACTCACATTGGGGCTATGGAGTCCTATGCCACTCACTTGAACCAGAAGTTCACAAATCCTGGAGATTTGGTACTTTGGCATGATAGATTAGGTCACCCAGGGTCAAGTATGCTTAGGAAGATCATTCATAATTCCTATGGTCATTATCTTAACAATCGAAGCCTGAATTTTCCAAATGACCATTTTTGTGACCCTTGTTCCCAAGGGAAGTTAATCACTAGACCTTCTTTCCAGAAAATAGAGACAGAATCACCTACCTTCCTGCAGAGGGTTCAAGGTGATATCTGTGGTCCTATACACCCTCCTAGTGGTCCATTTAGATATTTTATGGTCTTAATAAATGCATCTACTAGATGGTCATACGTGAGCCTACTCTCCACTAGAAATTTAGCATTTACTAGATTATTATCCCAGATTATCAAACTTAGAGCTAGTTTTCCTGATAACCCTATCAAATCTATCCGATTGGATAATGCAGCTGAATTCTCTTCTAAAATCTTCAATGACTTCTGCACATCCATCGGAATAGAAGTCGAACATTCTGTACCCCATGTCTACACCCAGAATGGCTTTGCTGAAGCTTTTATCAAGCGCTTGCAATTAATAGCTAGATCATTACTCTTATAATCCAGACTTCCAATTTCTGCATGGGGGCATGCTATCTTGCATGTTGCTAATCTTGTTAGACTCAGACCTACTTCATACCATATTTTTTCTCCTGCACAACTTGTGTCAGGTATTCAGCCTAATATTTCTCATCTTAGAAAGTTTGGATGTGCTGTACATGTCCCTATTCCCCCTCCAAATAGAACTAAGATGGGTCCCCAATATAGATTGGGGATTTATATCGGTTTTGACTCACCTTCAATCATAAGATTCTTAGAACCCTTAACAGGTGATCTATTTACTGCTAGATTTGCAGATTGTCATTTCGATGAGACAGTCTTCCCGCCGTTAGGGGGAGATAAAGAAGTTTCTAGGCAACGACCTATTCCCGAAGAACGGCGTGAATTATCGTGGAATACTTCCACTATGTCTCATCTAGATCCTAGATCTCCCCAATGTGAGGTAGAAGTAAAAAGGATTTTGCATTTGCAAGATATTGCAAATCAATTACCTGATGCCTTCAATGATGCAACTAATGTAACTAAGTCGTTTGTTCCAGCCAAGAATGTACCTGCAAGAATTAATATTCCAACTCCCACTAATGAAACTGCTGCACGTCAGAAACGTGGCAGACCTATAGGTTCCAAAGATTCAGTTCCCCGGAAGAGGAAGTTGAATGAGAAATCATGCCCTAAAACTCCAGAAGAAGTTAAGGTTCCAGAAGAACCTGGTCATAATGCTCCAGAAGAGATTATGGACCATATTTTTCCAGAAGAAAATATTTCCCAACGGCTAAATTTCCCTCAAACTCCTGAAGAGATCCCTGCAGTGATTATGGATAAGGTACCGGTACCGAATAATGAGATCTCAATATTCCATATGAGGGGTGAAATTTGGGACCGAAAGGAAATAGTCATCGATGACATATTTGCATACAAAGTAGCTACTGAAATAACAAAGGGCGATGATGAAGATAATGAACCACGTAGTATCTATGAATGTCGACATAGAACTGATTGGCCAAAATGGAGAGAAGCTATTCAAGCTGAACTTGAATCTCTCAAAAAACGTGGAGTATTTGGACCTATAGTACAAACACCAAATAACGTAAACCCTGTAGGTTTCAAATGGGTGTTTGTAAGAAAAAGAAATAAAAATAATAAAATCGCTAGATATAAGGCAAGGCTTGTAGCCCAGGGATTCCTGCAGAAACCCGGGATTGATTATGAAGAGACATATTCCCCTGTTATGGATATAGTTACATTTAGATATCTCATTAGTCTCACAGTTTCTGAAAAACTAGAGATGAGACTAATGGATGTCGTAACGGCATACCTATACGGGAACCTAGACACAGATATTTATATGAAAATCCCAGAAGGATTCAAGTTGCCCGAAGCAACATCAAAAGTCCCAGAAGGATTCAAGTTGCCTGAAGCAACATCAAAGAGTGCGCACTCGATAAAACTAAGACGAGCATTGTACGGCCTGAAGCAATCCGGAAGGATGTGGTACAATCGCCTTAGTGAATATTTGTCTAGGGAAGGTTATAAGAATGATCCCATATGCCCATGCGTTTTCATAAAGAAATCAGAAAATGGATTTACAATAATTGCAGTTTATGTGGATGACATAAACTTGATTGGGACTCCTGAAGAGCTCAAGAAAACTTCTGATTATCTAAAAAGGGAGTTTGAAATGAAAGAACTTGGTGATACTAAGTTTTGTCTCGGCCTGCAGATCGAGCGTAGCTCTAGTGGGATTTTAGTACATCAATCCTTATATACTGAAAATTTATTAAAGAAATTTAATATGGATAAATGTCACCCACTAAGCACTCCCATGGTAGTTAGACCTCTTGATATTCATAAAGATCCATTTAAACCTAAAGAGGAACATGAAACTATTCTTGGTTCTGAAAAACCGTATTTAAGTGTTATTGGTGCTTTATTGTATTTAGTTCAATGTACTAGACCAGATATATGTTTTTCTGTTAATCTATTGGCTAGATACAGTTCAGAACCAACTCTTAGGCATTGGAATGGAATAAAGCAAATATTTAGATATTTGCGAGGAACCACTGATATGGGATTGTTTTATTCTTGTGGTACTCCTCACTTGATTGGTTATGCAGATTCAGGTTTTCTCTCTGACCCCCATAAGGGTCGATCCCAAACAGGGTATGTATTTTTGAATAACAATGCAGCTATTTCTTGGAGATCGACCAAACAAACACTTGTGGCCACATCATCGAACCATGCTGAAATATTAGCCCTGCATGAAGCAAGTAGAGAATGCGTATGGTTGAGGTCACTTGTGCAGCACATCAGAAGCAGTTGCCAGTTGGCATCAGTTACCAAAGAGCCGACAGTTATCCACGAAGATAATGCCGCATGTATTGCTCAAATTCAAGCTGGCTTCATCAAGGGAGATCGAACAAAGCACATCTCACCAAAGTTTTTCTACACCCACGAACTTCAGAAGAAAATGGAGATTGAAGTCAAGCAAGTACGGTCAAGCAACAATCTTGAGGATCTCTTCACCAAAGCTTTGCCCAAGTCTACTTTCCATAAGATGGTGTACAGCATCGGACTGCGACGGCTCAATCACCAAACAAATTGATGTAATAAGGAAGAGATATAATCAGGGGGAGAGATGTAATAATGTAATCAGGAGGAGATGTAATCAGGGGGAGAGATGTAATAATGGTAATGTAATTGTTAGGCGGAGGGCATCCTGAAGATGCAAATTTATGCGCGCTGTACTCTTTTTCCTTTGGTAGGGTTTTTCCCACAGGGTTTTCCCATCAAAGGTTTTAACGAGGCAGCATTATGCGCACCCACCATAGTTCCTGAAGAACTTGTTCCTGAAGAACTAAGATTGTACTCTTTTTCCTTTGATAGGATTTTTCCCACTGGGTTTTTCCATCAAAGGTTTTAATGAGGCAATCATTGATAAAATGGTGGTCATCCAAGGGGGAGTGTTATGAAACGGTGGTTGCATCGGATATGGATGCCCACCGGATAAATATCCCTAGATTCATGGGATAGGAGATTTCCCCGTCTCTATCCCAACCTCCAATTATGCCTATATATAGGGGGGTAAATGAATAATACTATATGTTTTTCCCAACAATTATCAAATATACACAAATTAGAGGGGCAATCGGGTTTCGTGTATCGAGGCATCCATACTCATACCCTGCTCTCCCACCTTCTCATCTCTGACTAAACAGGTTGAGTTTGTGTCCATCTTACAAATCGGAACGATCAACTGCAAACTGATTTGGAGGATGAGAAACTATGATTATTAATGAACAATGCACATAATAGAATTTGCGAGGAGAGAGAGAGAGAGAGAGAGAGAGAGAGAGAGAGAGAGAGAGAGAGAGAGAGAGAGAGAGAGAGAGAGAGAGAGAGAGAGAGAGAGAGAGAGAGAGAGAGAGAGAGAGAGAGAGAGAGAGAGAGAGAAGGGAATTAACTGTAGACATAAACATGGTTAAGAGATTTGCAGGATGCATGCCAGAGCCGAAGGATGCCTACATGGGTAGGGGAGAAATTTTTCATTTCATCATCATCCAAAGCAAAGTATTATCCATCAATATGGGAGTCTACTATTGAAAAGATTGACATAAACTTTCCAACCAATATGGTGAATCGTATTGGATCATTTCTTCAACTTGGGCGGGTTGGACCCGACCCAACGCAAGCCCAACCTGAGTTTTGGGTGGGTTTGGGTTAATGTATTTAAAAATTGGGTTGTGTTAAGGTTGAAAAAAGCCAACCCGGGTTAAATTTGGGTCGGGCTCAGGTTGAGGGGTCGGGCAACCCGAACATGAGTACTCATGTATATCTGTGAGTCTGTGATATATAGTTAACAATCACAACCATCCCGAGTGCTCATATGTCAAGATGCGCAATCACAACCATTCATTTTACCATGTCCCATATTAATTATCTACTTATTGTTTATCAAATAAAGATATTATGTGATGATCTAGTAAATTATATAGATAGAAATACAACAAAAATTATATGGTAGTGTTAGCAAGTATATGTTCTTTACATTTTTTGATCTTCAAAGATCAAAATTTTAAACAATGATTGGAAATAAGTAGTAGAACCCGCATAACCCGACCCATCCGACCAACTTGGGCTAACCCGAGCCCAACCTGAAGATGAAAATTTTTGCTCGGGTTGGACTTGGGCTGAAAATCTTGGGTTGGAGGTTGTGGGGTTGAGGATTTTTGCACTTGGGTTGACCCCAACCCGACCCAACCCACCCAAGTTGCAGCCTTAGGATTTTTAATCTAACACCCTTTTAATTTTAACCCTTGCTTAAGTTGTGTTTAGCCTTAAGTCTCTCCATAACTACTTTTTTTTTTCTCAAGTATCAATTCGACTGGTTAAAATAACAATTCGATAATAGTGCATGTACAGTAGTTGCTACAGTGATTTCAATATAGCATAATAAAAATTCAGTTGGAACTATAGCGACCGAATTGATACTTCCAACCAAATTGTTAATCTACTACTATAAGTTCACTGTAACTGCATGCAGCAACCAAATTGATACTCCGCTACCCGAATTGATACTCAATTGGTACTGGAAGGATATGTTTATCATTTGAATGGGTTGAAAAAGTCAACAAGGACTTGCTATAAAACGTGTTTTTTCGAGAGGGGCTAGAGCTCAAACAGACATGTTGTCCGGACTGAAGTGCAAAACCATCTCCTAAGAAGAATCAATTCAACAAAACAGGGACATGCCAAGAAACCTAGAAGGCCGATTCGCATAAAAGTCGGCTTAGCTACATAAACTAAGCTCATGCAATCTGTGAGATAAATAATGAACATACCGAAAGAATACAATAACTCAGCACGCGATATTTGTTGAGAAAAGCCCTTTCACATATGATAAGTATCAATAATGTTAATGAAGCTTATCATTTTCAATCAAGATGTAATCTCTTTTAACTAGTTGAGTCAGACATACAATGGGCTCACATGAAATCTTCACGGGTGCCGAACAAATCTCGGCATTTTGAAATCCTGGATGTGTCGGGACTAATGAAGCTTTTATCAGACTGACTGACTGAACGCAAATGCCAGTTGCCTATGATTCGCAAAGCCCTTGAGCTCCACATTTCACAAAATTTTCTGCAGCAAAAAAGACATTTAGGAGCATTTGGCAGCTATTTCTCGACTTCGCATAGGAGTCACCAGAGCTATCTCGCCTGCCCGTAAGAATTCTCAAGAACCCGGGCGGTGGGCCCGTAGATTTTACGACAGCGATCGCTGAATGATCCAACGAGTCGGGAAACCACCTCCTTGAAAAACATGGAGGCCACCTGCCACAATAAGCCATTGTCAAGTCAACCACAGCCAAATATCTTACCTAAGCAATGGCAATTACAAGTTGCCAAATCTCTCTCTCTCTCTCTCTCTCTCTCTCTCTCTCTCTCTCTCTCTCTCTCTCTCTCTCTCTCTCTCTCTCTCTCTCAAAATGCGCAGCTAGTGATTCCGCGACAGATTTTGTAAACATTAGAATTGGAACAAGCTAACATTTTTCCCAGAAAATTTTGTTTGGAGATATTTATACAGAGTTTCTACCTATACCAGACTTTTTAACATGTCTAGTAAGAACAATATATGCTTTATCTACGGTATGGGAAGATGAATGTTTATGACCATTCAGTTCAACAAGTTATGGCAGCTGAGAGAATGATGTACTAAAGTCATTCGAGATACTAAACCCTTAAAAGCTCCTTAAATTGAAAGTGAAGTCCTTTTAGGGAATCCCATCCAAAGAAAGGGTGGCCCTTAAGTTCTTGAAAACAGTCGGAATCATAAAAAGATTATCATTAAATATCTTGGTAATAATATCGAAATGAACCAAAGATTTGAAGGCTGTGATTGATGATCTCCAGCATATGGCATCAGTAGCTATATGTCTCAACTCCGACCCAGATGAGTATCACAGCCTCAGAAACTGACGACCGACTAGCCCGGTCAGTGGGGATTGAAGGAACAAAAAGGGAAAAAAGAGGCAGAGACCCTCTTGGAGGAGTATGAAAAGACAGCAAGGGGTTATATAAAGAGACTCTAACCCCAACATAACCATTGCCTCTCTTCCCTCTCCCTTTTCTATCAATTAGAAATTTATATTTTATATGAATTTGGCCCGAAAGTAAATCAATAAAATATAAATTCAATGAATGTGCCATTTTGTATTTGCAATCCAAGACAAGAGAGCCAATGAATGTGCCATGCAGCAAGATAGTCACAGAACATACGAGACAAATATTCAAATCCAGAGCTAGGATGAAAACTCATAATGGTTCTCAAAATCTAGGTGCAACACAGTAAAAAAGTGTTAATGGACCTAATGAAAATCAACACAGTTATAAAAAAAAGTATACCCAAGCACATCAAGAAGAGCCAAAAAAAAAATCTAACATAACATCGACAATCTCCCATGGACATAACAAAGATAGTCCCAGTTATCGAAGTGAGTAAAATCATAGTCCAGGTTTAAGTCCTAGTGTGTTGAGTTGTCGGTTTAGATAGATTCCGAATTTTTCATTTTTATTTATTTTGATGACTGTTCTTTAGTTTTAGCTCCTAATCTTTTAATTATGAGCCCTGAAGGACTTCGTTGCAGAAGGAAGTATGGGAACATCATGTGAAAAAAGAATAGGAGACTCCATCAGATTTGTACCTTAGAAGAAAAGTTAATGAGGTTCAGAGGTTCTTTGATCCTATTTTAAGGACCAACAGGCGATGGTTATGGATGCTCATTTATTCTTAAGACTTAGAAAGCATAATAAATCGTGTAGAATAAAAAGAAAACAATGGGTAGATTCATAATACCTCAATTACAGAAGTCTGCAGCAATTTTTGGCGGCAATGTGATTATTAATCCCTATTTTTCGGGGTTGTAAAGGAGTTTTTATATGGAAATGCGCACAATCATCCAAACAATAATACAAGAACCCATACAACACTGAAACTGAGACTCATGGGAGCCTCTTCGCATGAAGTTTCTTCGATCTCAAAGTTCATCCACGTAATTAGTTCCCTTATTTCTTTTCCATTCATGGAATTATAAATGATGGTATTTATGCCAAATTAATTAAAAATCTGAATAGCAATAAAATAACGTAAAATACAAGTCTAGAATTCGCATTATTGCACCTAAAATAATATGAAGTTTATATATACGAGGGGGACAATAGATTGGTGTATTTGGTGCCCTGACCATCTTTAAAATTAGCTTTACATTACTTGTTTTACTCCCTAGTTTCATGTGGTTAAACTGCATAACCAATAAAGTAGGTCTATGTACTCGCCAAATGGTCTTTTAAGTTTTAGGGCAGGACCCTCGCTTGCCAAATTGCCTTTGTCAGATTTTTGTCAACAATCTTACAGCGTTGACGTCAGGTTCATAGTCGATTGGAAAAATTTTGTCAATCTTTTGTGAGCTCCTTAACTAGAGTTGTTCCCCATAGTCGACCCATATTGATGGGGTAAGATTTTGATGATGTTGGTGATGACGATGATGTTACTTACTCCTGTTATTAGGAAAATCGGAAAAGTATTTCTTTATTTAGGCAGTGCGAAGCTAAAACTGAGGAACCATAATGGTACAGTGAGTGAGAGCGCAATGAGAATTCAGGTAATGAGTCGCTTCAAAGTCAAGTATCCAAGTAGTGTTGGTGCTGGAGGAGCTTTGAAGACACTAAGTTGCAGAGTAGCACTAGATGAACCGGGCCCCACTGTGGAGGTAGATAAGATGCGATAGCCATATTTCTAAGACTTGTGTGCACTGTTTGGCTTGCGGTATTCCGTAGGTGAGTCAACTAGTGAAGTGAAGAGAATTGAATCCAAGGAGGAGAAGAAAAGACCCTCAAAGGAGTGCCGTTAGTTTACTCTTCCCACAGATGAATTTACCATCTCAAAGTTAGTCCCACTAGGAATTGCTTGAACAACTATTAAGTTTGGAGCCACACAAGCCCAAGCACTGACTAAGGATTGGGTTGAGGACGCCCAAAATACCAATCCCATACTGCTATATGCAGAAAGTAGGGAGTGAGTTGCAGTGTACACTGTCAATTTGCACTCTAAACCAATTGTCATTAAATCAATTGCTCTCCCCCAAAATGACTATTATTCACTAAACCAATTGATGCAGTCCTATTGTTTCACTATTACTAAACAAAGGGAAATAGAAATTAATCTGATGCGGGACAGAAGGGGAAGCCGTCGTCGATGGTTCGCGATCTCCAAATTAGGGTTTTCTAGAGAGATGGTGAAGGGGAAGAAGAGAGGAGGGGGCAGATGGGGGAAGATCCAGAGTCCACCGGATTCGAAAAATCCTCCCCTAATGGCATCCAATCCAAGAAACCCTAACGATGCCCACAAGCTGTCATATTTTTTTCATAATTCATAAGCATTCTTCATTCATCAAATGGGGGCCTATAAGTAGGCTTACATTACTTGGTCTCCAAGAAACCATAAAATAACTACCAAAAATAAAAAAATAATGCTTTTCAAAATAAAAAGATCTAAATCTATCCTAAATCTTAACTAAATGATATCACTAAAATTTACCATATTTAATAATTCCGAAAATCATGTATTATCGGATTAGAATAATAATTTCGGAATAAAATAATTATTTTATTCCGAACTTAATAATTTATTTGAAAAATATATTATTTTGGAATTATTAAATCTAAATTTTATTTTAATTAAGCCTCGAGAGCGTGTCGAGCTGTGGAAATCGTGCAAGGCCTGCAGGTAGGGCCCTCTCCCCATCATAATCGATTGAAAGAAAATAAAACAGTCACTAAACCAATTTACTATTGTGAAGAGCAGACGGTAGACCATATGGTTTAAGTGAACTGGGGTAAAAGAGGAGTGACGTGGTATCAACTAAAAAGTGAGAGCACCGATTTATAAACGGGTCAGATTTGACCTAACTTAAGTCACTGCAGATTGTGAGATGTTCGATATGTTCAACGATGTTGATCGAAATCTCATTTAACTTCGTCTTATAGGGCTTCCTTCCCCTAAAAATAGAACAACTGCCTCTGCAGATGGAAGAAGAGGGACAATCACAAAGCTATGGATCAACGGTGGTTTTGAAGCTCTGGTCTGACGTCGCGAAGATGACGATATGAAGTTGCAATGCTCGGAGGCCTCAAGGTTGGCTAGGCTGTGAATCACTGCTCGTCGCGTCATAGTACTAGGATCACATCTCATGGAATGCTTGAGAGTTGTATGTATCTCCATGGGATTTGCATCTGAATCGCGGCAAGATCAAGGATCAGAGCACTAGGATCGGTGGAGCAACACGTGCGAAGAGCAAGGCGCCCATGATAGATTCGGCAGCAAAAACACTCACGAAGAGGAAGACGGTGTCACAGAGAGAATCGTTGACGAGGTGAAGCGAAGCCCTAATCTTACTCACGATGTAGAACTTGTCGAAGAGGAGCCGACGCTCTGACACCATGATAACCCTAGAGAGAGAGAGAGATTGCGAGTGAATAGGAATTATAGGATTATCACTCAATGCGGGATAATGGCCCTATATAAGCGTACATAAGATGGGGTCACCCAAGGTGAATGTACCCCAAGTAAAGGACTACCTAACCTATATAGTAAGGCTATGTATGTACACTCTAACACACACGAAATGAAAAGATGATATGTTGTCTTAAGACAACGTGCAGAAGGTGCAACTATATGTGCTCGGCAAGCATCACTTACAAAGGTTGTATCTTGTATGTCTAAAATAATCAGTCTCAGAAAACCATAATAAAGCCATATCCATGTTAAGCTCAGTGCATTCCAAAATTTAGCCATAGTATGCTATGCACCCTCCACTCCCCAACCCACCCCGTCCTCTCTTCCCCCTCTCAACATTAAATAGGCCAAGACAACGAAAGCCTTCAGCTCAATGTCGCTTTATAATTTTTTTATTAACTAGAACATGATTAAAAAGCTTCATCAATAATATAAACTCCTCGATCTGATCTCTCCTATTCCTTTAAGATCAAACAATTCAAACCTTTTCAAAAATGCAAACTTGATGAGCTATCACCTCCAGAGTTCAGACCCATGCAATGGAGTTTATCCTCAAAATATGAAGCTAAACGGTAACACCCAAAATATCATATTGGCACCATTGCAAATATTACAAAGCATGCAATCTAAAGGAAATGGTGAAAGTTCGTAAACTTCCCAAAAATGGATAACCTAATCATCATGCAGAAACTTTAGAGAAGAGATTTATTCCTCCAATCATGGTTAAAAAAACAACACCCTCCATAGGCCATGACGATAGGTGCCTCGAAACCACTATGCAACTAGGACCCACTTAGACTCCCTTCATCTTTCTTTCGGTAGACCTCCCAACTCGACCAGTCTATGAAACCATTTTAACTTCATAAAGGTCAAGCCTCATCATTCTCGTTACCGTATTTTCAAAAAACAAAACAGAATAATGAGAGAGAAACTTCCTACTCCATTTCTAGGTTTAGCCTTGGAAGTCAATGAGTTTTAATCTTTCATAAATCTAAACATGTCCTGTGTCTAAAATCTAAATACAACTGACCCAGAAACGAAGTACCTAAACAGCTAAATCTATCTACAAGACCCAGTTCACCACAATACAAACCGGTTGAAGACCTAATTCAGGCAACGGCAGGCTTGAGTATATTCACCCAATGGATGCCAAATGGTCAAAACAAATCCTTTTTCTTCACCACTAGGAGAAAAAAAAATGCAACCAAGCAAAAAAGTAAGCTACCAGCAAAACAATTGCATCAGAACAAAAGAGCTCAAACAACTCTGAAACCTAATATTTTCTATGGAAGCATTGACAACTAGCATTACAGATAAGTAAGAAAAAGCATGCACTTTAGCAGCAAGCTACACTCCTTAAGGTTCAATGGGGGAAAAAAGCTTACTCTGCACAATGACTACTTCAAGTTAATACTCTAATTTTGTGTGTAAGCATTGATACAAAATTATGTACAATACAAAATAACAGCATTTAAATTAGCTGCCAAAGTAACAAGAGAGAGAAAGAGAGAGAATTGCTGCATGTTAACCATACCTGCCGATAAAGTGGTGACTGAAACTTAAAATCCACGAAGAAATAAAGGTCACAGGTTCCAGGAACGGGTCCAGGATTAAATTCCCAAATGTTAATCAGATGGTCAAAAAGGCCACTTTCTGACGCAGTCGTCTGCAAGAAACACAAGTTGTATACATCAATATGATTATGGCATAAGCTACAGAAGTCTAAGGATAGTAAGGTAGAGAAACATGTGCATAGTCGACTTCTTCGATTTGGGTTCATAACTCAATTACTCGACAATGACTTTCACAACTTGAGTTCATATAATTAACCTAACTTGGCCCACCAACTGAAAGGGGACAGGAAAAAAAAAGAAAATAGAAACAATAGACACAATCGTAAATGTTTACAGACCCATAAGTGAACCAAAAAACTCGGTCATTCACCGTGTACTGAACACATTAGGTGTGTGCACTACCCTATCTCCGTGTAACTTCATATTTCTATTTGCAGGTTCATCAAGCATGATGGGGAAAAATATTCATATGCCTGCTAACTTACTACCACAAGTCCACCTAGAATTGAGGTAGTAAAAGTGTAAAACAACTTGTTTGACTAGTGATGTTGGCCATCGGTGTAGCACGCACGGAGACAAGGAAGATGGAGAGAAGAACACTAGCCTCAAACTTTGAGTGCAAGAACTCACTCCAAGCACCAAAGCCTCGTACCTTTACAGTTGGAGACTCTTTTCTTTCACTCATTCACCATTGCCCTAAATAGCAAACTTACAAGGCTTATATAATCTCCTGACACTTGAAGCACCAGCAACCCAAACACTACTCAAAGGGATTGGCATCCCTGATACGATGACAAGCTAACATTGGCCCAAAAAAACTTAAACATAGGTGAGTTAAACGAAACGCCCACATACACAACTCCACACAACCCACTGGACATGAACCCTTAGATGAGATCCCAAGTGAGTTAATCGTGCCAAGCCAAAGCAAAGGCCTTGGAGCCTTAGTTCCCTCTCCATGAATACACTTTCAAGGGGTGTTGCCATCGGTCTTCACCAACTCTCACTTCAGCTTGGAAGAACTCCCCCGGCAAGTTAAAGCCATGGAACTACCCATAAAAGCCATGATCTGTGCGTTGGAATTCTTCACCATTGATCCATGAGCAATCTGGAAGAGTATGTCATTTCCACTTGATGTGGTATTTTTGGTACCCACCACCCCCAATCAATATGAATTTTTTTCTGCGATTAAGTCGATGTGATTTGAGGATCAATGACTTATTCAATCTCCCCCATCAAGCGTGGGACCGTTGGGAGCCGGGCAAGACGATCCTCATTGGGTGTCATATCACTATGCCTTGAGTAGAGTATCTAAGTCTTCGATGTTGAAGACTTTGTTAATACCCATGTCTTCCGGAAGGTCAAGGACGTAGGCTTTGCTGCTAATCTTTTTGAGGACTTTGTAGGGCTCGTACTCCTTACATGTAGTTTCTTGTAAGCATCTTTGGGATACTGCCCCAGCCTTATTAGTATTGTCACCATAGCCATAACCATAACCGTCAAGCCATGTCCCAGGTACATGGGTCGGCTTTATGAATCTTTCTTCGCCATTCATTTATATTTAGGGCTAAATCTGTTGTTAATGAAAGTTTTCCCATGCCTTTTCTAACAACTTCCAACAATGTTATTCTAGGTCTTTCCCTCCTTAGACCATAGCCATAAACATAGCCGACAATTTGATTGTTTTCAGTATCTTGGACCGATTATATAGAATAATGGAGATATGGATGAGAATATATCCAACAAAATTTTGATAGGTTGGTGAAGTGGGGAGGAACTTCAGGGGTGCTATGAGATCGACAAGAGCCTTTAACCATTACGGATGAATTTCATGAGACATCAATAACTTATATGGTTCAGATCATAAAGAGAACTCGAGTACATAAGATGGCCATGTCAGAGATGAGGATGTTGAGGTAGATGTGCGGCAAAATTAGAAAGGATAAGGTGAGGAAAAAATATACTAGAGAAAGTGTAAGGGTTGCGCATATTAAGACAAAATAATAGAGCAACGGAGTGCAGATACGACCACGTATGGAAAGGATCACGAATTATTCTGGAGAGGTTAAGAAAAAGGAGGGCAAGGCCTAAATTAACATTGATAAATGTTCTTAGAAAATATATGAAAAAACTTGCACTAATAACAAAGATAGTCCTTAACAATATTGATTGGCAAATAAAGATTCATAAAGTTGACCACAAAGAGATGCAACAAGAATTAATTGTTATGGTCATGGCTTATGGTTAAGCGCACAACATCCTCATACGGCATCCATTTTTGATGTGTTGGGATGGTCATATCACGTATGTCTCTATTCGGACTTGATTCAAGGATCTCTAGGAGATGACGTCAACATAGGATGCATCACTATGTTGCCCAATATATTTTGACTAAGATTGTATCTTTAACTATTTATACTAAATTCCTTCTTTTTACTCCCTATAGTAAACACATCCTTTTACTAACATGAAAATAGTACACTTAAATTAACAGAAATTCAGGACTTCTATATATAAAAGGAAGGCCCTTGTACCTGTTTTGACAATAGTGTCATTCATGAAAACAAAGAAGGGAAACCCTTGTTTCAATTCTTCTCCCAATATTCTTTATGTTTGCTCTTTGTCATCATTAGAGATTCAAGTAGAGCAAATTGAAGGAAGAAATTCCTTCTCTCTTATAGATCATCTAAATAATAATTTTTTAGGCTGCCTGCAATAGGGAACAATTCATTTTATTTACAATTAAGCTCAAATTGATATTTCTTGGAGCTCAAGTAATTTGTTCCCCTTCATCCCAAGTGATGCTTTGATGTGTATATCATATTTCTTTCAATGTTTTCCAAGCCTTGTTGCCTTTTCCATGTCTTTTATGATTTCACTTTTAGGTTTGTTTCATGTTCTTAATTCCCACATTGTGACAGTTGGTTTCTATATCAAAAGTTCACTCAAAATGCTGGTTTCTGTATCAAAGTTCACTTAGAATTATCCTCTACTATATTTAGGCCCACACATGCAACAACTATAACTGGTTCACATGGAAAATGCATTTTATATAAGAATAGAAATAAGTCAATAGTTTCCACAGATTATAAAGAACTAACTGATTGATTGAAACAAAATATTGAACTTCAAATAAAATTCATCTTGCTCATAAACATCATACAAGTTATGAAATGATCGATAGGTGTAGTAATTAAATAACCTTTATGTACTTTGGCCTCTGCAGTACTACATGAGAGACATAATTTT
The DNA here is from genome assembly GCA_947650365.1 of Chamaelirium japonicum. Classification (NCBI taxonomy): domain Eukaryota; kingdom Viridiplantae; phylum Streptophyta; class Magnoliopsida; order Liliales; family Melanthiaceae; genus Chamaelirium; species Chamaelirium japonicum. The sequence continues at coordinate 98,607,613 of OX393550.1, read as the reverse complement.
CAACTAAGAACTTGAAACCAATCTCCAGCTCAGCATCAAAAGTACCATCACTATGACGCTTAACAATCTTAGATCGTTGACACCATGGAACAAAATCTTCATACAGATCAACAGCTGCAACCACTGCAAACAGCTGTTCTGGGGAGTACCTAATTATTGCAATACCAATTAGCATAATATAACGGATAATGACAACAATCAAGCCCAATCCCATTAAATGGGGTCACCTTCGGAACAGAACTCTATACTTAATTACTTACATGGTAATATCCTATAGACTAATAGACATAGAACTCAATAACCCCAGTGTAATTCCAATTGTATTCCTCCTTTAACAATAATGGATATACATACTAGAAGAAAAATCAAAGAGAGATCATTTGAAAATGCAGTAATACAATAAATAAAAGATGGTAATGAACATTCAGGTAAGCAAATACACTCCAAGCATTATAGTCTACTTATAGATAAAAAAAATCCTTGCAGGTACATGAACCAAGATCGACAGATCCCACCACCAATCAACTGTTGAAAATATTAGAATGTGTTATGTTCAAAAATTAGAAATGCTGAAAAAAAAATAGAATAAAATTATAAGACAAACAAAGAGAAACGCATTCAAAGCGTCATGCCGCAGGCCATGTCAACAACCCTTCATCATAAAATCAATGAACACGCACCTTTCAATCAAAATTAAAGCAACGAAGCAAATAGGTTCACCACATGCAGCTCAAATAGTTCATAAATAATCAAGAATCATGCAGAATAAGGAAAGCAGCATGGTAAAAGTTCTTCAAGTAGTAATTATTAAAATCCAGTTTAAACAACAATTAAAAGTAGATGAAATTTTATGAAGAACCATGTTCACCAACATGAGCATAGTGTAACATTACCCAATCACGCGCCTCTCCTCGTAGGTCTTGGAAAGGACATTTCCCTCTTCTCCATCACCACAACCTAAAAACCATCTGGTTTGTGAGCTACTATGCAAATTTCCAGAAAACGGACCAAATTCTCTACAAGAGCCCACCAACTCGCTAATGCTTGGGTTCCCAATGCGCGCAACGGTACTCGAGCAGCGAGGTTGAGCAAATCGTTCCAACATCTCTGGCCACCGCCCCGGCAACCCCGACGACCCATTCCTGAGATTCAAAGCACGGGTTCCCCCCGACAAAAGCCTCGACAAGGCCCTCGAGGACGGTAAGATCGGCGGCATCGTATCAAGAATCAAACCCTTTATATAAAGGATCACGCTTCCTCCTCTGCTCCTTAAAATCTAGCTGAATCACGAACCACAAAGATCCGATCTTTTATCAGCGATGTCAAAACTCCCAGACCCTAATTTCGTTTCGATTCCACTTGGCCAAACCCTAAATCCCCGACAGCAAGAAATATCCGAGAAGTGGGAAAATCAAACCCTAGCTAGATTCACCGTTGGCCACTGATGAGGGACGAGATCCACCCGGGCGTTGCGAGGGGATAGGGGTCGCGAATGGCGGGGAGATCCTGCGGCGGCGACCGGAGCGGAACCGCGGCGGCGCCGTGTCACGGGGCTGGTGGGATTGGGATTGGGGCCGTGCGGTGGTTGTTCGGGAAGCTTCTGCGGAGCTCGGAAAGAGCTGTGGATTGGCGGAGCCGCGTTCCCTCCCCGCTGTGTCTGGGAGGACGCTGTACGGTGGGTCTTCGTTGAACGGGCCGGGCTCGGGTCGTGACGTTGAGCTCGTAGCTCGGCCCGAATTCAAGCCCAAATATCTGTATTGAGACAAGCCAAAGCTGATCTTTCCATCAAACTTTACGACTGATCCACTCGATGCTTTCTCCGCTCCACTTACTTCAAAATCTTGTACCGAACCCAAGGCTCTGATACCACTTGGTGGGATCCAAAGTCTCCAGTGATCTAGATCCGACCACTGGGTCTTCTCGGAAGCGATGTCGCAAGAGATCGAGGTTGATAATCCAGAGAACACATACCATAGAAGGTGATAACCATACAAACATAATAAGAGAGATATGCAGGCAATCAAGGAATAAGATTTCACCATCAAGATATTACAATCAACGACGGTGGGTCACCGTTTGTCGGACCCCCGCACACTGTATCTATACCCACAACACTCTTAGAACACTCACACAACGAAGATAAACACATGCTGGAGATGCACAAGAGAATACCGAACACCATCGAGAGTAGAAGCACCGGAGAATGTCGTTGAAGTAGACCCGACGAGATATATAGAGATGGTTTGCACATTGTACCTTCTTCCTTCCTTCTTATTCGTCCCTCCTTCTCTTCTCTCTCATAAGTTCCATCACTTCTCACGACATTTGCAACAAAACCGATCAATCTAGCCCTAAAGTCTCAATGCATCCCCTCTTATAAAAGGGAAAACGTATATCTTTAGTTTTCCCAAAACATACTCGTCCTGCATTTGACCTGTGCTATCAGGACCCAGGTCGTGCGCACGATGGTCACATTTCGTGTGCACGATGTTTCCGGAGTCTCTCATGCCTAGATTTCTTGTTGATTCATATGTGCACGTGATCTGAAAAGTTGTGCGTACAATCAAAGTTGTGCGCACAATCCTGTCTTGGAATTGGCCTTTTCAAGCCAAGGTAGAGATTATTTGATTTTTGGCTTACAAAAGACAATGCCTAAGACATGATTGTGCACACGACTTCAAGATCGTGTGCACGACTTTTAGATCATGTGCACATATGAATCGGTATGAATATTGGGATTGTATGCCCTCAAACAATAGGATAATGATTTTGTGCATAGAGAATGAGCATAATGTGTTTGCATAAGATGAATGGTAGAGCAGAGAATCCTTAAATGGTTTATGTGTGATTCATTTATATGAATGTTTGATTCACATATAGAGAGATATGAATCACATGTACTAGACACTTTAAAGTAGTCACAACCGATAGTGAGACTGGATATCTCACTAGGTAGGCTGTAACGCGATTAACTCCTAATCAGGGAGTGGTTAATTTCATTGATGCCGCCAGCCCATGTGCGTCAGAGCATTTCACTGATGTGCCGATACATTTTACTGTGGCAACTCAATGAAATGCGTCGGCGCATTCCACGACGCGACACAGTGAAATGAGAGATGAAAATGAGAGCCATATGCAAGTTTGGCATGATCGATGCCTCATCAACCACCACCCACCGCCATCGTCGCTGGCCACCACCCTCGCTGCCCCATCGGCCACCGCGGGTGGTGGCCGACGTGGCCGACAGGGCAGCGACGGCGGGCAACTGGTGGTGGGTGGGTGTGATGGCCGCCGACGACGGCGGTGCGAGGTGGCCGACCGGTGACGTCGTCGGCAGGAGGTGCCCGCCGGTGGTCGACAACGACGGACGGGTGACGACAGCCGATGGTGGGCTACAGTCGATCTTGGTACTGGTATCCCTATTAGATTAATCCTTTGGCCCAATCATGGCAATTGAAAATAGGATGAACCATGTGTCTCTTCCTAAAATGCCAGCGGTCGAAAGGGGAGACAAATCATCACTGGAGCAAAGTCAAACCCCTTTGAAATTGGAAGTGAAGCCCTTTATAAGCCTCGGAGTACCTTAGTCCAAAACAAAAAAAAAAGGTCAGAAAAGTAATGCAAAAGGCAACTAGGTCTATTCCCAGCAATACGACAGAGTTGGGGGTCATTCTGGGAAAAACCTCTTATTTGTTAAGATTTATTTCATTCATCAAAAATTAGATGGATTTGTCCAGCTGAAAAGAACATGACATTTAATTTCTTGAGACATCATTGTCCTTGCCCATGAATGTCTCAAGCAAATGAATTTCTCATCCCATTCATGTCTCACCAAAAGAACGAACCTTAAATGACATCACTGCCATCCAGTGTGGTCTACCCAACATGATCACATGTTGGGGATACTTGCCATGGATGGTTGGCATGCCTTTTTGCCACGTGGGCCTTAATAGATGGAAAAGGGTAGCAACCCAAACCCGAGTCCTCTCCATTTGGATTCCCTCAATTACCGTTAATTAGGGGAACTATCCACGTCGTGTGGTGAACGACGCACTATTGCACCAATGGCCTCGATGTGCATGAATGGTGAGTGATTGGCATCGTCGCTCCCACGATTCTGGTGTTTCCTTCGACGATCAGCCCTCTCTGTGTCCCTCCAGCATCGAGGATGAATCCTTTTGGGCTCCGGTGCTTCCATCCATAGCCAACCCACATTCGATTCAAGTGGTGCCAACATAATCTCCGACTCCAATTACGACTCCTCCAACCAATCTTTATGGAACACCGGAGTCAGAGGAGTTGTCGTCCATATCAGAGATGATGTCAGAGGGATGATCGTCGCAGAAAGCACCAGAGTCGCGAGAGTATTGTGCTTTGACGCCAATCACTCTCCATCTTTGTTCATCGCGATCGAAAAAATGGATGTTATGGATGTGAAGTGTTTCAATGTACTCATTGTCTTTATGTTAAGTCATGAGTTTTGAAGCTCTTCTTCACTTGCTCTTAACCACGGTAGATCAAAAAATTTATTATTAACATTATCAATCAACCTTACTATTCCAGGATAATAAGGTCTTTCGAAACAAGTTTTTACTAGTAGAGGGTGTGGTGGAGAGGATCAAATCCCTAATTCATCTTTAAGCGGCGCATCTGATTTCGAGATTGAAGACTCTCTCTCTCTCTCTCTCTCTCTCTCTCTCTCTCTCTCTTATGTAAATAGTTTTATTTTGGGGGACTTATTAAGAGGTCCCTCAAAACAAAATAGTTTTAGTTAATGGATATCCAAATTGTCAAGACAAAAATAGACAAAAACACCCCTCACTGTATTTCAAATTCAGGTTTCATGCAACTAAGATCTATAGGCCATGGGATGAACCCTAGACCTAGACCAAACCTAAACCGAACCTCATTTTTCTCGTCTCTGCTGCTCACTGTCGTCAGGGCAATATCGACGAGTAGCTGCACTTGTGCTCGCGCCTGTCGTCGACACCTCTGCTGCTCGCGCCCGCCTCTGCCACCGCTGTAAGGGAAAAACCTAAAGAAAGGGGGAGGACATGGGTGAGGGCATTTTGGACATTTGACAGCACTTTTCATCGAAACCAATTAGTTCTCAGGGACCTTGGGCTAAATCAATATGTTTCCCGTCCTTTTCGCCCACTGATTTGTTGGCAGAGACCTAAGGCACATTGCCCATTTTATTTTTAGAACAATACTTTGCTCCAACAGGTGTTGGAGCGCGCAGCTCCTCTGTTTGATGTGAACCGTTGGGTGATATAGTGATATTCTGCCGTTCGGAGTTCTGGCATAATATCACTAACCCGCGTGAATGTTGCTAGTGATATTTTGCCATAACTTGTTAGCTGAATAACCTAGTGATATTCAACCAACAGTTGACATCGAACATAGTATTGTTCTTATTTAATATACTGGTTGGGGTATAAGCCGACCCCTTATCGATCAACCATCGCTTAGGCATACTAATTCTAATTTAGCAACCGACATTGCTCCTTCTACAAGAAAATCCTCACTCCGCCCCTGACGACATTAGTAGTTTACTAAAACGGAAGACTTGGAACTGCATGGCGCCACGCGGAGCCCCTCTTGAAAAAGGAGGGGGGGAAATCCCAATCGGTTCAGCTCTCCCCTCCGTTTGGGGATGGGTGCGACATCGATCGGACGGTTGTGATGATCTTTAACACCACTAGGTTAGTACCTAGTTCAAACCAAAGTTAAGCATCATCTTTAACACCACTAAACATTTTCTACAAGTAAATCGAAATACTACCCTAAATTTCTTCTTCATGTTCCCTGCATCGAAAAACATGCCAAGATGATAGTATATATTAATGCATGTGCATAACTAAATTCATATGAATGAAACAAAGCAGTCATATATGCCACCAAACTTATGAGTAACGAAACTAGATGGAGTCTATAAGAGAACGGGGACTTATTGTTGTAGCTCGTGTGTCATTAGCGTGGAATTTCTGTATTAACATTAATAAAGATGACTTTGGTTATTACTTTAATTAGAATACTACTCTGGTGTATGATAATACTCATATAATAAAAGGACCCTAGGGAACACAGTAGGCCACTGAGGCGCATAGAGGATCCATGCTTGGGAGACCCAGTGGACCAGTTCTGTGTAGACCTAGAACTAGTTCACAACTTAGGTGATGTCGGTCGCTTCACCGAGAACAAGCTGTTGGCAGGTAGAGGATGTGGTGAAGTCTCCACCACGGGAACGTGGGATTCCCATTCACCTGACCAAGCACGATGATCGTGTTGAACATGAACCAATACGGTGCACAGTTCAGTGATTCAGACACTGGTGCATAAACCGTTTTACTACTATAGATAATCTGTCCTTAACCCTGAGGGACCATGTACACTGGGCCAACCAGTTGTGTGGTGCTTTGATGTACCAATGTGTACGGACCTTCCATAGTCCAATACCATGGTACGTTGGGTTACCCGGCTGGCGCTTGAGTGACATGTAATCCCTACAAGTTATCCGACGTCCAGTATTGGATGGGTGCGTTTTAATGAGTCAATCTGTCCACACAGTTAACCCAGGCCTGGTGGTTGTCAGTATGACTGACGACGTTCCGGATGCTAAATATAGCATCGGAAGGTGTGTGATGTTATAGATGACAAGTCATCAAACCCTAGTCAGATGATCGATCGGGATCTGACGGTGCTCCCCACTGCCCGAGTCGTATCATGGCACCAGTAATAGAAGGGACTGAGGATTATCGGAGTATAGTAGAGAACAGGGTTACGAGGGAGTAACATAAGTTTAGGATCACTAGAGTTCAACTCGTGTCACACTCTGGGTGGCTACACGGGTTAATCGGATTAGGGCTGATTAATGGAACTTTCGGTGTGTCACCGGAACAGTTAATTAGAGATCCGATTAGAGCTAGAGATCCTGAATCCTGAAGGTTCCACCCTGTCGTTGCGTATAGGAATTGTTCCCCGACCTAGTTGGATACGTTGGATGCGAAGTAGCACGATGGAGCGCAAGCCCGGAGCCTAAGAACCTAATTCACATGTGTTACGGACCGTAGGGGTATTTTGGTAAATACTAAAATATGGCTCAGAATATAATGAATATGAATCTTAGAATGAGCGGAATAATTCCAGGAGCTCATAGGCGCTGACGAAACTCGATTCCGAGTAGCGCATCTCACTCAGTCTCTCTTTTAGTTTTCCACTTTTCGTGAAGGGCGTTTTCGTCCAGGCTTCACGATAGACATTGGAGATCCCTAAAAACCACCCCCCCCTCTATCCTAATCTCTCTAGGGCCTGTCCTAGCTTCCTTGAAGCCATGGGAGACCGGCCCTATAAGTAGAATAGGGAGAGGGAGGGCCGGCCCTATGGTTTTTCCCCTCTCCTCCAAAAATCCGACCCCTCTTTGCTCCTCCTTTGTGGTTTCAGCCAAGGAAAATAGAGGAAGAAGAAGGGAGAAGAAAAAGGAAGGAAGGAGAAGGAAGAAGATAGAAAGAGAAGGAGGAAACCTCGCGGCTTGCCATCATCTTCGTAACGGATTCCTCCGTCGGCTCGTAATCCTTGCACTCAGAGACGGGATTTCGAGGATTCTTCAATTCGCAAAGGATAAGGTGTTATCCGACAGTTTCCCCTTGCGATTCAAGTGTGGTTCTTCATCGTTCCGTCATCTCTGGATCATAGATCCAAAAGGTATGATGATTCTAAACACCTAACTAGATACATGCATGTCTTCCGTAGATCGTAGTATGCCTCTAGGGTGTCCACACATATGCTAAGATCATAGATTTGCATGTAGATTGTTTTGTAGAATTAATTGTAATGAAACATACACCGTATGATCTTCGGATCTTTGTTTTGCTTCCGCTGCGACTCTGATAAGCGGATCCAATTCTAACAATTGGTATCAGAGCACGCTTTGGTGTGTATTTCATGCATGAATATGTGAAAACATCATGTGAATATATGATGGCATATGTTTTCGTCGGGGTTCGACGTAGATCATGCATATGGATTGTGCTATTTATCGTCTTTTTGTAGGTGTCGCGCTGAATAGTAATCTGTGATTGCATGCATCCGGAGCTCGGACCCCGGATTTAAATTTTGCATTGATTATTATTGTGCTTGTGGATTTTAAGGCTATAGATGGGCGAGGGTGGGGGTTGACCATTCTCGGTTCCCTGGCCATGTTTCTAGGATTGTTTTCTTTTCTTTCTAGCGAAATTATACACGAACGAGCATTTGCTCGAAGAGTGTTAGTCTTTCGGTCACAGAAAGAAGGAGATGATGCTACATCCACGGTTCGGGCAAGCGGTACCATGGCATGCAAAGATCCAGCGAAAGCGTGCATGTTGGCGATGATAGGGATCGTCGTGAGAGATCGTGCAGAATGGAAGAGCAGGATATCTTGGCTGTGCTATTCAGGTTCAGGGGTCGGACCCTGGACTTGATTCAGTTCGGATGCTATTTCTGTTGTTTCTCTTTATTTAGTATTTAGAGAACCCCGATGATAATATGATTATCTATCTTGCTTGTGAGTTTGTCTCTAGATCAAGCTTAGGGTTAGTACTAAAATTATGGATTTATCGGTGTCTCTATATGGTTCTAACACGTGCGAATCTAGTGGCTAGCTAAAAGGAAAGGTGGTAACCACCCTCGTGGTAGTTCAGGTAGCCAAGTACTGTGCACCGAGATAGTCCCAGTGTTAGATTTGTTTAGAGATAATTAACTAATGTCTCCATAAGAAGTATGATAACCCTAGTGGGATGTCCTTTCCCCACATGGTCCTAGCGACCAAGTTAGGTTAGGATTTCACTGTGTGATACCCGTTTCTAGATGACGTTTGATGGTAGTATGAACTCATCACGATTTGGTTATGCCACCATTAGGTTGAGGTCCGGCGGAGGTTGTCAGATGTCCCTATTTGGCCAGCATCGAAACCTATAATGAGATGAGGTCTACTATGACATCAGGTATCAAATTGTGAATGAGGCATCATCGTAGTAGGAGTCATTTCCACATTGACCTTAAGCTAGGCTTCAGATCTTAGGATTATGGGCAAACTAGTGAAGTATCGGGATCCTTGGAATCTATGTAATGTGATCCTTGCAAGAAAGGCGAAAGCTGAGTATTCAAGGTAGGGACTATGATATTTTCTGAGTATACTAATACTTTGCTGGAAGGTTTGTAATCCTAGTGGGAGCACGGTAGACCAGGGTCTAAGTCTAGGAGGTCGTGACCTATCTAGATATGCATAAAACCTCATAAAGAAGGGATGTGTAAGAGGTTCCCTCCAAAGGGGAGCCCCTGGCCTCCACAATCAACCGGCTAAGGGTCTGGGTGGGAGGTACGCAGTTCGATATTCCCACCAGGTGAGAGCTGTGTTTCCTTCAATGCTGGTTCGCCTAGTGGTTTTCTTCGGGACATGGAGGATGCCGGTGGCAGTAGGTGACGATTTTTTCCTGCACCGCGGGAGCCTATAAATCCCCCTGCCGACACCACCTAGATTTATGGGAAGCATCCGAAAGCTTGTGTGAAGCCGTCGTTGCTGCACACGCGGGTCACATAAAGCTGGCCAAAAGGAGACTGGGAGGTCTTTCAGTTTGCCATGGGTAATTCTGATGAAGACTGGGTCGTAAAAACCCCGTTGGCAGAAGCGGTTGCATGCTCTCATGGAGATGTTGTCTCCAATTCAGGGCCGATAGTTTCAGTGCTCGAGCCCAGGAAATTTAGATTCCTGGATGTCTCCACATAAGGTAGTGAAGACATAGCGGCTGGAGTAAACATTATCTATTTCTAAATTCCATGAAATAGATTGTAGTAAACCCTAATTTTGCTTTGAACCATTGTTTACAGAAATCATGACCAAGCTCGACCCCCTTGCCTCCATACTTAATGATAACAAACTTACGGGACCAAACTACGAGGACTGGAAGCGTAACCTAATGCTCGTCCTAAGGGTTGGTAAACATACAATTGCCCTAAGTACCCCTCAACCGGCCATGCCGGGACCAAGTGCGACTGAGACCCAGTTGAAGGAATGAAAAGACTGGCTAGATGCTGATGAGATGTACAAGTGCTACATAGTGGCATCCTTGCAGACCATCCTTCAGAAGCAAGTTGAAGACATGGCCTTTGCTTCAGACATGATGCTCTACCTAAAGGAAATGTTCGAGGGTCGTAGTCGGGTAACTCGTTACCTGACCATCAAGAAATTGGTGTCCACGAAGATGGCAGAGGTAACTTTAGTTCAGGATCATATGCTGAAATTGTTTGGCTATGTGAACAAGCTTGGCTCCTTCAATGTCATCTTGGATGCAGAGATCCAAACTGATATTTTCCTCGCGTCTCTGTCAGGAGTGTTTGAGGGCTTCGTTACCAACTTTAACCTTAACCGGTTGGAGATGTCTAACGCAGAGCTCCTAGCGGTGCTCCAGGCGGCAGAGGACGAGATGAAGGCAGGAGCCCAATCCCTGAACATGGAGTGGAATTCTTCTCTGAAAGCCAAAGGCAAGTTTCAGAAAAGAAAGTCTACGAAGCCCATGAAGATGGGCCAGGTGCAGTTGCAGGTTCCTAAGCAGAATGGTCCGGCGAAGCCCAAAGTAAAATGTTTCTAATGCGACAAGAAGGGGCACTGGAAGGGCGACTGCTGTGCGGCTCCCAAGAAGGCTGAGACAGGTATATCTCAAATCCATATAGTGGAATCCCTTGTAGCATCCAGTTGTTCTCCAGTTTCATGGATTGTGGATTCTGGTTCCACTAACCATGCTTGCAATAATTTGTAGGGGTTCAATGAGACAAGAAAACTGGGTGATGGGGAGATGATCCTAAGCATGGGAACTGAGGCCGTGGCAGAGGCTGAGCAATTGGAGATGTCATCTTGCAGTTCCTTGATGGAAGAAGTTTATTACTTAGAGACATAATTTATGTACCGTCCTTGAGACGAAACTTAATTTCTGTTTCCTTATTGAATAATAAAGGTTTTTCAGTTTTATTTGATGCTTCTGGTGTGTCAATTAAATTAAATGGTTCCTTTGTTTGTAAGGAAAAGATACATAATGGTCTTTATGTGATTAACTCCAATCATAAGCAGGATAGCATAACTGAAGCTTGTGTGATTAATTCATCTAAAAAAAAATCCCTCAGATAATCCAACACTCCTTTGGCATCTAAGGCTTGAACGCATAGCCTCAAACAGGGTTCACAGGTTGGTTAAGGTAGGACTCTTAAGTCCAAATGTTTCAGAAAGCCTACCGACGTGTGAGTCTTGCATGGAAGGCAAGATGACTAAAAGATCTTTCCGAGCCAAAGGTAGCAGATCTAAGGAGGTATTAGAGTTGGTACACACTGATGTATGTGGGCCCATAAGTGTCCGTGCCATAGGAGGCTTCGAGTATTTCATCACCTTCACGGATGATCACTTGAGGTTTGGATACATATACCTAATGCGGCGGAAGTCTGAATCCTTTGATAAATTCAAGGAGTTCAGAGCTGAAGCAGAAAAGTAAACGGGTAAAAGTATCAAGTCTTTTCGATCGGATCGAGGAAGCGAATACCTATCGGATGAATTTATTGGGTACCTGCGTGAGCATGGGATCGTATCCCAGTTGACTGCACCAGGGACACCACAACAAAATGGTGTATCTAAGAGGAGAAACTGAACTTTGTTAGACATGGTTCGGACTATGATGAGTTATGCAATATTGCCACCTAGTTTTGGGGGATATGCCCTAGAAACGGCAGCATATACTTTGAACTTTGTTCCATCAAAGTCAGTACCCCTAACTCCTTGGGAGCTGTGGTTGAAGCGAAAGCCAAGACTACAGCACCTTAGGATTTGGGGTTGTCCAGCACATGTGCGGAAGGACAAGCGAGATAAGATAGAGTCAAAAACTAAGGTATGTCTGTTCGTTGGGTATCCAAAAGGGACAAAGGGTGGTTTGTTTTATGATCCTGATGATAGAAAGGTTGTCGTCTCGACGAACGTCGTATTCCTGAAGCAGAATTATTTAATAGACCATAAGCCCACCAGTAAAGTAGTTCTTGAAGAATTGCTTGGTACTGATGAAAGTACGCAAACAGAAAACATAGTGGGAGCCGATACCACTAAGATAAACGATACTGTAGAATCGACTCCTATGGAACCACCGTAAGCTCGTCGCAGTGGGAGGACCACAAGTGCTCCTGATAGATACATCGGAGAAGCCTTTATGGTTGATCCAGAATTTCAAGAGGATGATCCTCTGAACTATGACGAAGCGATGGTATCCTCTGACCATACAGCATGGCAGGAAGCCATGGAGGCAGAACTGACATCGATGTCCCAAAACTCGGTCTGGACACTTATAACACCACCTCACAACGTTAAACTTGTTGGGTGTAAGTGGGTGTACAAAAAGAAAAGAGGTCCGGATGGTACCATTGAGACTTACAAAGCTAGACTAGTCGCTAAGGGTTATACCCAGCAAGAAGGGATCGACTATGACGAAACCTTTTCACCAGTGGCTATGCTTAAGTCTATCTGGACCCTCTTGTCCATTGCAGCCCATTATGATTGGGAGATCTGGCAAATGGATGTCAAGATCGCATTCCTCAACGACTGCAGTAGTTTATCTAGTGCTTTACGTAGACGATATCCTGCTCATTGGAAACGATGTTGGAACGTTGTCTACAGTGAAGGTGTGGTTATTCTCTCAATTTGACATGAAGGACCTGGGTGAAGCGAGTTATGTTCTGGGGATCAAGGTAACTCGAGATCGCCAGAACAAGACTCTCTCGTTGTCACAGTCAGCCTACATAGATACTATCTTGGTCAGATTCAATATGCACAACTCCAAGAAGGGACTAGTTCCATTTAGACATGGAATGAAATTGTCCAAGTATCAGGGTCCTAAGACTCCTGAGGAGAGGGCAGAGATGTAGAAGATTCATTATGCTTCAGCTGTAGGGAGTCTGATGTATGCTATGCAGTGCACGAGACCAGATATATGCTATGCAGTAGGCATGATGGGCAGATATTAGTCAAATCCGGGTCCAGGGCACTGGACTACTGTGAAAAGTATACTCAAGTATCTCCGTAGGACGAGAGATTATGAGTTAGTTTACTCTTCACAAGAACTGACGCCGATTGGGTATACGGATTCTGACTTTGCGTCAGATCCGGAATCCAGAAGATCGACGTCAGGGTTTGTGTTTTTATTAGGAGGAGGAGCTGTTAGTTGGATGAGCGTGAAGCAGGGATACATCGCAGATTCGACGACAAAGGCTGAGTACGTTGAAGCGTGTGAAGCAGCTAAGGAGGCAGTGTGGCTCAAGAAGTTCCTCACGGACTTAGGATGCGTACCAGGAGCTCAAGATCCTATTGTCCTTTACTGTGACAATAGTGGAGCGGTAGCACAATCCAAGGAGCCAAGATATCACCAGAAGAGCAAGTATATCGAGCGAAAATACTATATTATCCGGGACTTGCAGAAGCGAGGGGAGGTTGCAGTGACTCAGGTGGTGTCTGCAGATAACATGGCAGACCCTTTCACAAAGGTGTTACCGACCAAGGCTTTTGAGAAGCACGTGGATGCCATGGGAGTTAAGACTGTCGTTCCCTGCTAGGCCAAGTGGGAGATTATTGTAGCTCGTGTGTCCTTAGGGTGGAATTTCTATATTAACATTAATAAAGATGACTTTGATTATTACTTTAATTAGAATATTACTCTAGTGTATGATAATACTTATATAATAAAAGGACCCTAGGGAACACAGTAGGCCACTGAGGTGCATGGAGGATCCATGCTTGGGAGACCCAGTGGACCAGTTCTGTGTAGACCTGGAACTATGTCACAGCTTAGGCGATGCCGGTCGCTTCACTGAGAACAAGCTATTGGCAGGTAGAGGATGTGGTGAAGTCTCTACCACAGGAACGTGGGATTCCCATTCACCTGACCAAGCACGATGATCGTGTTGAACATGAACCAAGACGGTGCACAGTTCAGTGATTCAGACACTGGTGCATAAACCATCTTACTACTATAGATAATCTGTCCTTAACCCTGAGGGACCATGTACACTGGGCCAACCAGTTGTGTGGTGCTTTGATGTGCCAACGTGTGCGAACCTTCCATAGTCCAATACCACGGTACATTGGGTTACCCGGCTGGCGCTTGAGTAACATGTAATCCCTATAGGTTATCCGACATCCAGTGTTGGATGGGTGCATTTTGATGAGTCAATCTGTCCACACAGTTAACCCAGGCCTGGTGGTTGTCAGTATGACTGACGACGTTCCGGATGCTAGGCATAGCACCGGAAGGTGTGTGGTGTTATAGATGACAAGTCATCAAACCCAAGTCAGATGATCGATTGGGATCTGACGGTGCTCCCCGTCGCCCGAGTCGTATCATGGCACCAGTAATAGGAGGGACTGAGGATTATCGGAGTATAGTAGAGAACAGGGTTATGAGGGAGTAACATAAGTTTAGGATCACTAGAGTTCAACTCGCGTCGCACTCTGGGTGGCTACGTGGGTTAATCGGATTAGGGCTGATTAACGGAACTTTCGGTGTGTCACCGGAATAGTTAATCAGGGATCCGGTTGGAGCTAGAGATCCCAAACCCTGAAGGTTCCACCCTGTCGTTGCGTATAGGAATTGTTCCCTGACCTAGTTGGATACGTTGGATGCAAAGTAGCGCGATGGAGCGCAAGCCCGGAGCCTAAGAACCTAATTCACATGGTTACGGGCCGTAGGGGTATTTTGGTAAATACTGAAATATGGCTTAGAACACATTAAATATGGATCTTAGAATGAGCGGAATAATTCCAGAAGCTCATAGGCGCTGACGAAACTCGATTCCGAGTAGCGCACCTCACTCAGTCTCTCTTTCAGTTTTCCACTTTTCGTGAAGGGCGCTTTCGCCCAGGCTTCACGATAGACATTGGAAATCCCTAAAAACCGCCCCCCCTCTATCCTAATCTCTCTAGGTCCAGCCCTAGCTTCCTTGAAGCCATGGGAGACCGGCCCTATAAGTAGAATAGGGAGAGTGTGGGCCGGCCCTATGGTTTTTCCCCTCTCCTCCAAAAATCCGACCCCCCTTTGCTCCTCCTTTGTGGTTTCGGCCTAGGAAAAGAGAGGAAGAAGAAGGGAGAAGAAAAAGGAAGGAAGGAGAAGGAAGAAGAGAGAAAGAGAAGGAGGAAACCTCGCGACTCGCCATCGTCTTCGCAACGGATTCCTCCGTCGGCTCGTAATCCTTGCACTCAGAGACGGGATTTCGAGGATTCTTCAATTCGCAAAGGACAAGGTGCTATCCGACAGTTTTCCTTGCGATTCAAGTGCGGTTCTTCATCGTTCCGTCATCTCCGGATCATCCAAAAGGTATGATGATTCTAAACACCTAACTAGATACATGCATGTCTTCCGTAGATCGTAGTATGCCTCTAGGGTGTCCGCACATATGCTAAGATCATAGATTTGCATGTAGATTGTTTTGTAGAATTAATTGTAATGAAACATACACCGTATGATCTTCGGATCTTTGTTTTGCTTCCGCTGCGACTCTGATAAGCGGATCTAATTCCAACACTTATTTCTTATTAAAGTCAAGGGTGTTGCTGCCTGGCACTAGGGCTGGCAATTTCGGACCTGACACGGTAGACCCGGCACAAAGTTAGCGGGTCTGGGTCTGGACTAAATGGGTTCGGGTTGTAAACGGGTTGACACAATAGACCAGTTTAATAAACGGGTCAGGTCCGGGTTTAGGGTTTGGACACGGTAGACCCGTTTAAAATTCAACGGGTCGGGTCTACCCGCAATCCGATACTGTAATATATAGTATCAACGGGTCTATCGAGTTAGGTCGGGTCGAGTCGGATTGGATTGGATCGGGTCTACTGAATAAACCCGCGTGATAAACGATCTAACGGGTCTTATCAAGTCTACCCGTTTATAAACGGGTCGGGTACGGGTTTAGGATCTAGACACGATTAGTTAAACGGGTTGGGTCCGGGTCTGGGTCTAAGGGTTTTGGACACGACCCGAAACTAGACACGACACAAACCCGACCCGACACGACCCATTGCCACCCCTACCTGGCACCCACAAAATTACTAATACCCCGATATTATGCACACACACACACACTCCAACTCTAATTTCTTTTTGTATTACTTTTTATTTTGATAATGTACCCCACAAAATGGTCTGCCTCCCCCTCTCTCCCCTGCCCGCTCCACCCGCGTGTCCTCATTAGCGCGTCCTCCTTCGCCTCCCACTTCGATCGCCCTGCCAGAGCTCTATCGGTTCCATGCACCACACCGTCACCTCCTCCCTCCTTCCATTTTTCTTTTTTCTCCGCCTCCTCCTCTTCCTATTTCCCGCGAACATGCTGGTCGCTTTTGCCCGACATGGCTGCTGATTGCTCTTGACCGACATGGTGTGGTGCATGTAGGTGAATCCCGACCAACATGGACCACACCATGTCGGTGAGGAGCAGCCGACAACCATGTCGGTCGAGAGCGACTGGAACATCGATCTGCAGGAATGAAGAGAAAGATAGAGGGGGGAGGGGGGAAGAGGAAAAGGGAAACGGGAGGGGGGAGAGATGGCGGTGAAGTGCATGGGAGTGGCGGATCCAGTGGGGCGATCGGAATTGCTAAGAGGAGAAAGAATAGGAGGAAGAGAGGGAGGTGAGGGTGGACAAGGTGGCGACCGCAGCAGGGAGGAGGCAATAGTGAGGTGTATGTGACCGACGATTTCGGTGGTGGATGTGGAGGTGGCGGTGTACAAATCAATATGCCTTTGATGCTTTCAGGGACATATTTATCATTTTTTTATTGGTTTAAGTTGCATGTGATAGTAATTTGTGGTGGGTGGGTGGGGGTGATTTGTGTGGTTGCAAATATCAAACACCCAAATCTAAAGCTCTGCGCAAAATCCGGGTGCAGCTTGATTCATTGAGAATCCGGGCTAAAAGGCTGAAAATGAAAGCCTTGTCCTGTCTTTATAAGACAGCTACATACATCAAAGTCAGGAGAGTCCCATACTCTTTTCATTGCCCTCATTCAACTGATGGCACTCCATGTGAAAAAGGAGAGGTGTCACCTTGTTAGTAGAGGTCACTGAACTCGTTGCCATCGGCGACCACCCCCGTCAGTTGGGTTGTGCAGGTAGTTGGTTGGTGGTCGGTGGCAGCGGCCGACTGGCGGTCGATGGTGGGCGGTGGCCAATGGTGATGCTATCCCTTAGAGGATGGCCCATAGTCTCACCACTCAGAAGATGACACCTCTTCTTTTCACGTGGAGTGTCAGCAGATTGTAAGGTCATCCTTTTGCATTTTTTATAGAGTAATGATCTAATAAGGTGTCCGTTCATAAGGGAAACACATCACAGTCGTTCGATGGTAGAAAACTCGATAGGTGAATAACACTCAACCTGAACCAAGGGCCGTGATGTGTCGCCTTAAATAGGAGACATAAGCATGACTCCAAACTCTCTCCCATTGTTTTAATAACCGGACCGGAACATGTTTCGGTTCGGTCTTTGAATAAACCGGTTTGTTTGTTAGCCGAGGAATCAAACTTTTGATTGAAAAATTTAATAAACATTGCTTAAAAAAACCTATTTTTATGTGATTCAAACGGTTGAATCAACTGTTTGAACTGATTTGGACCAAACCGGATGCCTTTCCGATTTGTATTGGTCCGGTTTTGAAAACATTGCTCTCTCCTTCCACCGGCCTCCCAATAATTGATAACTTCTTTTTTTTTTGTTAGATGTCATAGAAGGGGAGGTCACCAAAGGACCTTCAAAAGGTGCCACATGCCGGCGCAAGCAACCCAAGACCACCATCTGGTGTGGAGAAGGCACTACAACTGGCGCAAAGCAACCCAAGACTGCCATCCGGTGTGGAGAAGGCACTACAACTGGTGCAAGCAACCCAAGACCGTCATCCGGCGTGGAGAAGGCACGACAACTGGCGCAACCGATGGCACAACACTGCACAATCCACCGCCGCCACACCGATGGACCAGAGAAAACAGACCTAAAACCTATACATCCGCACAACAGACAGAGCCAAAAACTACGCCATACACGACAGAAGGTAAGAAACAAAGAGGAGAAAAAAAAAAAAAGGGAATACAATACAAACCAAAAAAAATTGGTCGCCACATGCACTAAAAGGCGTTCATTTGCCAACTCCCACTGCACAACCCAGAAGATGAAGGTGATGCCAAACTGTGACTCTAAGCCGCTGTCGAAACCCCTGCCACCGCCACAAACCACCGGGAGCTGCTCCACAGGTCAGAGGAGGCGATCTGGACAGCACTGGTGGAAATCATCGTCGTCGGCGCCAGATCTACACTCCAGCTGAAGCTGGCGAGAGGCCTTACCCCCAATCTGGTTGAACGGGGCCGTCAAACCCAGCAGGGGAGAGCCGGGCGTCTCCAACGCGACGAACACAAAACGCCGGCTATCGGAGATCCCCTATTGACAAATGGGTAGGAAGGGGGCTAGATCCCACCCCAAGTACGTGTGATGTGAGCCGGTGTCCTGGCCTCCCCAGAGCCGCCGCCGACGTCCGAGGGGGGCAAGAAAGCGCAATCCAAACCCTAACCCTAGGGGAACGAAAGGGCCAATAATTGATACTCCTCAAAGAATTGACATACTGATGAGTTGGCATTCTAAGACTAACCTTATATACCAAATCATTTTTTTTTCCTGTGAGATCAGTCGTTGTTCGGAAACCTTTTGGGAAATTGCTCACTTTGAGTTGGGCAAATCCCTCCGAGACAGAGGTCTGACGGACGGAACTATGTATGGACCAAGGGGGGCCATGGCCCTCCCACAATTATATTTTTTTAAAAACTATATAATAAAATGTTTGAATTTTAGTATATAACTTTTTTTTTTTATGTTTTGGCCCCCCTTAGACGAAATTATTATGTTTTGGCCCCTCCCAGTATAAAATCCTGGTTCCGTCAGTCTGACCCATTTGAAATTTCCCACCGCACTCCTAGATAAGTCGAGGGGGGAGGAGTCGAACACACAACCTTCTCACTTAAGCATCAGTTGCTTACCAACTCTTCTATCCCCTGATGGGTATGAATGAAGTATTCTACCTATGACCAAGTTGGTCATAAACTTCAAAATTCAATAAGAAATTTTGAATCTTTTACGTAACGTAAAACCCAAATAGAGTATGTCCATTGGAAAGTTATTTGGGGGTTGGGGGGGGGGGGGGGGGGGGGGGGGGGGGCAAAATTCATCGACCCGAAACCGGTGTATGAAAAAGTGGACCAAATTAGATGGTTGGAACCGATTGGACCATAACTAGCGCCAGTTTGGGTTCGATTATGTATCGGACACGTATGGTACATCTTAAAAACCGTATGAAGTGATTGGTTTAATCGAAAAAAACTGATTAGACCGTTTGAACCGATCGGTTTAAAGTGAACCGGACCCAATATTTACTTTATGAAGGGAAGGGCGACGCTATGAAGCCATAATTATGCAAGGCTTACTCTAAAATTTTTATTTTTTTATTTTTTCTTTTTTTGTCTAAGAGAGCATATTTAAGTTTGCAATATTTGAAGGGGAGTATGAGGACTGAACTCGTCCTGACGTGCACCACTAACTAACGACATCTATTCACTTGTCTCTTTCTAGATATTTTTTTTTGATATCGTCTTGCCATTTATGTGAGAATAATGCTATTTGAACAAACTGATCAACAATCTGCTGACACTCCACGTGAAAAGAAGAGGTGTCACCTTATCAGTGGTAGAAGTATGGGACTATGGGCCATGGGATTAACCCCTAGGCGATGCCACCACCACCCCCGGCCACCGCTCACCACCGAACGCGGTCAGTGGGACCACGACGGACGGGCGGTGGTCCACGGAGGTGGTATCCAGCGACAATGGCGTTAGGTTGATTGTGGGCGATAATTGGTTGTGGTGGCATCCCTTAGGTGATGGCCCATAGTCCCCCCACTCAATGGTTGACGCCTCTTCTTTTCACATGGAGTGTCAACAAATTGTCGATCCAATTTGTTCAAATAGCATTATTCTTTATGTAAACCTACTATTTTTGATATCGTACCCGTTGAATGAGGACACATTGCAAATAAGATGTGACACTTGTCCATCATAGTTTTGTTGATGTCACCCTATTACTTTAATAGGAGACTCCATCTTTGAAGACAAAAGGACTTAGAAGAGTTGTGGGATGCTAACTATATTGTATGGTTCCTACCAAAAAAAAAACTATATGCTATGTAAATAGCAATATAATTAATAGCCATGCCAACTTTAATGCTTCATTTGACTTTCCTAATGTGTCATCTATTGATCGGTTCCATTCAACATGACGAGGTATGTACTCCATGCCAAATCGCCTACCATTATACTATCTAAAAATTATGAGAGACTCATTTTAATAACGAGCTAGTGTGAAACCCGGGTGAGGCCCCAGTTGCTGCTAAGGTTTTAAATGTCGTTTTCAGTGTCCATGTTGGTCGGCAAAAAAAAAATCGTTTTTCGATAATATATCGGTGGAAAATTTGTAAAATGTAGACAAATTTCGGTGAAAATATTTTATTTTTTGGTCAAATTTTGGTGTTTTTGATAAAAATTTATCTTTTTTCGATCAAATTTTGATTTTGTTCGTTTGATATGAAAAAGATAGAATATTTCAGCAAAACTTTAGGATAATCATTGTGTTGTATAAATATGCATATTTACTTATCTAGGACTTTAGATTCATATTTAAAATTTTAAATCATTTAATAAATTACAAAGTAGAATGCCATACAAAATTTCAAAGCCAATCAAAGTCTCAACGATTGTAGAATAGTTGTACAAGGTACAAAGTACAAACATAGTGCTATAATGCTCAAGTCCCATACAAAATACAAGCATACAACTGTAAACTATTAATGCAAGCAAGCATACAATTTATACAATGCTACCAACCCAAAAATTTATATTTTATTCACAAAAGAAGAGCAACAGCTGAAAATCCTAGCTTTTTCACCGAAATCCACCGACAAACTGACAAATATCGGTGATGTCACCGAACAGAGGCCGAAAAATAAAATAATTGTACAGTCACAGGTTCTTTTCGCCGACAGCACCAACAAATCACTGACATATATCGACATCCACCGACATTTGTCGAAATTTGATTCCATGGTTGCTGCTGCTGCCACCACCAATGTCTTTGTCGCTCGCCACCACTAAAGAAACCTTGTCCATCGTCTTTTATCTTTCTAGTAACCGTCGGTCGACGTGGACAATGTTGTCACCATAGTTGGCAGACACAACCATTGTAACCATCATCGGTGTGTCGCCACCAACCCCCCCCCCCCCCCCCCCCCCCCCCCCCCCCAACACCACCACCACACTCGATCGATCGATCGATCGATCGATCGAGAGAGAGAGAGAGAGAGAGAGAGAGAGAGAGAGAGAGAGAGAGAGAGAGAGAGAGAGAGAGAGAGAGAGAGAGAGAGAGAGAGAGAGAGAGAGAGAGAGCTAGTCCTAAATATATTTTTTTTGCTTTTTTCTAAGAAAGTCATGTGGCAGTATATGGAAGCGAGGCTTTCAGTATATATATGGTTACTAGGTAATAATTGGGGTGCAACTTGGGTCAGGTTTGAGCCAACCCTGAACCGAACCGAACTAGTTCGGTTCTACCATATCGAAATCCAAACCAACCTAACTTGGGCATAAACTCGAACCAGTCCAACCCACACTAAGGTCAGGTTGGTTCGGGTCGGTTCTCGGGTTGGTAGTTGGTCTAAAATAATAGTGACCATTGGCTATTTACTAGCAAGTCAGAGGTTCAAGTTGGGCTTTAGGCTTTAGCCACCTGTTGAGCTTTCTTGATAGTTGATTTAACGTTAGCAAACAACTAATGTTTACTCGGATGCTAGTGTGATATAGCCCAAAAGTTCATCTCGTGACATATATATGTGTGGCCTAATATATATGAGTTCGGTTGGACCCGTCCCATATTTAATCGTGTTCACAAAACTTAAAACCGAACCAACCTGTTTAGTCAAAATATCCAAACCAACCGAACCCATTTAGATCGGGTTGGGTCGGTTCCTGGTTTTACCCGACTCAAGTTGCACCCCTAGCAATAACCATGTGTAATGCATGAACGAAAACAATGGCTTGTCTTTCTTGTGTGCTTTTATTTATTGCAGAAGGGCGCTCCATGTGGTGCCACATGATAGTTGTGAGTGATCACTCTCATTGGATTGCTATCCCAAGCTTATAGTGGTATAATTTTGGTTTAATCAGTGTTAACTCAACTTTGTTATGATGCTAAACACATGTATTAATATATATTTTCTTTATAATAGTTTTTTAAAAAATATTATTTGATGTCAGAAAGTGTTTTCAAAAGTAACAATGATTGCCACGTGGTGCGACGATGTTGAAAAGCACCCGCCGCATTAGCTATCTGCTTTTTTTTTTCTTCTTCTCATGCTTGTTGCGCTTGAGGATGCATCAGCCAGACAAACATCTAGGGGGAACGTGAGACAGGAGCACAGAAACTACTTTTAACATGGTTGATTCCCACGGGACCTAGTCCCGCACACAACCTTTTATTATCTCACACAGAATAATATGTTACATCGAATCCAATAGCTCTCGATCACGGAGCCTCCCAATAGCTATGTTCTTGCGCTCCAGTCCATCGCTCGTCGACGATCCGTTGCACCTCTCATAGGCAGTGTTATGCGTCCGAAGTCTCTTGTATCTATCGCTCCCAAAGCCACCCGTCCGTCAACGGTGCTCAGCACTTGGCACCCGTTGACTATTCTATCAGACCACTCATCAGTGTCTAGGACAAATTGTCTACTGGTGACTCCGTGTTCATCGACAACTCCGCACACTGCTTACCGCAGTTGTGCCCAATGCAACTCCCATGCAATTAGTGCTTCATGTGTATGTGTCTCCATGCACTTCCCGCTCTAGCACTTGGCGTTCTTTGATGCCCTCTGTAACATGTCGTTTCGTAGGTATGCCCGCGGCTGAGTCTGCCGCACTATTGCGTACTCGCTGGCGCTTCCTGTCGTCTGTCGATAACATGTCGGAGTCGTCTCCTACCACTTCTCGGATTTACAAACTTGGTGTGGTTGACAACCAATTTTGAGAGGAAATTTGTGAGATTATTGAGAGGAAGAGAAACCTATACATTGAGGTTGAATGTTTCATGTAACTTCTTGATTTTTCCATTACAGTGGATATATGCTAGTCTTCGCACGTGATTTTCTCCCGTAAGGATTTTCACGTAAAATCTCTCTCTTTTTCGTGTGCTTTTTATGTTTGTGTTTTGGATTTTGTTGCTTTGTGCTATATTACTTATATTGTTAGAGATTGTAGTTGTGTTTCCGCTATTGATCCGTTAGATGATCAATTTGTAATTTGATTTATATTGTGGAGGCCCATCTACGAACGCCTAGCACAACAAGTCAACTGTTGAGTTTTTTTAAACAAAAAACAAGATTTTATTGGGGGCCACCAAGAATGGCAAAAATCATCTGCTCGCTAGTTATGGTGAGCGGGCTAGTGAAATATATATATCAAAGTAGTGGAATAATTGGGAAACGATTGGAGCATATAAAAGCTCTTCTGTAGCGAGCGGGTTGGAGATACTCTTTGACCGACTCCATTCGCCCAACTCGTAGGCCAAATTGTTGGTCTCATGGGCCATAAAAGATTAGAAAAGATTACATGGTGGTGAGCTCACTGTGGAGGTAAAATCCCAAAGATTCCCAACTTGATTTTTATACTAATATAACCGCTTTGTTCAAAAAAGAGAGGCTAAATTGGTGTTAGGTCTTTTAAACAGATTGTATTTAGTGATAAAGACAAAAAGAGATGATTTAGCGTTAGGTCCTTTTATTTTGAAAATGTCTATTTTACCCATGCATGCATCTGTATAGTGAAATCACATAGAAGAATAACAATTCAGTAAAAAAATCAAATTTAACTATAGCAATGCAAAAAGTAACAATATGTGCAGATTATTATTATTTGCTATAGTGAAATCATTGTAGCTATTTTTTTCTCGTAAAATCTCACTGTAAAAAAAATTGCTATCGTGATATCATTGTAGCAAAGAGCAACAATCTGCAAAGATTGTTACTCATTTGCTACAGTGATTTCGTCGTAGTAAAAATCTGTAATTTTTTTTTTTTTGCGAATCTCACTTTATTATTATTTTTTGCTACAGTGAAATCACTGTAGCAAAAGGTAACAATCTGCAAAGTATTGTAGCCAAAAGATTAACAATTCCCATGAGACCTCATCCAACACAAAACCTTCTTTTATCTCACACATAATAATATGTTACATCAAGAGTCATTCAATAACTCTCGATCAAGGAGCCTCCAAAGAGACATGCTCTTGTGCTCCGGTCCATCTCCCATCAATGACCCGTTGCACCTCTCATTGCAGTGCTCTACGTCGGGCGTCTCCTGCATCCACCACTCCGAAACCACCTATCTGTCAACGGTGCTTTGCACTTAGCACCCGTTTATGCCTCCACCAGTCATCCATCGGCTATTTCATCAGACCACTCGTCAGTGTATAGACAAGTTGCATGTCGGTGACTCCGTGTCCATCGACGACTCTGCACACTGCTGACCACGGTTGTGCCCACTACAACTCTCATGCAGCTAGTGCTCCATGGTTCTGTGTCTCTGTGCACTTCATGTTCTAGCACTCAACACTCGTTCACACCTTATGTACCTTGTCGTCCAGTACGTGTGCTCGTGGCTCAGTCTATCGTGCTACTGCATACTCGTTGGCGCCTCCTGCTGTCCGTCGATGACCTGTTAGTGCCACATCCTGCCACTCCTCATATTTACAAACTTGGTGTGGTTGACAACCAATTTTGAGAGTAATTTCTTAGGGTGAGATTATTGAGAGGAAGAGAAACCATAAGGAGATTAAGGTGTTCACATTGAAGTTGAATGATGCATGTAACTTTTTATTTTTTAATTATAGTGGATCATCGATGTCTCTTTTATGTGTGCTTTTATGTGTGCTTTTATGTTGTGCCTGCTTTGTACTTTATTAGTCATATTGTCAATATAAAAATGGACAAAAATATCCCTCACTGCATTTCAAATTTAGGTTTCATGGTACACCTTTGTAAAACTAAACCTAAACCGAACCCGTAAGATCTATAGGCCATGGAATGAACCCTAGACCTAGACCGAACCCAAACAGAACCCCGTTGCTTCTCGTCTCCACTGCTCGGCGCCGCCGGGGTAGCGATAACGAGCTGCTGACCCTCGAGTTGGTTGCTACTCAAACTCACCATCGCCGCCATCTCTACTGCTCGCGCTCGCCCCACCGCCGTTGCTTAGGAAAAACCTAGAAATAGGGGGAGGACATAGGTGAGGGTGTTTTGGACATATGGCAGCCCTTTTCACCGAAACCGATATGTTCTCAGGGATCTTAGGCTAAACCAATATATGGTTAGGGATCTTAGACACATTACCCCACATATTAATGCATATGCATAACTAAATTCAAATGAATGAAACAAAAAAGTAATAACCTTAGGGCAAATTACATAAACCTCCCTTGAATTATTGGGGTAGTTTCATATTGGTCCCTCAACTATTTTTTTTAAACAAATTGACCCCAAACTATGCAATGTTAACAAGTTGATCCCTCCGTTAATTTTTTGCCGTCAGATTTGACGGAAATGGTTGACGTGGCTAATATTAATATTTTTTCTTCCGATATTACCCTTCTCTCTCTCTCTCTCTCTCTCTCTCTCTCTCTCTCTCTCTCTCTCTCTCTCTCTCTCTCTCTCTCTCTCTCTTAGGCGACCCGACCACCACCACCTTCTCCCCTCCTCCCCGACCTCCCAAAGCCACCTCAGGTCCCCTGATTGCCGACGACATTCCGACGAATCCTCGGCCCAACCCCATGGTAGCCGAAGTTGCAGAGCAACCTCCCTCCCCTTTTAGGCAGCCCGACCACCACCACCTTCTGCCCTCCTCCTCGACCTTCCAAACCCACCTTAGGTCCCCCCGATCGCCGACGACATTCCGGTGAAGCCTCGACTCAACCCCATGGCAGCCCTCCTCCTCCTATTCCCTCGCACCACCTCAGACCCCCCTCCTCCTTGCTTCTTGGGCCCTGCACCTTAGGCGTCGACGAGGCAGGCCGGTGGCTATGCTAGGCCGAGAGGAAGGAGGAGGGTAGTGGTGGTGGTGGTGGCGGCCAGAGTTGCAGAGCAACCTCCCTTCCCCTTTTTGATTCTGTTTAGAAGAAAGAATATGGGGTAATTTAGTTATTTGACATATTCCGTCTATAGATGATGACGGTTTCAATTTGGTCAATAGTTTGGGGGTTTATTTGTTGAAAAAAAAAACTTGAGGGACCAATGTGAACTACCCCCATAGTTCAGGAGAGGTTTATGTATTTTGCCCATAAACTTATGAGTAATGTAACTAGTTGGAGTCTATAAGAAGAAGGGGCTTATTTCGTATTAATTTCAAGGGGGGTGTTGTTTGCACCAACAAAATTACAAACACCCCCAATCTCAAGCACACACTCCAACCCTATTTTCTTTTTTACTACTAACCCGATTTTGATAATGGACCCATGGAAGGGTTTGCCTCCCCCTCCCTCTACTGCCTGCTCCACTCGTGCGTTGCCATTGCCACGTCCTTCTCCTCGCCCTTTCTCCTCCCTCCTTCTTCCTTCCCTTCAATCCCGACCGACATGGACCACACCATGTTGGTCAAGAGTAACCAACAACCATGTCGTTCAAAAGCGACCAACACGTCTGCAAGAATGAGAGGAAGAGAAGAATGGTGTGTGTGTGTGTGTGTGTGTGTGTGTGTGTGTGAGAGAGAGAGAGAGAGAGAGAGAGAGAGGTACATGAGACCGGTAGCTCCAGCAGGGTGATCGAAGTGGGGAGGAGGAAGAAGGGGAGGAGAGGGTGGACGTGGTGGCGACCATGGTCGGGAGGAGGCAATGGCGAGATGCATAGGACAGACGACTTCGACAGTCGACATGGTGGTGTACAGATCAAAATGCCTAAGATGTTTTAGGGACACATCGATCGTTTCTTTATTTATTAAGTTGGAGGTTCTAGTTAATATGTGGGACCCCCAAATTTAATGCTTTACCCAAGATCCGGATGTAGCTAAAATTGTGGAGAATTCGGGTCAGAAATGAAAGCCTTGTCCTGTCTTTCTAAGACACATATATCAAAGTCAGGAGAGTCGTCCAAAACTCTTTTCATTGTCCTCATTCTATTATCTATGTGCGTGGAGGTCACGTACAGTAATGCTGTTTGATAGACAATCTAATGGCAGTCCACATGAAAAGGATAGGTGTCATCTATGGGCCATGAGATGAATCTTAGGGCATGCCACCACTACCCTTGGTCATCGCCCATCATCGAACATCTTCGTCCGCCACCACCTTCTGTTGCCGCCAGCCACCAATCCTGCCGGCCAGATAATGCCGTTAGCTGGTCGGTGGCCGGCGGCAGTGTTAGGTGGCGGACGACGACTGATTAGGGGATGGCCCATAGCCTCACCACTCAGAGAGTGACACCTCTCCTTTTCATGTGGAGTGCCAGCAGATTATCCAGTATGTATAAATAGCATTATTTAGGTCACTTTTGAGTATTTTATGGAGAAATTATCCAACAAAGTATCCTGTTTGAAAGGTGATCGAGATGCATCACAGCCGTTCAATGGCTAACAATGCAACATGTGAATAACTCTCATCCAAGCGGAGGGCCATGATGCGTCATCTTACATAGGAGACACCTTATTGAATCACTATTTGGTTTTATATTGGTTTCAGCATGACTCCAAACTCTCCTTTTTACTAACTCTCTTCTTCCACCAGACCTCCAATAATCGAATGACTTAAAATAATCGCCCCGAAACACAGAATCACTATGATTCGGGGTCCAGTCGTCGACACTTGTCCTCACCCATTTGATCATCCGATCCTTATAATAGGAGTCTCCTGAGGTTCTCTAGGAGGCTTGTAGATCTCAACAATCCGGAACCTCCCAAAGGGGTGGAAATAACAGGTGTCGACGGTCGGACCTCGAACCAAGCAACTAAGTTAGGGCTTTACCCAATAAGTTAGGCTTTACTCAAAGTTGGTAGGCTAAGGCTAGTTTTATATACCAAATCAAAGAATGAAGGATTTTTTTTTTTTGAGGTCATTGGGTGTCCCCAAACTTTTCGGGCAATGGTCAACTTCAAGTTGGGACTAATCCCTCCAGGTGAAGCCTGACACACTTAGAATTTTTCATCGAACTCCTAGATAAATCGAAGGGGAAGAAGTCAAACACACAACCTCCTCACCCAAGCATCAGTTGCTTGACAAGTCTCCTATCCCTTGGTGGGTATAAATGAAGCATTCTACCTATAACCAAGTTGGTCATAATTTCAAAATACGCACAACAAGAAATTTTGAATCTTCTACGTAACGTAAAAACCAGATTGAGCAGGGATTTAAAAAAAAATTCAAAAATAATATTTTAAAAATATAAAATTATTAAAATATCATTATAATTTTTATAATTTTAAAAGTGATGTTTGTAGGGTTTAGTTTCGAAACCAAACACTGCAATTCGATTGCAGGGTTCAGTGAAAATCCAAAAAAAATTAGGGTTTTTTTTTTAAATAATATTTAAAAAATAAATATTTGATTCAATAGTGTTTGATCAAAAGAATTTATCTGTTTAACGCTCTTACAACCACGTGGCATGTCAGCGTCTTAAAGCAAGTTGCGATATATATTTTTTCAAGTAGAACCCGGTATTTGGATTACAAGGTTTAAACTTTGTATTCTACACACCAAGTTTAACCAAGCCCCCTTATATACGTTCCCATACTTAGCTGTTTTCTCGTTGGATTTCGAGTAATCCCGGTATCGATAATAGCGGGTTTAAACCCTGTAATCCAAATACCGGTTCTACTTGAAATAAGAAAAAAAAACATTACGACTCGCTTTACGACGCTGACATGCCACGTGGCTGTCAGAGCTCTAGTATGGTAATTACTTTTGGTCAAACGCTATTTGTTTAAATATTTTATTTGTGGCGGTGCGTTTTTCGACGCTGATCTGTCACGTGGCTGTTAAATTCACTTTTAAAATTATAAAAGTTATAATAATATTTTAATAATTTTATATTTTATATATATTATTTTTTAAAAAAACAATGCGTTTAAAGAAAACCGAAACCAATATTTACTTTATGAAGAAAAGGTTGACACTATGAAGGGGATTATGAAGACGAACTCGCCTAACGTGTAACACTAACTAATGACATCTTTTCACTTGTCTCGAACTATATATTTTTTTTCTTTGAAACCTTTCTGCCATTTGTGTAAAAGTAATGTTGCTTGGAGAAACTGATCGACAATTTGCTGAAACTCCATGTGAAAAGGAGAGGTGTCACCTTTGACAGTGGCGGGATTATGGGACTATGGGTCATGTGATGAACCCTAGGGGATGCCACCACCAATCGAGGGTCGGTGGGGCAACGACGGGCGATTAGTAGTCGACTGAGGTGGTGTTCGACAACGGCGGCGGCAGTAGGTGGTGGGCGACACTGTGGTGGTGGTATCCCTTAGGTGATGGCTCAGAGTCCCACCACTCAGAGGGTGACGCCTCCGTGGAGTGTCAATAAATTATCTTTTTTTTTGGTACATTTCAGAAGGGAGGTCACAAACAGACCTCCGGGAGGCGCCACATGCTGGCGCTGCATAGAGAGACCACCACTAGGTGGGGGAAGACGGCCGCCACACAGGCGAGATACAGATCGCCAAAAGGCAAGGACACCGCCATTAGTGGCGCATGTTGGGTTAGCCGCTGACGGCATGAGGATGGCCCGATACAAACCCACTATGGGCCTTTGGGTTTAAAACCTAATGAGCCTTAACTAAAGCTGTGCCCGTTAATGATGTGGTTAAGTGATGAGTCCTAGCCCTTAGATCAATCCAGTGGATGGTTGGATTGATTCCGGTTATTAGGGTTTTGGGATGGTGTCCTGGTTTAGTTATAAATAAGATGCCTCCCATCTATTAGGTATCTGTCTGATGTCATCTAGTCTCTTGACGGCCAAGAACTAAACCAGAAATACCTTTCCCTCTCCTACCTTCTCTTCCGATCGTGCGACGACGACGGCGTGAGGAGAACGAAGAGGATTCGACTACGTGGGAGACACATTGCATCGAGGAGTCATCTACCTACGGTTCGTCACCCGGTTCGTTATGACCGGAGGTACATCTCGATCTTCGCTTCCGCTATGGGTAGATCCGATCTTCGTGTCGGATCTCATTTGGTTTGATGAGATCTTCCATGATGGAGATTTATCCTACAGTGCACACAACGTCGCCACCGCGACCAACCCAAAAGCCCCCAAAACAAGGGGAAATACCGATCGACACACCGATCGGAAAATACGAAGTCCAGAAAAAACCAAAAGAAAAACATGCAAACAAAAAAAAAACACCAAAAAAACTGGCGATCACCCCCCAATCCAGCTGACCGGCGAATCATGGTGGAGTCTCCAAGAGCCACCGCCCTGTTGTCTATACACCGACTTCATCGCACCGTCAGGAGCCGCTTACCGATCGGAGGAGGGGCCCTGGACAACCACCAGCGGAGATTCTCACGCTGGGGCCAGATTTGATCGTTCGTCCGCACCCAACAAAAGATCCGACCCCGTAGTCGAAAGTGGGCTGTTGATCGAGCAGGAGAAAGCGCCAAACAACACCAAAGTTACGAGCCCAAAAAACCGACCGGCCGGAGAAGCCCTACTTACAACGGGGAGGAAGAGGAGCCAGATCCCACCCCTGACACACCGAAGACCCAAGTCCTGGCCTCCCCGACGCCACCAGCGGTAGCCGAGGAGGTCAGGAATCCATCGAAGGAAGCCCTAACCCTAGAGGGGAAAAGGAGGAGGAAAAGAGGGGCTCTAGAGAGATTGGAGATCAAAACCTTACTTCATTGATTGCTGTGTCAGTAAATTGTCGATGAGATTGTCTATTCAGTTTGTTCAAATAGCATTATTTTTTAAGCAAATAAATGATGATTCCACCCACTATTTTTGGTATCATACCCGTTTGAATGAGGACATATTGCAAATGTTTTTATAGTCCAAGTAAGATGTTCCACTTGCCCACCATAATTTAATGGGATACTTAGCCTTAAGTCCTTTTAGCAGATGTTATATTAGTTAAAGGACAGGCAATGTTTCAATATTGCATCAAGTCCCTCTAGAACATTGCATGCTACAGCAAGTCGCTAGTTCTTATTTACCTCCTCACGTGCTACAAAAAGAGTATCCATTCGTCCAAAAAGAGTATTCATTCACTGATTGACACTGTGCATATAGCAGTTGCTACAGTGATTTGACTATAGTTGCTACAATGATTTCACTGTAGCTGCTACAGTGTAATCACTGTAGCAAGAGTATCAATTCGATTTGGTAAGAGTATCAATTTAGAGAATTGTCTGTTGCTACAGTGATTTCACTGTAGCAAGAATATTAATTAATGGCCGAATGAATACTCTTTTCTGAAGATGAATGGATACTCTTGCTACAGTGAAATCACTGTAGCAACCGCAACATGCATAGTGTCACCTAGTGAATAGATTCTCTTATTAATTACGAATGGATACTCTTTCCGAAGACGAATGTACTCTTGCAACAGTGTTTTCGTTGTAATAACTACAGTGAAATCACTGTAGCAATCACTACATATATAGTGTTAATCAACGAATGGATACTCGTGCCAAAGACAAATGGATGCTCTTACTAGAAACGAATGGACACTCTTGCTGGAGGGGTAGTTTTGTAATTTAAAGGATAAAAATAGTCAACATTTCTGGGTAAGGACTTGATGTACAATCGTATCAGTCGAGAGGGACTTTAGCTAATATCCTAACAATTTGTATCCTATAGCTTAAATAAAAGCCTGTGGAGGGATTTGGGACTAATTAGTCCTAATTTAATTTGATGAATTCAACCTATTTAATAGGAGACTCCATCTTTGAAAGCAAAAGGGATTAGAAGAGTCGTAGGAATATAATAATTTTTTTTTTTTTAGAACCCTGCAATCGAATTATTTTTTTTTGAAGACATGAGCACATAAATTATTTTTTAACATGGTTGATTCCCACGAGACCTAGTCCAATATGCAATCTTCTATTATCTCAAACATAATAATATCTTGCATCAAGAGCCATGCTCTTCGGACCATTTATCACGCTGCCACTGTGCTCCGGTCCATCCGACCATATTGGATCCAATAACTCTCGATTAAGGAGCCTCCAAAGAGCTATGCTCTGCATCCTACATCTCCTGCACCTATCGCTCTGAAAACCACTCGTCTGTCAACGATGCTCAGCACTTGGCACCCACCGGGCGCTTCCACCAGCCATCCATCGACTATTCCATCAGACCACTCGTTAGTGTCCGAACAAGTTGCCTGTCAGTGATTCTGCGTCCATCGATGACTCCGCACACTATTGACCGCAGTTGTGCCCCTTGCAACTCCCATGTAGTTAGTGCTCCATGTGTCTGTGTCTCCGTGCACTCCACGCTCTAGCACTCAGCACTTGTTGACACCCTCTATACCCTTGTCCACTGCGTACTCGTCGGCACCTCCTGTTGTCCATCGACGACCTGTCGGTGTCGTCTCCTGCCATTTTTTGGATTTACAAACTAGGTGTGGTTGATGAACGATTTTGAGATGGAATTTGTGAGATTATTGAGAGGAAGATAAACCTTAGGGTGATTAGGATGTTCCCCTTGAAGTTGAATGTTGTATGTAACTTCTTGGCTTTTCCATTATAGCGTATATCTATTCCTCTTTACCCGGGATTTTCTCCCGTAAGGATTTTCACGCAAAATCTCTCTTTTCTGTGTGTTTTTGTGTTTGCGTTTTGGATTTTGCTTACTTTGTACTTTATTACTACTATTGCTAGATATTGTCGTTGTATTCCACTATTGATCCATAAGAGGATTTATAATTTGATTATATATTATGGAGGCCCACCTACAAAAGCCTAGCGCAACTACAAGTCGATCGTTGAGTTTTTTTTTTAAATGAAAAGCAGGATTTCAATGGGGGCCACCAAGGATTGCGAAATTCATCTGCTCGCCGATTGTGGCGAGCGGGCTAGTGATATATATATATATATATATATATATATATATATATATATATATATATATATATATATATATATATATATATATATATATCAAAGTAGCAAAAATAATTGGGAACCGGTTGGAGTGTGTAAATGCCCTTCTGTAGCAAGTCGGTTGGAGATGCTCTTTCTGACTCCATCCGCCCAACTTGTAAGCTAAATTTTTAGCTTCATTGGCGATAAAAGATTAGAAAATATTACAGGGAGGTGAGCTCACCTTGGAGATAAAGATCCTAAAGATTCCCATTTGGTTTTTTATACAAATATAAAGGCTTTGTTCAAAAAAAAAAGGCCAAATTGGTGGTAGACCTTTTACATAGATTGTATTTAGCGATAAGAAACAAAGATATGATTTAGCATTAGGTCTTTTTATTAAAAAAAGTCAATTTTATCTCTACATGCAGCTGATAGTGAAATCACATAAAAAAATAACAATTCGGTAAAAAAAAAATCATATTTCAGTGTAGCAATGCAAAGAGTAATCTGTACAGATTGTTACTCTTTGCTACAGTGAAATCACTATGGCTTTTTTTTTTATAAAATCTCACAGTAAAAAAATTGCTACAGTGAAATCATTGTAGCAAAAAAGGACCAATCTGCGAAGATTGTTCCCCTTTTGCCACAATGATTTCATCGTAGCAAAACTCTGAATTTTTTTTTTTTACGAATCTCGCTTTAAAATTTTATTTACTATAGTAAAATCACTATAGCAAAAATAACAATCTGCAAAGTATGTAGCTAAAAGAGTAACAATTGCAGATTATTACTCTTTGATGCATTGTAGTATCATTTGTGATTTTGGTATTATGAATTATTTTATCTTTTAAAGGTGAGAAAAATCGATAGAGGGACTTACTTTAAATATATATTTTTTATTATGGACTTACGTGCAAAACTATCTTGTTGCCTGGCCTTTTCACTAAATCCATCGTGAGGGGCTTAACACTAATCCCCCCCCCCCCAAAAGAACGTGTAAACCGTTTAAGTTGTGGCGGAAAAAAAGGTTCAATATAGATTCGGTAGGTTTGCCATTAAAAATCGGAAAATGATATTTGAACATACTATAGGACACACTGACGTACACACCGCGGTGGTGGGGGCAGTGGCCACTGGCCAGCGCCCGGTGCGAACCCCGAAGCACTGTGAGCTGGCCCACACCTCCGCGGTATGTCCGCGAGTTTGTTCCGTAGTATGTTCGGGCAGCTCGGGCAGCCTCGCCTGCCCCCCAATCTCTCTCTCTCTCTCTCTCCCCCCAATCTCTCTCTCTCTCTCTCTCTCTCTCTCTCTCTCTCTCTCTCTCTCCTCAATAAATGATTACTCTGCGTTTGTACAAAGTCTCGGAGGGCTTCCTTGCGCGGAAGGAGAAGGAGACGCGAAGCCGCTCTGCTCTCTCCTATCTGTTTCGGGTTTGGAAGTCTCTCTCTCTCTCTCTCTCTCTCTCTCTCTCTCTCTCCTTATATTTCTATCTATAGAGAGATTTCTGTTTTTAGTGAGATGGGGTTGGGGGAGGGGAATGGCAAGGTGAGAGGCGGAGAGGGATGGGGGATTCGGAGCCTGGTGCGGAGGAAGCAGGTGGACTCCGATCGGGGCAGGGCCGACGGCGCCCATCCCCAGCTCGCCAAGGCCCTATCCGTTCCTCAGCTAATCGCTATTGGTATGAAAGATTCCTGCTTTCCCCTTTTGTGTTTTCCTATCCCTGTCCTCTTTTGGTGTCTCGACCGATGGGTTTGGTTTTCATGGATTATGTGATTCCTCGGCCTGATTATGGTTTTATTCATCGTACGTGTGAAATTAAAGTGATGGGTTTGTTTGCTTTCATGAGATTTCTCATGCTTTCTTCGCCCTTCCGCCGATTGAGTTGGTTCAGCCGGTGATTGCCGATCGTGGGGAAGAATTGGAAACTGGTTTTGAATTTGATTTCAGCTATTTTAGGTGGTGGATTTGTGTGTGCACGCTTTGTTCATCGACTCAATTCCGGTCGGGATGGAGTTTAATTTGCGAAATGTTTAGTTGGTCATAATTCTTTTTTTTTCACATGTTGGTTCAATAAATGTTAGATTTTTCAGGGATTATAGAGCCCAAATCCCTTACACGATCCGTCCTGATATTATGGAGGCAAGATAATTCACACGTAAAAGGAACAAATCACAACAAATACATCATTTTGTATGCTTCATCTAAAATCCAGGACTATATCCACGGACGCATGCATCCGAGGGATTCCACCATCAAGATACCTACTTTAAAATAAACACCAATTCATCAATGACATGGAAGATGAACCTTCACTCATAAGGAGACATGCCTTCACAACCTCTCTACATTGATAGAATCATAAGTTCTCATCTGACACCTCTGAATTGCACGCCATGTGGCAATGCTTCACTCGGTGCACCATGTCCGTGCTATGCACCATGTGCAAACTCCTGTTGTACCATGCCGCAATCGTACATACCCTTGCAGACCCTCACCCGTAAGCAATTCCATGCCTTCATAAGTCCACCATTGTCTCTACATAAATCCAACCTTCAAAAGTCCAACACTGTCTCTACATAAATCCAACATTTACCCGTCGCTGCCTCTGCCAGCCTTTCTGTGCAATGCTCGGTGCCTGAATCTTGTCACTGCCAACAAATTAACCAACACCATAATAACTCCAATAAAAATTTTCAAAAATTTAATGCGCAATAGAATTGGGAGAAGAATCACACACTAGAGCACGCTGGAGAGAAAAGCACTAGAGACCTGAGCAAAAGAATCTTGAGAGAAATCATTGATAACCAACATTAAGAAAACTTAACCTTCTCTCTATCCCTCTCTCCCTTTCATCCGTTTCTTCCTTTTCTTATTTTTTCTTCATCTTTGGAACCTTGGCAGCACACAAAAGCACAACGATTGGAACAAATGAGAAATCAAGGCCCCTTTCTCTCTTTCCTCTTCTACTCTGCTTCGGTCCTGACACATAAACCTGATAAACACCCTCTCTTTTACAAAGGGAGTGTGTGTTAGTAGCCCTCTTGCTTGTCTACCAAGCAACCATGTGGCAAGAAAGTCACAACACAAAGTTGAATATTTCGAATGCTCCAGCGGCAACCCTTTTCATCTTCGAGTCATTTTGACATATGTAAATGGTGGGGATGCTCAAAAAGTGTCCGATGGGTCTAATTCTCTCATTAGGACTTTTGCAACATAAATCAATGCCTAGACTTGTATTCATTCGATTATGGATTTTTTTTTTGACAATTGAAGGAGTCTTTTCCAATCAGCTTTTTCTGCACACCAAAATGCTATTTGAAATGTTGATTCTTATGATTCTTGTTTCTTTGATTCATGGTTTAAAATTCGGTTTCGTGTCTGATTTTGATCAAGACTAAAACTGAAATTTCAGCCAAAATTTTAAAATTTTACCTGAAATGGTGGGAAATTTTGAAATGGTAAAAAAAAAGATGAATTTTAATGGATTTTTTTGAAATTTGAAATATAAGTCTTTTATAGTTGTGCATGCATATTTACATGAATTGTTTGAAGAAAACACATAGTAAGCTTGCATGGACCATGATAACCGGTGAAAATCGACGAACTCTGGAGGTTTCGGGCGAAATATGGGCTAAATTGGAAGACTTCAGACAAAATGGGGATGATTCGATCGAAATATGAATAATTTGGTCGAAATCTGTCAGTATTTAAAGGCCACAGTCCCACCGAAACCAACCCAGAGGTTTCATGAAATATGTGGGCTAGTTTCGGTTGAAATGATCGAAATGTCCATGAAACGACGAAACTTCAACGAAGTGGGCAATGAAACCAAGGGACAACACGTGGTATTGATGGGCCCCACTGTTTCCGTCAAAATTTGGACATAATGACCAAAATTGCCACGAAACGGCAAAACTTCGGTGAAGTGGACAACGAAAGCGAAGGGACAACACGTGGTTTCAGTGGGCCCCCACTGTTCGGTCGAAAGACTCAAAACCTCAACAAAATTACTAAAATGTCAAAAGTCCTGAAGTTTTGTCGAAATCGGAACTAAGGGGTACCCGTGTCAATGTCCGTGCTCCCTAGGTTAGAACTTTGTCGTGTCCATGCCGTTTTTGTGCCCTACATTTTTAGGATTTGTTGTGTCCTGTGTCCATACCTGTATAAGTTTCCGTGCTCAACTAAGGGGTACTCCAGATGTTACCAATACTTACCATGGCTATCAAGGTAAACGCACCCCGGTTATGCGAAGCGGTGTAGAACGAAGGGGTACTCCAGTTATTATCATGGCTACCAAAGGAACACCTTCTAGAGGTGGTCCCTAACAACAGGATCCTCTTCAGTGATTGCCCTCTTAGCCCATAAGCAGCTCATTGTTCTAAGCTAGTTCTACAGGTCAGTGGTCGACACACACTCGACGCAGTACGAGCCCCATATGTTTTCATTGTTCTCAACCAACTCAAACAAATGCTTGCCCAAGAAGGCTTCACAAACGATGATTGGCATGATGATAAATATCATCCCATGATTCCCATCCTATCAAGTGGAGTGTACCTTTAGCCTTAAAATATCCACTACTCATTTACAATGAGATTGACAACTCCTTTAGGCACCCAAGTGTTGGAAAAGGTAAATATGGAGATAGAATTAAATACCGTTTTAATAAGAGTAACCCTACCAAAGAAGGAAAGACAATTAGCCTTCCAGCCAGAGATTCTTTTAGGGGGGGACCCTAGCAGTTAGCTCAGAATGGTCATCGAGATGTGGTTAACCTAAATATTGACTCCAAGATAGCAGAAGGGTCCCAACATCTCCTTGATGCCCATGCTTTTAGAGATCATCTTTCGGTTTATGTGGTGAGCACATTTGACATAGGATTTGTTGATGTTAACTTTTTGGCCAGATTTATGACAGTTCTTTTGTACAGTTTTAAATAGTTGTAAGCATTGTTTTGGTTGTTTGGGAAAAGACCATGAAATCATCGAAAAAGAAGATACTGGGCATATCGGACCATTGGTAGCCAGTTGGAGACTTAAAAGGAGGCACTGTCTATGCGTCGGAGACAATTTGCGATTGAGCATTTTCATGCAAAGAATGATGAGGTAGGGCGACAACAGAACCCCTTGCCTCAACACCCTAGGGAAGGGAACCAGCTCCTATGGGAGCTATTAATGATACAAAACACAGACTTGTAGAGAACCTTGTAGACGAAGCCTAAGTTTTTCCCTACCTTCTCATACTCCATAGTATGTGGGGCCTCTTGAGTGAGGAAGTCTATCTGAAATATTACACTCGTGGACAAAGGACACTTGCTCCTTAGACCTGACATTTGGAAAGATGAGCCTTTAATATATTGAGCTACATCTTCGTAACTGACTTGTAAAGGACGATAGTCACATTACACAAGTTAATGGGTCTGTAATGTTCGGGCCAGTGGGGTCATTGTCCCAAGTGACCGATGTATTAAAAGTTGCTTTCCACTTACTCAAATGTTTTCCCATGAAAGACGTGATGGGCAACCTATGACACCTCCTCCTTCATGGTAGTCTGGTTGGCCGTGAAGAATCCACTAGGAAATCCATTAGGCCTAGGAGCCTTGTTCTTGAAAGACTAAAGGGGGTGTCTTTGATCTCTTTGTTGGTAACAAGTCTAGCGAACCAATGATTATCCTCTTTGATTTATTAAACCATATATTATTTTGGGCATACCATAGGTTACATAGGCACAACAGCCTTATATGCACATGGATGAAGAAAATATCTCTTATGATTCATAATTTGTAGGATGATTAACAAAGATTCCTATGGTATCTTCTAGTTATTCTCAGTTTCAGCTCAAAAGAGGATTCCATAGCTTGGATTCGTTGTCAAAATAAGATTCCTATGATTAAAGATTGCTCCGACCTTAATGAATCAGTAGGTTAAAATCTTTAGTGTTGATAGTCTTACTTTCATGTAATTTTTGACTTATTATCTGGTAAACTTTTGTTGTGGGTTAAGCAGTCTTATTTTATAAAGGAGTCTAAAAGAGTTCGGTTTGGTAAGATGTTAGGTTGGGAAGTTTTAAGAATGGGATTGATTTTTGAGTTGATTTTGATGCTTGTAAGAAGTATAAACCATGTAAGGGGATGGCAAATTTAACATGACATGGTGCATAAAGTTCTCTCGGTTGACCTGAAAAAGTCATTACGGGATGCTTTGGAGATCAGTTGGTGTGATGCCATTGTAGATATTGCTTATTCAAGATTATAACCTCTAGTTTTTCATTACTACTTTTGTTATTTGTGTTGAAAATTAATCATGGGATGAATACAAATCATTACAGCAAAGAAATATTCGTCATAAAATTGAGTCTAATTGGTTTGAGGTTGAAGTTTGATACCCCACAGTCCACGTGAAGTGTATGGAAGTCGATTTCCACGTGCAGAAATTAGATTTCATTTTAGCCACTTCAATTCAATTTATTGATTAAATTAGAGGATTTCCTGTGTCATATACTTTCTATTAAATTTGGCAGAGATCTCTTGCTTCCTCACATTTCTTCTGATGTTTTTTTTCCTACTCTCTTCTTTTCTATCTTAAGTTAATGGTTTCATGCAAGCTAAATTTCTTTTTTGCGGCAATTTTTCCTTGACTAATCTCAGGTAAACTTCTTGTTTGCCATTGATTATGCTTTGCATGTAATATCTTGGTTCTCTGCTCAGGTGTCGGATCGACTATAGGTGCCGGAGTCTATGTTCTTGTGGGAACTGTTGCTCGAGAACACTCGGGCCCAGCTTTGACCATTTCTTTTCTGATAGCTGGAATAGCAGCTGCACTCTCAGCATTCTGTTATGCTGAGCTTGCAAGCCGCTGCCCTTCTGCAGGGAGTGCCTATCACTATTCATACATTTGTGTTGGAGAAGGGTAAATTTTTTTTTTCTTATACTCCACTTGCCTGCATTTATATTATGTTGCAAATTATTGTTTGGTATGCATTCTGGTATTGTAATTTGATACTGCTTCTACATCAGCAGGATTAAAGTTAATTATTGAACCAAAGATATATTAATCGACAGAAAGATAGTCAAAGTTTATGCGATACGGGAAACTTATTTTTTATCATAGTTTTTTTTATCAGTAACTTTTATTCTATTGTTTTTTCTAGAGTTGCTTGGTTGATTGGTTGGGCTCTGATCCTGGAATATACAATTGGTGGGTCCGCTGTTGCACGTGGCATATCTCCCAACTTGGTAGGGTTTTCAATATATCATGCTTTCCTGTACCTTGAAGTCGTAGCTTAACAAGGCTTAGTGAGTGACTAGGATACTCTTTTGCGATGATCGCAACTGTTCTGCTACTTTCTACAAGTGATAAAAGCATGCAAGCTCCTAAAATGGGATAATTAGCTTATATGTTAATCGTCATCATATGTATGGATTTGCATTCTTTGGTGTGTTCTATACGCTATAGTTAGTCCTGATTGCAAAGTGCTGACATGAGTGGTGAGCTAACCCCTTTTGGGTTGCTTAGCAGTTCGTCGAGCATCAGAGCTATGATACCAAATAATGCCAAAAAGCTGTGACACTAGATATCAGATACCATTAATCTAGGAATGGTATCGGTTCCATTGTCTGTTTTTAATTACATGTGACTTTTTTGGTTTATGGGCCTTGACACAAACTTTGACAAGAGCACGATTCTCTTTAGTGGCACGGATGGGCCGCACAATTTATTCTTAATGAGTTGTGCATGAGTGAAGGATCTTGCCCCTAATTAGTTAAAGGGGTCAAAGACTAATAAGTCCATTTAAGATAGTACCCTTTCTTTACCTTACAAAACAACTTCATAATGTTTCAGGCCCTGTTCTTCGGAGGACCAAATAGTTTGCCTCCTTTCCTTGCGCGCGCTTACATTCCAGGGCTTGATATAGTTGTTGATCCATGTGCTGCCGTTCTTGTTCTAGTCGTCACTGGGCTGCTTTGTGTGGGCATAAAGGAGGTACAATAGTTTCTCTACTGGGAAGTTTACCATGCCTTGTTACTTTTGGTAGCCTAAGATATAGTGCTCCATTGTTTCGGGTAACCTTAAGATATAACTTGAATGGTAATTTATGCAGAGCTCATTTGTACAAGCTGTTGTCACCGTTGCAAATGTCTGTGTCATGATATTTGTCATCATAGCCGGTGGATATATTGGCTTTCAGACTGGATGGGT
Source organism: Chamaelirium japonicum (assembly GCA_947650365.1). NCBI lineage: Eukaryota > Viridiplantae > Streptophyta > Magnoliopsida > Liliales > Melanthiaceae > Chamaelirium > Chamaelirium japonicum. The sequence continues at coordinate 98,566,207 of OX393550.1, read as the reverse complement.
TGGATATACTGTTTCTGGCGGGTAATGGGAATTCTAAAACTCTTTTTATAGTATGTTTTCAAGCCACTAAATAACTTATTTGTCTTCCTGATTTTCAGATACTTCCCTTTTGGAGTAAATGGAATGCTTGCTGGATCAGCAACTGTTTTCTTTGCATACATAGGTTTTGATTCAGTTGCTAGCACTGCTGAGGAGGTAGGATTTTGGCACAAGTACTCTTTATCTATTGGGTGTCATTTCTTAACAAGTTCGTGTTGTTAATACCCGAATTTGCAACCTGGAAGTGATTTTTGTGCTTAATGTTTTGATCAAGGTACAAAAATTCGAAATGCTTAGTGAAATTTCGCGAAATATTTGGTTTTTCAAGACACCGAAATACTATATTTCATGATATTTCGCAAAATATGCCGTTTTTTCAGGGGGGTTGAAATGGTGGTCAAAGTCGATACTTCATAACTTGGTTTTGATGTGCGTGGAATTTCTGACCTCATATCATCATTCATTGTGCTAACTGTATTTCTATCTTGCAGGTAAAAAACCCTCAGCGGGATTTACCATGGAGCATAGGAACAGCAGTTTCTATATGTTGCTTCTTGTATATGATGGTTTCTATTGTGATTGTTGGCCTTGTACCATATTTCGCAATGGACCCGGATACTCCGATTTCATCTGCATTTGCCAAAAATGGGATGAATTGGGCAATGTAAGTACAGTTCCCTTTAAGGTTCAGCAGTTTCATACTGCACTACATTTGTTGTGCTTTTGTGGTGATCCTGTTCTGTCTCTTCAACTATAGGTACGTTGTCACGGCTGGTGCTGTTCTTGCTCTTTGCTCAACTCTGATGGGCTCTCTTCTCCCACAGGTATCTTGATTAATCAGATGACCAGCTGAAGTTTGATTTAATGTTTTTTTTTTTGGCTCTCACAATTTATCCTGGTGTTCTAGTTCATGTCCAATTTGTGTTTGTATGATTTTGAACTTTCTTAGAAAAGGATCTATTTCAAAGAAAGCTTCAGAGACAAAAGCAAAGAAAAATGAAATAGTTTTCAAGAGACACCTATATATTTCTGCTATCAAAATTTGTGGAATATTTATTTGGATTCAAAACAGGTTCCTGAATTGAAATGTCAACATGCTGTACATTAATTAAAGCTGCACACTTATTTAGAAAAAATTGTACTTTTAGTTGATGGTATATAAAATTCAAGACACTGCTTGAGGTTGCAAGGTGCCTTTCACATAGCAATCCATCAAATGCATTCAATTTGGGGTCAAATGCATACCTATGCCTTATGCTTTACCATTTTTGGAATCTGAAGAATCAATATATGGTGATTATGTTTGTATTTCTCATTTATTTTGTACAGTTTGTTTTTCCCACAAAGAATACTTTGAATACCAGATATTTGCTCCATCTTTGATGAAGTATGGGTGAACTGATTCTGTTCAACATTTCAATCTCAGTATTAATTTCTTCATGTCACCCCCAATTTCCACCCCTTTAAGGTAACACTCTATTAGAGTGTGGTTTGATTTCTAACATACTGAGTAACCATCACCATCCAGATGTGGTGTTCTAGTCTCATTTAGATGGAGATGTTGAATCTTTTAATTAGTTAATTACATTTCTATTATCTACTTCCAAATAAGAAGCATTCCTTGCTCTGTTGAGAAGCTGCCTCACCACAATTTCTGCTGATTAACGGTAACGGATTCCTATCACTGAAAATACTGCTGTCTTTTCTCAGCCTAGAATACTTATGGCAATGGCTAGAGATGGATTGTTGCCGTCATTTTTCTCAGATGTTAACAAACGCACCCAAGTTCCTGTTAAGAGCACAATTTTGACTGGGATCTGCGCAGCTGCCCTTGCTTTCTTCATGGATGTTTCGCAGTTGGCAGGAATGGTAAGATCTTGTTGTGGTTCTATCATTATCTTGAAACTATGGAATAATATCGTCGCGTGCTTGTTTTTTAAAAAATATACAACATAGATAGGGATGACTGGTGGAGAGCTGAGGTCTGAGAGGGACTAGGTCTTGTGCAAATGGGTAAGAAAGAGGAGGGAAAGACCTAAGATAACATAGATGAAAGTTGTGAGAAAATATATGGAAATAATAGTGACAATGGAGCTAGACCTTCGAAAAGGTCCGGCGAAGAGAGGTTTATTAGGCCAATTTCAAATAGCTGGGGCAAGGCTCAATGGCTGTGGTTATTATTGTTATCTATGTTATAAATAAGAACAATAGAGGCTATGTACTAGTATCAGTGCTTTGCTTTATTTGGTTTAAAGTTGGCAGCTGAACCAGAATGGTTATTGAACTGATTTACTATTAATGCAGGTCAGTGTTGGCACACTTCTTGCATTCACCATTGTTGCAATTTCCATCTTGATACTTAGATACGTTCCTCCAGATGAGGTACCCCTGCCATCATCATTCCAAGAATCGATCGACTCAGTAACGTTACGTTACAGTATTCAAGAACAAGATGTGGAAAATTCAAAAGAAATTGCCGGGACGAATAATAAGGACAATAATCAATGTCTTCAAGATGGAACGTCTGGCGCAAATGGTTCGGAATCATTGGTTGGATATCCTCTTATCATGAAAGAGAACTATCTAGGTAAGATGACGCAGATTCTATCATTTTTTTCCCAGTATTTATCTATTTTTTATTCCATTATATAATGAGAGTTTCCTTGTGCTACTGTGAATGTACCTTTCAATTTGCAGTGGCATGAATTTGTTATTACTCATTTTTTCTCTATAAATTCTCTAATGTAGAGAAAATTGCAGATAAAATGAACGAGCAAAAAAGGCGAAAGTATGCAGCTTGGGGCATAGCATCCGTGTGCATTGGAGTTCTCATCCTCACTTCCTCTGCCTCGACATCATTGTTGCCTGTGTAAGTTATGCGGTGAATCCTTTATAGTATTTGTCGGTAATAAGATACTGGGTTTGTGCCTGAAACATTCTCGTGCTCATTCTGTATTTAGGGTTATGAGAATCTTTCATGTTTCATATAAGGATCTAACTGACACAAAACCCTTCTTTTCGAATTTCAATTGGCATGTTATCTGCTAGGTGGCATAAATGTTGTTATGGATCATTAACAATATCTTGTCGTACATTGAATAAGGAAGGTAGATAGTCTGGCCTTGTGATTTGCGCCCATCCTTGGTTTGACTAGGACTAGTTTGAGTGATTTTAGTTTGTTTGTACTTGTTATATATCACTAGGGGTGGGACTTGGGCGGGTTGAAGGGTCTGCCCATGCCCAACCCGATCTACACACATCTCAACCCGTTTTTGCCCGTGGCCCGTGGAAGCTCAACCCGTGCTTGCCCATGTCAGGTTGCTCGGGTTGTCCAATTTGCCAAAAAATGGTTTGGTTGGGCGGATTTAATTTGATCAAAATAATTAGAAATACTTGATCTTTTAAAACCAAAACAAGAAGAAAAAAGTAAATTATTATATTAACCAACAATTGCCATCACTACAAAAAATAAAACCAGCTAACACCACTCACTCTCTCTCTCTAATTCTTTAAAACATCTATCGAATGGCTGTGATAATGGATCAACAACATCAGCCGTACAAGCATGTAAGCCACTGTACTCGCCTACTCAGGTTCCACGGGTTAGGAAAGATGATGCCCAAACCCGTCCAAATTGAAATCGGGTTGATATTTTTTTGTCCAAACCCGTCCAAGTTTTTAACCAACTTTGCTCATGATTGTCCATTGTTCGGGTTGGGTAGGTTGGGTTCGAGTTTGACCCGCCCAAGTCCCACCCCTATATATCACCTGTGATTTGTAGTGAGACTAGATCAACGGATGTGATTTCCATCTCTGATTCAATCCAAGTCTGATTCTAGTAGATGTAAAAGCCATTTCTCTTAGTTTATCTTATATGATCGGCCGATGGCCGGTTAACCCAGCCCTGATAGTCACAGTGTTGTCAAGGCGCAGTAAGGTGCGCGCCTCGAGGCAAGGTGCAGGTATGCGCCGCAGGCGCATTCTGGCGAGGTGCGTGCAGTAAGGCGCGCACCTTAGGCATCTTTAGCGCCTTTGGTGCAAGGCGCAGAGCGGCCAAAGTGTGCGCCTTGATGCATTTTGGGTTTTGGTGTTCAAGTTTTTGTTGTTTTTCTTTCTTTTGTGATTTTGGTTTATTTCGTTTTTTTTCCGATTTGTTTTTAGTTTTTTAGTTTTGGTTTTTTTAGTTCGATTCTTTTCGGTTTGAATAAAAGAGCCCAACTCTCCTTAGAGCCCGACTCTCGTTTTGTTACTCAACATTGTTTATGAGTTATTATTTATCAGTTATCACTTCTAAGTATTGTATGCCTTTAACTTATGAATATGATGTTGGTATGTTGCATAATAACTTGTGGATTATTATACTCACTCAAATTGTTCATTTGATGGCCACTAGTTATGAGTTATAAGTATTGTATGTCTTTATTGAGTTGATTTAATTGAATAATGATTATATTTCTCTTTTTTCATGAAATATAATTTTTTTAAAATTTTAGATTTTTTTACAATTATTATTAATTTTTTAAAGAAAAATATATTTTTTTGCGCCTTACACACTAAGATGTGCGCCTTTTTTGCGCCTTGCGCCTCAGGCTCCAGCGGCACCTTGCGCCTCAAGCACGCCTCGTCGCCTTGACAACACTGAGCAGTCATAATGTTTGCCCACGTGGGAGTGATGGACTAAGTTACCCACATCAAAAGAGAAATTAAGCGTTACCGATGTCACACAAATTTCTCTACACCATTATGATTTGAAAAAAAAACATAATTCGTAGCAAACCGAGCAGCAGATTGGTTCACTTACAAGGCCAAGTCTATCTCTGGACTTGGACAGATACTGGAGATGTCCAGTGAACTGATAGAATTATATCATAGTGATGCTAGTGGCTTTGTTACCCCCCCCCCCCCCCAAACCACAACACAAGTACGCGCACACACATAAAAAAGGAAAAAACAACAATGTAGCACTAGGAGTATTGTAGCAGGCTGCGTTCCTTTTCTTATTCATAGTGGTTTTGCAATTATTTTCAACAATCCAATGGTTTGGTTTCATGGTATCTTAACCACCTCTGAGTCTTCATTTGTTTTTCGAACACCAGCTTTGCCCGATATTCAGCGTGCTCTTTTGGTGGCTTGCTACTTCTGGGTGGACTTGTTGTGCTCTCCTGGGTCGACCAAGATGATGGCCGGCACAGCTTTGGACATGCTGGAGGTATAAATTTATAAGATTTTACGCTGAATACTTTGTTCTTCTAAATAGTAGCGCTTCGGAAGCCTTATTCACACTTGATAGCTTGCAAGTAATCTGACTGCCACCTCCTCTTCAGGATTCATTTGCCCCTTCGTTCCATTACTGCCCATATGTTGCATCCTCATAAATGGCTACTTGCTGATAAATCTTGGGTAAGTGACAAAATCCTGTACTGTGTTCTTTTCCTGGGAAATGGAATTCTCAGGAAGTGCGACCATTCCCATGTTGAGCTCTTACGTTTGCTTGTTCCCTGGGAAATGAAATCACACCTTTTGCAGGTTTTCATTTCTCAACCAAACATGTAAGATTTGTAAATGCCTGGTTATTTGGTGGTTTTGTGGAAAGAATATAAAGAGCCTATTTCCTGGGATCCCAATTCCCAGGAAAAGAACATAGCCTTAATATAATCCTGATCTTTTTTTCTTTTGGAGTACAGGTCCTAGTAAGAAAATGCATGAAAGGAATATTCTAACTATTTCCTTGTAACTGTTTAATGCAACATTCCTGAAATTCAGGATAGGGTTACTTGAGTATTGATCGATCCGATCCTTAACGAACATCTTGATTGTGAATTCCCCAGTGTCGGCACATGGATGCGTGTATCTGTATGGCTGCTGATCGGGGTCTTTGTGTACATTTTCTACGGGCGAAGCCACAGCTCGTTGATTGATGTGGTTTATGTGCCGGTGGCACACGCGGACGAGATATACATGACATCCTCGGAAAACGTGGCTTAGAACAGTAGTGTAGCAGCTATCATCTTTATGTATTAGTATTTGGTGGTCATGCCTTGAAAGAGTTTCATGATCAAGAAGTCATTGATCAGTCCTCAGATGTAGAGAGAGAGGTATCATCAATCACCTTTATGTATTATTATTTACTGGTCATGCCTTGAAAGAGTTCCATGATCAAGAAGTCATTGATCAGTCCTCAGATGTACAGAAGAAAAAAAAAAGAAGGGGGGGGGGGGGGGGGGGGGGGGTTGTATTAGATGCTGCCTTCCAGGAGAGAGAATGTAAATAGCTTGTAACAAAAATGGGGTGTACCTGATTGTTAAAAATATAAACTAATAAGAGATTCTATTGTTATTCTGTATTGAAATGATTTTTTTTTTTTATTGATGTGGGTTTTCTTTTCGACCCTTCAGTTCTTGTCGCGGCTGATCATCGATGTGTAGCCTTGCCATTGTGTTCTTTGTGTAATGGAGTGTGATCCAGACCAACAAAACTGAGTTATTTAATTTTGGTTTAATGTGATGCGTCCCATGCTCCCAGCAACAAATCGATGGTACGAAAAGGACCCGCAAGAGATCCGGTTAACGTAAGATCTGATTTTTTTTTGAGAAATCCGAAAATGCTCTCACTGCACTCTTTATGTCCTCTCGAGAGCGCGACCATATGGTGGAGGCAGGCGCGACCTTAAGTTGCAGCTGCTCGCTGTCGCTGTCCCATGATGGCAAGCAGCGGAGACGAGAAGGTATGGGATTCGGATGGGTTTGGTTTAGATCGCAGGTCTAGGGTTAATCTCATGGCTCATAGATCTTGGGTTTAGGGTTAGGTTTATGTTCGGTTAGACGGTCACAAGTAGTGGCAAGCTTCGGTTTGGTGGTTGGTGGTTCTCTGGCTGTGGAGTACATTTTCATCCACAACATTTTAAAGTCCTTTAGCTTAACCAGCTTAACTGATCTCTTTGTCAGAGAAGGCTCATGAAGATGGAAATGCTACAAGAAGTGGGCTATATACATCACAGTTTTTTACCCAAGTCATACATTAAAAATGCCTAAATTAAATAATTAACCCTATACAGGGGCAACCCATTAAATCCATATTTTATCTACGGTAGCCTGAGCTGGGGATTTTAAAAAAATCTCATTTTTTACCTTTCTCTTTCTCCCTCCTCTTCCACCACCATTGCCGGTCCGTGCATGCTGCCGCCTGCCCCGCCTTCCTCTTCCATCTGAAATAGTGACTCGGCCATTGAAGGACAAGTCTTTCTACATTTCATTCAACCATTCTAGGCCGAGTGTTCCTACAAACCATTCAGTTGCTAGAGGTTGAGTGATCGATGGTGGCCTAGTGCACAATATTCAGCCATCGGAGGCCAAGTACCTATACATCACCTTCGGCCATTAGTGGCCGAGTACTCCTACAGTCCATTCGGCCATTGGAGGCAAAGTGATCGAGATTGGGCGAGTGCCACTACAGTGCACTTAAGTCTAGTCTCCTCAGGTTGAATGGGTTGTAGAATTACTCGACCCGAAATAGCTGAGTATAGGACGAAGAAGGGGAGGACGAGGATAAGGAGGAAGGAGAGAAAGGAGGAGGAAGGGGAAGGAGAGGAATGAGGGTGACGATGGGTTGGATGGGATCGACAGCGTCGGATGGGCGCCAACTTGAATGAGATCGGTGGCATACATGGGCACCGATGAGCTGGGGAGGAAGGGAAGAGGAAGAAGATGTGGGCTGCCTACAGAGTCAAGGGTTGCCTTTTGTAAAGACCTAATTTTTTTTGTAAATAAACAAAAAAAAATTGCAGTAAAAGTCATGTCCATGATTTTTGGCAGCCGATGAAAATTCGTGGTGTGACACCTTTAGTTGCAAAGGTGCCCCTAGAAGTTTTGGAATTTGATGAAAATTTGTGAGGATGATCATATTACCCTAGACAACACCCTCACCAAATTTCATCAAATTCCAAAACTTCTAGGTGGGTAAACAATGCTTGAGGTGCATCGTTCTTGCTGCACCTCGGGTGCAGGCTCCCCGTCCCCATATATATATATATATATATATATATATATATATATATATATATATATATATATATATATATATATATATATATATATATATATATATATATATATATATATATATATATATATATATATATATATATATATATATATATATATATATATATATATATATATATATATATATATATATATATATATATATAGAGAGAGAGAGAGAGAGAGAGAGAGAGAGGAGTGTTATGTTGCGCTGTGCGCTGCCCCGCCTAACAAATGCGCTGTGCGTTTCTGGCCGTCCGATCGCGCGGATCGGCTGAAACAGCGCTCAAATCCCCCACTCAATCCCCCGGCCATCTGATCCTTTCGGTCAGCCGTCTGATGGAGTGCATGCACAACCGCCCGCCCGTCTGCGATTGGTCGTTCGATTCCTATCCGTTGGATCGATGGGAATCGAACGGGCCGAAACAGTTTCCGCTGTTACTGTAGCGGCTACAATAATAGCGAAAACTGTTTTCCGCCGTTCGATTAGAATTGATCTAACGCACAGCACACAGCCACCCTGTTCGTTCGATTCCCATCCGTTGGATCGATGGGAATCAAACGGTCGAAAACAGTTGTCGTTGTTACTATAGCCGCTACAGTAACAGCAAAAACTGTTTCGGTCCGTTCGATTCCCATCGATCCAACGGATGGGAATCGAACGACCAATCGCAGACGGGCGGGCGGCTGTGCATGCACGCGATCAGATGGCTGACCGAAAGGATCAGACGGTTGGGGGATTGAGCGGGGGATTTGAGCGTTGTTTCAGCCGATCCGCGCGATCGGACGGCCAGAAACGCGTAGCGCATTTGTTAGGCGGGGCAGCACACAGCGCAACGTAACACTCCTCTCCTCTCTCTCTCTCTCTCTCTCTCTCTATATATATATATATATATATATATATATATATATATATATATATATATATATATATATATATATATATAGAGAGAGAGAGAGAGAGAGAGAGAGAGAGAGAGAGAACGGGATATAGGCTGGCAGCTCATTTTCAGTTTAGGCTGTCAGCGATGTGGCATCGTTTGAACCGTCGGATCAGCGGCCTGTATTAGATAGCAGAGAGAGACGCGGGCCTGTATTAGATAGCAGAGAGAGAGAGAGAGAGAGATCGACAGCCTTAATAAAGATAGCAGAGAGAAAAATACTTGAAGACAATACCTGAAGACAAGCAATTTCTCCAAGTTGCATGCCCAACACGCCTTCATCCCATCCTATAGATATGGCGATCGCACAACTCATAGGTGCATAGGTGCATTGGGAGAGAGAGATGGTTGTGTGCGAGGGTGACGGGGGCGCCGCCCCCCGGAGCCGTCGGGGATGAGCGATCTCCTCGATCTCTCGCCGGTGAAGGTTGAGCGCGAGGGTAAGGGCGCCGCCGGAGCCGTCGGGGGGTGAGGGCGCCGCCGGAGCCGTCGGGGGTTGAGGACACGGGCACCGCCGGAGCCGTCGGGGATGAGGACGCGGGCGGAGGGCTCGTGGGTTGAGGACGCGGGCGGAGGGAGCCGATCTCTCTCCCTCTGTGGTCTTCTCTCTCAGCGAACCAGAGAGAGAGAGAGGTCGGGGGCCAATCGGTTGGGTTCAGATCCGGGGAGGGAGATCCGGGAGGACCGACAGCCCCGGCTAAGGTTTCAGATCCCAGCCCCAGCGGAGGGCGGAACCGTCGGGGGTTGAGGACGTGGGCGCCGCCGGAGCCGTCGGGGATGAGCGCCGGTGGGAGTGCTCTATCTTCTTCTGCTCCATATCCCACTTCTTCTTCGATCTTCTTCTTCTTTGCTGAGTGGTTGCCTTCAATGGTGATAGATCGAGAAGAGGAGAGGATATAAGAGGAGGATGAGACCTTGAGAGAAGGCCAATCTCTCTCTCTCTCTGCGATCTGAGGACGCGGGCGGAGGAGCGGGCCGTTCTCTCTCTCTCTCTCTCTGCGATCTGATCGGGCTCTCTCTCTCTGCGATCTAATTAACCCCGATCCGATCGGCTGCTGATCCTGGTTTCCTACCATCTGACGGTTCAAAAGATGCCACGTGGCTGACAGCCTAAACTGAAAATGAGCTGCCAGCCTATATCCCGTTTTCTATATATATATATATATATATATATATATATATATATATATATATATATATATATATATATATATATATATATATATATATATATATATATATATATATATATATATATATATATATATATATATATATATATATATATATATATATATATATATATATATATATATATACAGAAAGAGAGAGAGAGAGAGAGAGAAAACGGGAGGTGAGCTGCCAGCTTATTTTTTTATTTAAGCTGTCACTAACAGCCGTTGGATTCGTATTGAATACAGGGTTTAGATTGTGCGTATTACAGCTATATTACAGCACAACTGTAATACAGCTATGTTCCAACCCTCACGCCCAACCCTTTCTCTCTCACGCGCGCTGAAGCCCGACGACCGACGGATGGGGACAGCTCCGGCGCCGATCAGCCTGCTGCTGCAGAGGGGGACAACTCCGGTGCCTGCGGCACCAGTCCTGACCGCACCTCCACGTGGTCGGCCAGTGGCCCCTCTCTCTCTCTCTCTCTCTCTCTCCCCGATGGTCCGACCACCCTCCACCTCTGGCAGCCCCTTCCCCTCCCCGACGATTCGACCACCTCTTCTCCAGCGCCGATCATAGCTCCTTCCCCTCCCTTCCCCCCGCCAGCCGGGATGTGTGTGATTCATCACCGGAGGTCGGGGGTGAGGCTGCCAAAGGTGTGCGATTCATCACCGGAGGTCCCCTCCGACGGCAATCCCCTCCGACGTCGGCAGCCTCGCCTCTAGCAGCGATATGTGTGATTCATCACCGGCGGCGATGTGTGCGATTCACCGACCAGCGGGGGGGGATTGCCGGAATGAGTAGCGGCGTCGGAGGCGAGGCTATCGGCGTCGAAGGGAGTGCTGGAGGTGGAGGGTGGTCGGACCGTCGGGGAGGGGAAGGGGCTGCCAGAGGTGGAGGGTGGTCGGACCATCGGGGAGGGGGAGGGGTCATGAGAGAGAGAGAGAGAGAGAGAGAGAGGGGTCAGCTGTTTTACAGCTGTGATTTTTTTTTTAATCGAACGGTTTGATCTGCAGGAATCAGACGGCTAAGAGCTGACAGCCTAATTTCGAATTAGGCTATCAGCTCATACCCCGTATTCTCTCTCTCTCTCTCTCTCTCTCTCTATATATATATATATATATATATATATATATATATATATAGCACTAATGAATTTTGTAATTAACATCAAATTTAAATGTCATTTTTTAAAAAAAAAATCCATTGAATGAACATTTATCATCTTTATAGTAGGATTTTAATAGGATTTATGAGAAAGGGTCGCCTTCACACACGAGAAGGATTTTGGTTCTTTAAAAGGGGTCCACGTGTCACAACATGGGAGTGACGGCTCTATTTTAGTATTATACTAGTAAGAAACCCGGGAAATGCCCGGATTAGCTTGATGTACGTAATTTGGTATAAATGACATCGCAACTGTTCAAAGAAGTGTGAAATATGAAGTGAGTGTGATTCACTTGTTAGAGAGAGAGAGAGAGAGAGAGAGAGAGAGAGAGAGAGAGAGAGAGAGAGAGAGAGATTAACATCAAATGACCATTAAATGCAATTGAATGAGTGAGTTGCGTTAGCACACGGAAGAAGAATTCTGGCTCTTTAAAAGACATCCATGTGTCACAACACGGAAGAGAGGCTTCCATTTTGGTATATTACTAGTAAGAAACCCGGGCAATGCCAGAATGTGCTTGATGCACGCCATTTGGCAAAGACGATATCGCAACTGTTTGAAGAAGTGTGAAATCTGAAGCGAGTGTGATTTACTTGTTAGAGAGAGAGATTAACATCAAATGACCATTAAATGTCATTGAATGAAAATTTATCATCTTTATGGTAGGTTTTTAAATGGATTTAAAAGAGAGCCGTGTTCATACACTGAAAAAGAATTCTAACTCATTAAAAGACGTCCACGTGCCACAACATGGAAGAGAGGCTTCCATTTTAGTATATAGTATAGATACTATTAGACTACTAGTAAGAAACCCACGCAATGCCGGGATGAACCTGATGTATGCGACTTGGCACAGACAACATCACAACCGTCCGAAGAAGTGTGCAAGCTGAAGTGAGTGTGATTCACTTGTCGGGGTGTGATTCATTTGTTAGAGAGAGAAAGACTGATGATTTTCTAATTAACATCAAATGATCATTAAAAACCATTGAATGGGTATTTATCATCTTTATAATATGATTTTAATAGGATTTATGATGGAGCCGCGTTCACACACGGGAGAAGGATTCTAGCTCTTTAAAAGATGTCCACAAGTCACAACACGGGAGAGAGGGCTCCATTCTAGTATTATATACTGATACGAAACAGGCAATACCCGGATGAACTTGATGCACAACACTTAGCACAAACGACATTGCAGCCGTCCAAAAAAATGTGCAATCTAGAATGATTGTGATTCACTCATCCGAGTATAATTCACTTATTACAAAGAAAAAGAAAGTTAATACTAATAATTTTCTAATTAACATCAAATGATCATTAAATATCATTGCATGGGTATTTATCATCTTTACAATAGGTTTTTAATAGGATTTATGAGAGCGTCCTTTCGAATATTTATGTTGAAATGACCGAACCATAGTGGGTTTGACACATGCTTCATTGTTAGGCGTCTTTGTACGGTAAGAACCACAGTGGGTTTGAAACCAACCTATTTAGGCAAAACCCTAACAAATCCAACCTTGGTTTGTTTTGACGATTTTCAATCCAATCCAAACCGAAGTGAGATTGGAATCCAATCCAATTAAGGTTGGTTGGTTTGGATTGAATGATCAGTTTAAACTTTGGCCCATATATTTTTGTTATGGTGGGTGTTTCAATTTGATTTAGCCAAAATCCAAACATATTCGGATTCAAACTAACCCTAAAACAAATGTTAAAATCATGCAAGATAGCAGACATGTGCAGGATTCAGACCGACCAAACCAAACCGATCAGTTTCGACACTATGGATCGGATTGGATTGAGGGTGTGTTTGGCATTGGTTTTGGAGGCCTAGTTTTGCATCAAAACTAGTTCCGCTTGCCAAACTGGGTTTGGTATAGAATTTTAGTGCGTTTGGGATTCGATTAGAAAATTATTTTTTCAAAATCAAAATCAGAAAATCATCAAAACCCAAAAGCAAAAATTTTCTGCTTTTGGGTTCTTTTGGGTTCTTGAGGCAAGAAAGCAAAATAATAATTAAAAAAAATTATTGTGAATAACATATATGTTGTAGACAAAAACTATTGTAAAGAGAAAAAATTAAAACTGGGAGAATATATACATATCATATTTTAGAGAGAGAAAATTATTATAGAGAGAATACTTTAGAGAAAATATATGATAGATATAAAAATATTATAGAGAGAAAATTCTAAAGAGAAGAATATAGATAGAGAGTATTAAATAAATAAATATGTAGTGAGAAAATATTAAAGATAAAAATTATATAGAGAAGAAATATTATAGAGAGAAAATATTGTAGAGAGAAAATATTATAGAAAAACAAAATATTGTAGAGAGAGAAAATGTTATAGAAAGAAAATATTTTAGAAAAAAAATATTATAGCAAGATAATATTTTAGAGAAATAATATATTATAGGAGTAGTTTAGATGGAAAATATTGTAGAGAAAGAAAAAAACATAGAGAGGAGAAAAATATTAATAATAGAAAGAGAAGATATCATAGAGAGAAAAAATATAATAGAAATAGAATATTTTAGAAGAGAAAATATTATAAAAAGAGAATATTTTAGAGAGAGAAATGTTATAAAGCGGAAACTTTGTAGAAATAGGATATTTTAGAGAGAGAAAATATTATATAAAGATAATATTTTAGAAAGAAAAAATATTATAGAGAGAAAATATTGTAGAAAGAGAATATTTTATATAGATAAAATATTATAGAAAGAGAATATTTTAGAGAGAGAATATATTATAGAGAGAAATTTAGAAAAAAAATATTATAGAGAGAATAACGTAGAGGGGGGAAAATATTATTTATAGAGAGAAGATATCATAGAGAGAAAATGTTCAAGAGAGAAAATATTATAAAAAGAATATTTTAGAGAGAGAAAGTAGTATACAAAGAGAATATTTTAGAGAAAGAAATGTTGTAGAGAGAAAACATTGTAGAATATGATATTTTAGAGAGAAAATTTTATAGAAAAAGAATATTTTAGAAAAAAAATATTATAGAAAGATAATATTTTAGAGAAAGAATATGTTATAGAGAGTAGTTTAGATAGAAACTATTGTAGAGAGAGAAAAAAACATAAAGAGAAGAAAAATATTAATAATAGAGAAGATCTCATAGAGGGAGAAAATATAATAGAAATAGAATATTTTAGAGAAAAAATATTATAAAAAGAGAATATTTTAGAGAGAGAAATGTTATAGAGCGAAAACTTTGTAGAATAGAATATTTTAGAGAGAGAAAATATTGTACAAAGAGAATATTTTAGAAAGAAAAAATATTATAGAGAGAATATTGTAGTAAGAATATTTTATAGAGAAAATATTATAGAAAGAGAATATTTTAGAGAGAGAATATATTATAGAGAGTAAAATTTAGAAAATAAATACTATAGAGAGAGAAAATAACATAGAGGGGAGAAAAATATTAATTATAGAGAGAGAAGATATCATAGAGAGAGAAAATGTTCAAGAGAGAAAATATTATAGAAAGAATATTTTAGAGAGAGAAAATAATATATAAAGAGAATATTTTAGAGAGAGAAATGTTGTAGAGTGAAAATATTATAGAATATGATATTTTAGAGAGAAAAGTTTATAGAAAGATAATATTTTAGAGAGAAAATATTTTAGAGAGAGAATATTTTAGAAAGAGAAAATATTATAGTGAGAGAAAATAACATAAAGAGGAAAAAATATTATACTGAGGAAATATCATAGAGAAAAAATGAAATAGAAAAAAATATTGTTGAAAGAGATCGAAAATATTGCAGATAGAAAAAATGTTATAGAAAGATAATATTTTATAAAGAGAAAATATTGTAAATAGAAAATGTTGTAGAAAGATAATATTATAGAGAGAGAATATATTCTATAAAAAAAATATTTTAGAGAGAATATTGTAAAGACAATATTTTAAAGAAAAAATATTTAAAGAAAAACTGAATGAGAGAAAATATTATAGAGAGAAAATATCATAGAGAGAAAAATTAGGGTAGAGAGAGGAGAAATAATATTGTAAAGAGAAAATATTAGAGAAAGTGTTATAGAGAGAATATTTTTATAGAGAGAAAATCTTGTAGCAAGAGAATATTTTAGAGAGAGAAAAATATTATAGAATGAGGATATTGTAGAGAGAAAATATTGTAGAAGGAGAGTATTTTAGATAGAAAATGACGTAGTGAGAAGAGAAAATATTATAGAGAGAAAATATCATATAGGTAATGTTGGAGAAAAAATATTGTAGAAAAAGAAAATATCTTTGAGAGAATATTTGAGAGAACATTTTAGAAAAATAACTGCAAAACTAGTTTTAGGCTCAAAACTGGTTTTATTGCCAAATGCTCAAATGTTGATAATTCTAGTACTGGTTTTCGATAAGCTAAAACTGGTTTTGCTCAAAACTAGTTCTTGGTATTCCAAAATCAAAACCTAAAATTTCAAAACTAATGCCAAACACACCATGAGTTTTTTAAACACCAACATGATTGAATCAGTTGACGGACCTAAACACCTAAACTGAACTGACATATGTAGATACATATAATATTTTATTAAATATACCATATGTCCTCATATACCCTTGCTACCAACAAGCTTTACAATACTGTAAGATGATTCAAAATCAGTTAAAAATCATATTTAACCCCAATAATTTGAGAACAATTATAAAATTTTATATGTTAAAACTAGATCCTAATAACAATTCAGATCTGGTTCAGCCAAACCGGATCCAAAACAGGCCAAATGCAAACCAATTCGACCGATTCAAATTGGCTAAATTAGACGTGGATAAATCAAATCAGACCCTTATTAGTCGAATCTTACCTGAATAGAAAACTTCTAATATATATGCTGAAATCACCGAACCGGCCAAACCCATCCAAACAGGTTCGTTTCTTGCTCGGTCCGAACCTGAACCCGCAATGAGGATGTGCATGTGTTGACCACATCTTCTGTGCTCACATTACAACATTGAACACTGCTGCAGATCCCCAATAAAGGTTTTTAGGGTTCGAAGAACGGCTCATCAGAAAAGTGGGCCAAATGACTGAGCACACATAACATCCCACAGCTGTTACTAGGGCAATTTTCTTTCTACCACCACACACTGCAAACAGGAGAAACATCAAGAGCTGCTTTTCAGAAAAATATACATAGCTGAAAGAAAAAAAATTAAATTCTGATGCCTTGTTCGAGGGCTTCGTGCTCTGATAGTTGAATCATGCTACAAACCACCTCGGATTTATCTAGCCAAATGTCGCAATGAGAAACCCCTTGTAGATGCTCATGAACTTGGCCACGAATGCTGCGACACAATACACAATCATAAGAATCCAACATGATTAGGTTTCGAAACGAGCGGCATGTAATCAGACAAATGCCGCCGCACAGCAAACAAAACTCTTGATTAGTGCTATCTACTTGCCACTTGCTCCCTTGTTGCATGAGCTTAAGCTGCGTAATCCGCCAACTGGCCTTTCTAGGGTAAGTTGTTTTTGTCAAATTTTCAGCATCAATCTTAGTGGAGAACGATTTTGTTCAACGTCCTTGAAGGAGGGTGAACATCACTGCCCTCATGATTGGCCCATTTCAAAGGTATGCATGTCATTCCAGTTTATGCATCACCATGGTGAAATTGACCATAAACCCTTGAAATGGACCAAGCAGGAAGATAGTGATGTTCACCCTCCTTCAAGGAGGGGTGAACAAAATCATCCTCATCGTTAGAAGGTTGACGTCAGGTTGGCAGCTGGTCAGAAAATTCTTGTCAGCCTTCCATCTAGTCGACCCTATCTTGACGGGATAAGACTTGGATGACGATGATGTATTAGGGGGCGTTTGGGCCGTTTGGCATGAGGAACAGCTGTTCCGCTTAGTCCTCATCCAGCAAAGGGTATTCCCGTCAATTACTATTTCTAATGTAAACTCGATGGTTCAGCATTCCAGTTAGAGAGAAACGCATAGAGTGATAAATTCTCGTTCCCAACTCCTTCATTCCACCGGAACAAATACTATCTGTTACTTTTAAAATCTGGAACAGGGAATAGAAACGGAGGGTTCCGGAATGATGTCAAACACCCCCTCAGCAACTCAAAATTTGGCTACAAGGAGGAGCTCAAGCATGTGGGACGGCTGAGCGATCCTAGAATTATTTTCTTTCATATGCACATGTATTTTTGCAAACATTATTCCAATTCACTATCAACACATGCAAAATACATTTTAAAAAAAAAAATGAGCTAAGTGATACTGAGAGCCAATCTCTAGGCCTACAGAGATAAAAAAGTATAAGAAATATTTCTGAAAAAGTACAGGATGGATAAGTTGCTGAGAAGATTATGCAGGTACCTTCTATGTGAAATATGGCCTTTTGCCCAAGACGCATCCTGTGTTCCTGCAAAACTTAAATTATAAGGTTAGACAAGCATTAGAGGGGCACGATCCCTATTGATGGTATGATGGTCATTACCAAGAGCAAAACCATTATCTCCAAGGAGAACTAAAAACTTTTAGGCTTGGAAAATGCTATTTGAACATACAACCGGACAAATGTGGAGATAATGTCTGTGGGAGGCATTGGTCAGCATTCAGTGCAAAGGCCGATGCCCCCCCAAGTCGGCATTATGTCTGTGTTTATGTCCGGTTGTATGATCAAATAGCACCGCTCTTTAGGTTTAGGAAGGGAATAGGAATGACATCGTTTTCCTTTGGAGGGCCTCGCATTTCAAAGTTGTGGAGATGAAGACCTATCGGCCTAGTGGCTTCAGAGAACAAGCCAGGTATTCAAGGAGAAAGCAAAGCAGTAGCTATTTCAGGGAGATTGGGGTGGAAATAGCACACGGTGCGCTTCTCCATCGAGGGGAAGAAGCACACAATGAAGCTATCGGATGCAGAGGTGGAAATGCTACAAAGGGTTTTAAAAAAAGAATACTTTTTTTTTTGTGAAGTGATGATAGCTTAAGCAATACGAGGGAGACGTTCTTGAACCATTGCCTAATGGATGGGAAACAGAGAAAGGAGACAAGTCAATGTGTGAGATAACTTTAGCTGAAACGCCGGACAGATGACTCAAGGTGATAACTCGGGATAGTTATTAAGCAACACGGATATGCTCTACAAAACTCCTTAGTAGAACACCTGGTATTGGATTGTTATTTAATAGTGCAAGTGAATATTCCAATGGGAATGGTTCCAAAAATATGACCGATTCACTAGGAAGCAAGTATGGAAGTGGCCTGATAGTCAGGGATTCCAACTAGGCGACTCAGACCAAGCCAAAACAGACTGCCCCTAGCAACAAGGATGGTCGAGGTGACCCAATGGTTGGTGAGCCAATATTAAGTCAACCGAGCCTAATATGGCCAAGACAAGTCCATGGGTCTAGGAAACATTAATCAAAAGCAGTTGATAGCAGATATTCGGGTTCTAACATGCAAAGTTGCGTCCAACCATACCTTCATCTCCTAGGGTGCTAGAACCCATGGCAGTGACACACAAAATGGTTAACTGTTGATTGATGGGCACCATTGGTGAGAGCTAAGGGAAAACAAAGTTGGAAGAGAAGATTTACATTATTCTTATGGAGAAGACATATTTGAAGAATATCCCAATTTTAACCCAAGAGAGATCTCTGAAGAAGGAAATCATGGTGGTGAGGTGGCTACCAGCCGTACAAATGACCCAAAGATGATGAAATGAGGATGTTGCAAGGATGGAGATTGACAGATGCGAGAAGACAATGTTTGAAGATAAAAATCCAGTCAAGATAAATGAAAAGGATGATTCCACAATGACAACGAAAGTTCCCCACCTTAGGATAACTAGTTTAACGAATACAGACAAAGGACATGTGTGATGCACAAGAGCTCACCAAATACTAAACAAATGAGAATCCCACTTGATGAGAGAGAAAAGGAGAGGATGTGGTAGAGTAGGGTGGACAGTTATGAGCAGTTTCGGAAGAAACAAGACTTTAATTGCTCAAAATTACACTCTTAATTTATATGAAATTTGATTTATCAAAATCAAATGAGTATTTGCTCTTTCCTCTTGGCTTAGAAGGATATACATATCCTCATATGGAATTGCAAGGATGCACAAAGTCATCTTGCTGCGTAATCGTAGAAGAGGAATCATGTCTAATAATAGGTTAGAGATGTATCCTCCTCGAGATACTGTTGATTAGGAGTAGGTAAAGATGGTGAGCAGCATAGCAGGTAAAGATTAGTTTTTATCTGCATAGCATGGTAGATCAAGGGATTTATTACGCTCTGCAGAAAGTATATGGGTTTGATGTTGTTTGACATTGGCAGACAAATCCTAGTTGGTATTATGATAGAAGGTGATTGACATTGGATTGTGGCTTGTATGCTAGCAAAGAAAGAAACAAGCTGTGCAGTACTTTGAGTGTTATTTGCAATCATTTATGTTAGTGGTGAGAGTAAGGGGTTAGGATAAGATTTTAAAACCCCAGTGGGACCAAATAATTCGATTGGGGTAGGTCATCTTCACTATGTACTTGAAGAGTAATTGTGCCGAGCAACTAATGAGAGTATACCTTAATGAAGGCAAAGGTATTAGGGAGTTCACAAGCTTTGTAACTATAAGTCTTGCAGATTTAGGTTTTATTTGTCCTAATTTCACTTCGTGTAAAAAATAGCTGGAGTTCACATTTAGGAAAGGCTTGACACATTTTCTACTCCAAATCAGCTAGTTCATTTGCTGAGTCTACAATCATGCTATTTCAGTTCATTGACCCTTACTGTTTGCTACCAACTACAAATGGAGTGATGGACCAAAATTTCGTTCAAGAAACTTTCTTACCTTCTTGGAAACAGAGAGGTAGTTAGAAGGGCTAGGAATCATATCAATACAGGTAACCTTCACCTTGAAGCAAAGTGGATCTCATGGAATGGAACCAAAGGGACGTGGTGCAGGAGAGAAGGAATTTTGTGGATTTGGATTTTGGATGAGAATTGGGAGGTCAGAAATAAAGATTCAAGATCAGATCTGAAAATAACCAACAGAGTGAGGAAAGATGGTTAGAGAAAACCCACTATGAGGGGGGGTGGGAATTGGAAAGGGTTTGTAATCTATTGGATATTCATGAACGAATTCATAGAAAAGACACTATTTGAAACTATACTAACCAACCAATTTTGGGAAGGACTATGTGATGCGTAGGTGTACGTTTGGGCTTATGGATGATTCAATACTAGAAAGGTCACTTCTAGTTGTACATTGCATCTCACCATAATGTTTCCTAGACATCAGACCAAGGACCAACAATATATCATCAAAGCAATCACATTGGAAGTATGAAGCAAATAAGAGAACTCGAATTCTAATTTATTGAATTTGATGGCCAAAAGACCATTTGTATAATACATCAAATTCCTCCAATTTTCCTTATTACATTAGGATTTTCATCCAAGCTATATCAGTCTCCCTAAACTAGGAATCTTTTAAACAATACTAGAATACAACTCCAAAATTCATTTTGCAGGAGCATCCACAAGGGAACTTAAAGTGGCTAAATTTTAAGCCAACGTGACTAGTTGGATGCCCATTACGTGTTGTTGGGAAACTGTTTTGAGTTTTCTATAATATATTAATTTTTTCTTTTTTTTTCTAGAATCATGGGACTTGATTGTAATTTGGGGCCTAAAGGGTGGGCGTTTAAGATCTTTGCTTAGAAGGGCTTTTATGAAAAAAAAAGATCAATTATGAAAGGGTAAGGATTGACAAATAAAGCAACTCAAATTGCTGATAGTTGGGGGCCCATTTAGGAAAGAGGAGCCGTCTCACTCTTCCACGGGAAAGAGAGTTCGGACTCCCCCCACAGGTGAAAGGAGTCACTGACTCCTCTCCTTCCTCTTTTTCGTGAAACAAGTCTTTCTCGGGTTTCCTTTTAGAGGCAAACAAATGCACAAGTTTAGGGAAGATACACACGAGTCCATTCATATTCCTTCACCATTTCTTTTTCCAGCTGCACACACACACACACACATTTGCAGAAAATTAGTTTTTATAAGATTTGAAATCCTATTTCTCTGAAGTTTATGATCCTAGATTGTAGTTTTAGAGTCCAGGTTAGGTTAAATGGGTCCTAAATTATCAATAGAAATTCAAAATTCATAATGCTGAATTTTATTGTAGAAGAGTTGAATTGGCCTTTGTCTCTCTTTTCCCCTCTCTTTACTCAGCTATGGATGACCTATGATTGATCCATATCAATTCAATCTTTTCCCTCACGTCTATTGGATCTTTTTGGCATATGTTTAAGCAAATAAGACAATCTTAGTTCATAAATATAACATAATAATATTAGGCAACTACCAAGCCATCAATAAGATCATCCTCATCCCTGATTAAGATTTATCAACAAAACTACATACATATCTACACATCATGCCAAAATAAGAATTACAATCCTAATATGTTCAAAAGTAATTGACTAAAATATAAAACGCCTATCAATCATAGTTAGAACTCATCATCTCATGATTCTCATCGGATGCATCAAACCCAAATTTGCATCATCCTCTACTGCTATATTCTCTTTATTTTCTAAAAGATTCATTATCACCAAAGTTGTTGAATAACTCGCGACTAATTAATAAAGTCATGATAAAAACTGACAATTTTGAGGACTTGAATAAGTCGTCGTAAAAATCAGTAATTTTTTTGCTTTAGGTTAAGTTCGAATTCAAAACACAACATTTTCAATAAGTCGGAGTTTTTTGTGACTATGGTTTGCTAAAGGTTTCAACAGAGCCCCCCTTTATCCCCATGCATGTTCATCATTGGCGCAATCCTACATTAGAGAACAAAAAATGGCTTAGTGAGAACAGAACTACTACTGCATACCAATTATCTATCAAAGAACATTAGTACAGGTCTAAATCAGTTAGCCTTTGTGGACAATGGTTTGATCATTTCTAAGGGTTGCATTAATGAATGTGAAATTGTCATTCTTACTATCAGAAAAATAATGCAGCTGTTTGGGTCAGAATGTCAAACTAAAGAAATCATTCACGAGGTCATCATAGACACAAGAAAAACCTCCGCAGCTTTATGGGTATTACTAAGGGCAATGCGGCTTCTAGATACTAGGACTTTCCCATTGATGCAAGTGGTCTATGCTTGCCAACTCCAATGCTTGAAAGGATAAAAGACAAAAACTAAGAGTTGAAAAATGACTAGATTGGCATATTTATCCTAATCAAAGCAATAATTTCCTCCATGCCTCAGTTTCTTCTGAGCAATATGTGTATTCGAAGTCGATCGTATATAAATATGAGACACGACAAGTTCTCAATGATGAAAGGGCATTGAGAAGGAAGGTCATCACCTTGTTATATGGGAGGAGTGGTGGTTTGGGATTCGGGAATTCTAATATACAATAAATATATTGGATTAAGTAAATTATTAAACTGGTTATAGGTGAATCCAACTTGTGTATTGCAATATTTTCAACACGATGCAATGTTTAGAGTGCGAATATTAAGGATATATGCAAAAAGGTCAACATCCCTATAAAACTAAGGACCTGTCTCTTAATTAAGGAGATCTGATATTGATCCAAAGAAAGAATCATAATCAAGGACCACTATCACATATAAGTTGTGCCATGGGCAACACTACTAGAAGTGGAGGCGACTACACTCCCCAAACCCCAACTTACCAGGAAGGACACACTTCTCATCCAAGAAAGTGCAAGGTATGCAAGGTAGAAACCACCAATTCATTGACCATGGTGAAAGAGCTTAATACTTTATCAAGCTGGGAGAATAACTAATTCAAGAGGTGAAGTTTTCCATAAAAAGAACTTACATGCACAAGATATTTTTGTGAACACAATATCCACTACTGACCACAAATTTCACCCCTCTCATGAACCATCAACCATCGTATAGCCCAATAATCTTCTCAAACAAGTCTATGTTAGGATAATACAATTTCCCTCCATAAACCCCATCCTCAGGAAGTCATTTATTAAAAGGCCACATTAGCCAAGATTTGCAATTATGTATAAAGTTTTGTTCCAACTTCAATAGTGTCTCAGACCATAAAGCCCATGTCATTTTGACAACAATCCTGCCTAATGTGATTTGAAGAACATTGATGAAGAAATAATACAATAAATGAAGCTTGGGAAGCATCAAACAGAGATCATGTGTTGGAGAAACACAGCAGATGGTTTGATCAATTTAAATAAAGACGAAAGGCCCTAGTAAAAAAGGGGAAGAACTTAGACTAAAGATTGAGGGCAGATGGTTAAGACGACCAAGACGAAGCAGTGGGAAAGAGTATGAAGAAGCCATCCTTACCGATTATCTATGGATCAACAATTGACAGAATAGGACTCACAAATCCAGGCCAATATAGATGGATTAATGCTTGGTGCAGTACAATTGTACTCATATTTCAAAATATTGTTTTTCCATATTTCACAATATTTCACAAAATACGCCGTTTTTGGAGGGGTTGAAATGTAAGTCGAAATTGAAAATTCGAACCTTGATTGTATTAAACAATAAACTACCAGGTTTTTGTTGAGGCATAAAAGTGGGACACAACTTACATAGTATGCTGCCCAATGACAAACTTCATGCTTTAATTCAGAGTCTAACTTCTTCAATAATTCTGATAATAACTTCTGCAAAACCGTAACAAGTTAAAGATACTTCAAGAGAATATTTGCAAAATAAATCAGCTAGAAGCTAATCCTTCACCTTTAAAATGATTTGTGGAGGAATACAATTAGCGAGTAGCTCATATAATTTTCCACGAACTAAAAACAACCTGGGAACATAAAGGAAAAGAAGTTACATATTTGGCATGACAAGTTAAGAACAAACCTATTAATTAATCTTACCAGAGTGATGGAAATAGAATTAAACAGACATGCAAAAGCCAGACCAATGTTTCCTATGGACCACAGTCACCATCGAGACAGACCACCAAAGCTAAATGCAGTAACTTGTACTTCACAAAAGTTCAATTTACGTAGATGGTCTCTCCACAGCATATTCATATTCGGGTTTAAAGTCATGATAGTTGTACAAAGGGGAATATCTGCATAACTATGTTCATTGCCTTAATATATAACATGCTCTAAATGCTTGAGAGTATTTTGACTACATTTTATTGACAATGCAACTATGTTTCTACTACATATTTCTGAGCTCTTAATAATTTTCGACAGCCATGCACTTATGTTTGTGCATGTGTATGCAGAAATATAACTCTTGAGTTGAGACTCCGTGGCACCATATATTTCTGATGCAGTGAGTTGAATCCATGCTGTGAGCTTTTCAACAATTGTCGAAAATGCCACGTGTGGAATATGATCCTAGGTCTGTCCTATTGGTGTTATGCACAAATCTAAGATGAGAGACAGGTGGATACACATACGTAGGTCTACTTACTCGACACGATGGGTTTGCATTGAAAAATTTCCCTTACATTTTTTAATGTGATACAAATTCAAAATATTCCGAGGAGGGAATTGTATATTAACCTCCAAAGCAATCCCTCGGAACTTTGGAAGAAGGGCATAGGCAAATTTTCAAGGAGCAAAGTGCACTATGAAGTTATTGGATACCTACTCGTTTGCCCATGGTAATGTTTCAGCTAGGGGGAATATTAAAAACTCAAGATGAAAAAAAAGGAAAATGTTTTGAAATAATTGAAAAATAGAGAAACAAAAAAGATATAGAATTCTTGAATGACTGATGAAGAATTCACAATGCTGACAAAAATAGTTGTACTGACGCTTCTGAATTATGGTTGTGGATCTATACACAAGAACATGCAAGCACGGAGAGAAATGGTACAGATGCCTGTTTGTGTCAAAGTTCTAGAAGTCATAAACCCAAAAATATTTTGTACCATAAGCAATGACTGTTCTTTCCCTCTCCATTTTCTCTTCCTCAAGCCTATATCCTATTCCCAGCATCTATTTACAACGTAAATGCAGGGGCAGAGCCAGAATTTTCCCTCTGGGAGGGCCAAAAAATTTATTTACAGAAAGATGACAAATATCTACATAAAAAATTTAAAAACTTAATTAGTTACATCGATTTACTAGATAAGAGATTAATGGAAACATATAAATATAGGTTCATCATCATCGGATCAATATGTCAAAGGAAAAAAGGGCATCAAAAGATCAAGAAGTTAGCAATAGATTATTGATTTATTATCCAAGAATCGATTCCCTCAAAGAATTTCCACAATGAAACAATTTTTGTAAGGACCACGAAGAATAGAGTCAAAATATCCGAATAGAGCTTAATGTTTCGCCTTTTTTAGAGTCCAGCATTTGAAATTTTGATAGGCATTGTCGCACCAATAGAAAATCCAACGAAGAAGCATATGATGTTAGTCATCGATAGATTGGGGGGGGGGGAGGGGCTTTATGACCATAGAGAGAGAGAGGAGAGGGGATTATGGAAGGGTTATACTTTAGGGTTATTCTGTTTGTCCCATGGGCCTACGGGCTATGATGCCACGCAACTAGGATAGGGGATTCAAGATGCTATGGACGGCCCCGTGAGGCGTGACTAGTTATGTTTCTTTCTTTTTTCCTTTTTTTTTGTTCGAGGTTTGTCAATACGTTGCATTAGACGGTGAGTATCGAGATGATGTGACCATCCCGTGACTATTGATATTCTCTCCTGAACATGCATGTTCTTTCTTTTTTGTTGGGCGATTGGCGGGTATGTTGCATGGGACGACTGACGTCACAACTCTTCTATGTACATGTTGTTCAGCGAGAAGATCATAGATCTGGAGATCACACTTGCCGCTTGACTTTTATTTTGAGGGTGTGTCGGTTTGCTGCATTGGAAAATTAAGACGATTGCTTTTGCTTTGTTTCTCAGCGCGCTTTTGGGGGGTCACAACATTCCTTGTCCCCCATGGTTTTGCCCCTACGTAAATGGCCACACACAAGTTGTATCCATATTCAGATAGTATGTAACAAATATATACATTTATTATTATCTAATTATGATCTTTGTTTATATTCATATATATTAAAAGGGACAAGTGTGATTATGAAGATACACATTATCTAATCTAAACCCATTCCATTTACAACGTTATGGAAATGAAACAACAACAATAATATATGACAAATAACTATCATTGACCAGTAGTCGGTGAGCATATAACCATAACCATCAAGCCATGCCCATCTACTTAGGGTCGGCTTTGTGAATCCTTCTTCGCCATTAATTTCTATTTAGTACTATATATGTTGTCAATGAAAGTTTGTTCCATGTCTTTTCTAACAACTTCCATCAATGTTATTCTAGGTCTTCCCCTCCTCCTTGGACCTTCAACTCTAATATGGGATCTCCTTATCAGGTCCGCCTCTGCTCTACGTTGTACATGGCCAAACCATCTTAATCTATTCTCCATTATCTTGTCCTCAATTGGTGCCACTCCAACACTTCTCTGTACCACTCCAACACTTTCTCTAATATAACACTTACTCATCACTCTATCCCTCCTAGTATTTCCACACATTCATCTCAGCAAGTTGCCAAACAACATCATCAGAAGCCCTTCCAAGTTTTGGGGTATTATGACACTCCTTTTCCCCCCCTAGTTCTGCGCCTACGTAAATGGCCACACATGGAAACAACAAATAAAATGATGTGAATCATGTGTGATTTAGAACAATATCCAGAAGATCTACACAAACAAGACTCCATTAGACAACCATAAGAAAAAGGAAAAGGGCGGAGTACGTGGAATCTACCACAAGAAAACAATCAAAAAACCCAAATATTCTTGTTCAACCAAGATTGAAAAGAAAATTTTTTTGGACCTTCAAGGACTAAGTTGTGACTCTCACATTCCTAAAATAGTCCCTTTATACAATTCGTTTATGCTCCAAATCTGCCCTTCGATGACCGATTGGGGGAGGGGGGGCAAACACCCATTTTTGGGTCACATGAAAAAGTACCATATATTCCCCCTCCCCACCCCCTTTTCTTGGATTCGAAAAGATCTTGTGAGACCTTTGTGGGCACCAATAGACTTATTTGGTCCTCTCTTTTGCTTATGTGGTTAATAACTTAAGTTATTGACACAACTTAAGTCAATGCTCCAGTATAGATTTTTATTTTAGACCATCCATTTACTAATCGACTTACTAAACAACTTAAAATTTAAACCGTACACCTAAAGTCTCAAAAAATAATAAAATCCCAATGGATATGAAATCTAACATAAGGACAAATAAAATAAAAAATAGAGCAACTATAGAATTAACTTTAAAAAATCCTAGACTAGATCTAATATAAGATCCTATTGATCATGTCAGTGTCATATGGGAGATGTTCCGATGTTGAGAATAAATTCCAAATTTCGAAGGTTGTCAAAATGCCTAGGCGATTTGAGAGGGAAAAAACCTTTTAATGTCTACGCCACACCACGCTTAGGCAGACCATCTGCTAACCTACGTATTCCTTACAAAAGATGTGTATGCATCCTCTTTTATATATATATATATATATATATATATATATATATATATATATATAGAGAGAGAGAGAGAGAGAGGAATGATAAAATGCGGCGTGCGGTGCGTGCGGCGTCGCACCGCAGCCGTCTGATGCACTGCTGCGTGCATCGCACGCACCGCAGCAGTGCATCAGACGGCTGCGGTGCGACGCCGCACGCACCACACGCCTCTCTCTCTCTCTCTCTCTCTCTCTCTATATATATATATATATATATATATATATATATATATATATATAGTGCATGTGTCTGTCGGTACTCGAATGGCCGTCTTCGACGACATTGGCACTGCAGCGGCCGCCTTTGTCGGCAAAACACAGTCGGTCGTAAACCTATGCTATCAAAATCGGGACTAGTCGGCGACTAGTCCCCAGGCGGCATTTTGCCAACCGATTAATTCCGATTCTGTCATTGCTGGGCGGAATCCCGACTAGTCCCCGACTAGCGACTGCCGACTAGTCCCCAAGCAGCATTCTGCAAGCAAATTTTTTTTTGCAAGGAGTCTTTGCAAGTAATTTTGTTTGGATTTTTTTACATTGGCTCAAAGTCTTGAGTCGCAAAACTCACAACTATGGCTCTTCCCTGTAATCATCTGTTGAGCACCTGAGAATCTCAGATAAAAACGTAGACAAATAATTATTGTTTATTTGTTGATATCCATATAACCCTATAATCAAAATTGGGGTTGTTCACAAATTAAACATCATCAAACAAATATTATGATGAATTCTTAGTTCTGAGTCTTCTGACATGGGCATGAAGCCAATACAACTGTGTTATGTTACTTATGTATTTATACTCATGCTGTGAAGTGTGAAAGTATGTATTGTTATTAACCGACTAATATCATATACTTATTGACATTTATGCTAGTTCATATATCATATATGTTTAGGGAGGGGGGAGGGGTTATAATAAATTTTGGCCGACTAGTCCCGAATTACCGACTTTGACTGCATAGACGTAAACACAGACAAAATTTGCTCTCCCGTCGTCGCTCGCCATCGCTCATTCGCCCGTAGCCAGCTCGTTGCTCGCTACAATTTTGTCGCTCGTCGGTGGGTCGCTCACTCACTTCGCCTGCTCGCTCGTCGCCTACTTGATCGCTCGCCTTTGGTGGCTAAACTTAAACCCATGCCCGAGGGCACACAAAATATTGTGAGGACAACGACCATATTTAGAGGGAGGTGACACTATTTCGAGGGTAGCAACAATATTTCGTCATCGCTCGCTTATCGTTCGTCTACTCGTCACTTGTTGCAGGCCACCGCTTGTCCCATGCTCGATTGCTAGCTTGCCGGTCGCCAGGCACCCACTCACTCGTTGCTCTCTTGCCCACCCGCCCGTTTCCTACCAGT
Source organism: Chamaelirium japonicum (assembly GCA_947650365.1). Taxonomy (NCBI): domain Eukaryota; kingdom Viridiplantae; phylum Streptophyta; class Magnoliopsida; order Liliales; family Melanthiaceae; genus Chamaelirium; species Chamaelirium japonicum. The sequence goes on along the minus strand of OX393550.1, from coordinate 98,536,925 downwards.
TGCTCGCTCGCCCACCGTCTCCCGTTCGTTGCCCGCCCACTGCCAACCGATCGTCTGTCGCTCTTCGCTCACTCATCAGTTGCCCGCTTGTTGCTTCCCCACTCATCCACCGCTCGCCTGTCCACCACCTGCCGTTCACTCATCGGTCGCTTACCCATCCATCACCCGTTTTTCATTCGATCGTCCATCCATCGCTCGTCCGCACGTTGCCCGACCCCTCTATCTCTCTCTTGCTGGTGAACAGAGGAGATTGGGGGTAAGGAGTCGGTTCACCTCCTCCAAAAAAAAACCACCGCAATCGGGCCGAGCCTTCAGCGACCACCATCACCTACGGCACAACCCGACCCATGTTAGCTCAATCACCTGCGGCAAACCCGACCCATGTTCCTTCCCCCTCCTCCTTTCCTTTAAACCACAAAAAAAAAAGGAAAGGAAAAGATAAAACAACTGCAATTGGGCTGAGCCTCCGACGACCACCACCACCTGCGGCACAACCCAACCCCTGTTAGCTCGACACCAATCTCTGTTAACCATCGTCGTCGATTTTGCACAAATTGAAACATTGATGTGCCTGATATCATGAAAAACATGTTTTTCAACGCAGGAGGACTGAAGTGGTCCTGTTCAATCCAAAACTGAACCGGGTCTGGTTCAGCCGAGATCGAGTTTGGGTTGGGTTAGGTTAGGTCTGGGTAGGGTTCAGGTTGGACCAAATCTGACCCAGGTTCGGTCAGACCTAGCCTAAAAGGCTAATCTAAATCAATTAAGTGGCTGAGGTTGCTGATATAATTAACTAGTGATATGTATTGGAAATTGGAGTATAAAGATCAAAGAGGGTGCATAAATAATTAATTGAAGATGGCTTATAAACAAGGCTTCTGAGTGTGGAGTAGGTACAAATAGTTCAAGTTGGGGTGGGTTTATAATAGGATAACTTTTCCCAAAATACCCTATATGCCCTCTTCTCTTTCACAATCAGATTCTGATAACTCATGCGAGCAACGCTTGGGCAGCATCCCACTCGACTGTCAATCGGGATACCGGACAACGAAAGAGAGCCACTACCCACTGGAGCCACCAATCAGTGGCGGTGGTCATGAGGACCTAGCCCCACAGAAGTTCGAGGTCCAGTTGGCTTCTTGGCCACAAGAAAACCATGGCAAACGGGGTTTTGGGTGGTTCAACGGGGCATGGCCACCGCCGGGATAATCAAGTTAGAGGGGTTTTGGTGATGCATGCGGTGGGTGTTTTAGATCAGCAAAACTGTCGGCTTCATCCGGTGAGATTTGGTCGTCGGTGTTGGTGTCTATAGGGTGGTTTTTGCCCGCCAGTGAGAGTGTTGATGGGGTTGGGTACAATGGATGGATATAATAAGGTTGGAGAGAGAGAAAGAATAAATAAGGGGACCATGGCTGGGAGAGAGAGAGAGTAAATGGTGGGTAATGATGGGGGGCCACGAGAGTCTCTCCAATAAATTCCATCAAATTTTTTTACAACCCCCCACCCAGTATAGGTTTGTTTTTCAAATGCCATCTATTTTTTTTTTACAGAAAACCACTTATTGTGCAGGTGTATTTCTCCCCCTCCCATGGTGAGTTTGCACTCGTCCTAACCCAGCCATTAGATCATGGTCATCGATTGTGTTGTCCCATTATATCCCAGCCAGTGTTTTAAAAAACTCGCCCCAAGGTACGCCCGGGGCTCGCCCCGGGGCGGGGCGGTCCTAAAACGCTCGGGGCGACTCCAGCTGGGGCTTTTTTCCCATGGGGCTTACGCCCAAACCACTGGGGCGTACGCCCCGAACGCCCGGGCACGCCTTTTACGCCCTAATGGCCTGGGCTTACGCTCCATTGGAATTTGTTTGCATAGTTGAAAAAAAAATAATTTGATTACTACCGTGTGATCTTTTATATGTGTCTTAATCTCTTGGATGACGATTATGATATTTTGGGAACTAAAGTTGTTTTAAATTGGTTCTATATCATGTATGGAATGGTAGAATCTATGAAATATAAACATTGATAGTTTGAATTTTGGTTAGAAACTTATAATTAGATCTTAAATGATATTGAAAGACAATGACAAATTCGTTTTTATTATCATTTTTTATATATTTGTGATTTATCAACCATGTTTGTAGGCTTAAATGCTTTGTTTAATAACTTTGCTCATAGTTTTTTTTATTTTGTTTTTTTAATCTATTTTCACTTTTTTATATAATATTATTTATTTCTATATATATTTTTTAATTAAAAAAATAAAAATTCATGGGGCTTACGCCCCACGCCTTGAGGCTTACGCCCCGCCCCACAGCAGGCAAAACGCCCCGCCATACGCCCCCGCCTCTAAAAACACTGATCCCAGCCCCTGCATCCTTCCCATGTTATAGTGTGTGTGTGTGTGTATATATATATATATATATATATATATATATATATCGGATGACCCAACAAAATTTGACCCAGCAAATAACCCAGCACCCTTTGATGCACCTAGACGTTTTAGAATGGGCTGATTTTTTGTAGGCATGTTGTCTATGGTATGCTGATCATCCTCACAAAAAATCAGCCTATTCTAAAACCTCTAGGTACATCAAATGCGTTCTTCAAATCAACGGTTAAAATTGATAGGCGAAAACCGTTGATTTGAAGAGCACATTTGATGCATCTAGAGGTTTTAGAATGAGCTGATTTTTTGTGAGGATGATCAACATACCATAGACAACATGTCTATAAAAAATCAACCCATTCTAAAACCTCTAGGTGCATCAAAGGGTGCTGGGTTATTGCTGGGTAAAAATTTGCTAGATTAGCCGATCCCGACCCATATATATATATATATATATATATATATATATATATATATATATATATATATATATATATATATATAGGGGTATGCTAAAATGCGGCATGCGGTGCGTGCGGCATCGCACCGCAGCCGTCTGATGCACGCGCTGCGTGCATGCGATGCACGTAGCAGTGCATCAGACGGCTGCGGTGCGATGCCGCACGCACCGCATGCCGCATTCTAGCACTTCCCTATATATATATATATATATATATATATATATATATATATATATATATATATATATATAGAGAGAGAGAGAGAGAGAGAGAGAGAGAGGCGTGTTACGTTGCGTTGTGCGCTGCCCCGGCTCAGAAATGCGCTGCGTGATTTCCGGCCGTTCGATCGCACGGATCGGCTGCGAACCCGCGCGAAACCCCCCGCTCGTCTGATCCCCTGGACCCGGTCGTCTGATCCCGTGCAGCGCACCCCCGCCCAGCCGTCCGATCGTTCGGCTCGATTCCGTGCAGCGCACCCCCGCCCGGCATATTATTGTCGGTTCAATTCCCATTCGTTGGATCGATGGGAATCGAACGGACAAAATTGATTTTCGCTGTTACTGTAGCGGCTACAGTTACAGCAAAATTCATTTTTCATTTTTGCCAGTTCGATCTCATCGATCCAACGGATGGGAATCAATTCGATTCCCATCCGTTGAATCGATTGGAATCGAACGGACAAAAATGAATTTCGTTGTTACTGTAGCCACTACAGTAACAGCGAAAATCAATTTTGCCCGTTCGATTCCCATCGATCCAACAGATGGGAATCAAACCGAGCGATTATATGCCTGGCTGGGGTGCGCTGCACGGGATCAAACAGCCGGGTCTCAAACCGGGGGATCAGACGGCAGGGCGGGGGTGCGCTGCACGGGATCAGACGGGGGATCAGACGGCGCGGGGGATTTCGCACGGGTTCGCAGCCGATCCGCACGATCGGACGGTCGAAAATCGGCAACGTATTTCTGAACCGGGGCAGCGCACAGCGCAACGTAACACGCCTATATATATATATATATATATATATATATATATATATATATATATATATATATATATATATATATATATATATATATATATATATATATATATATATATATATATATATATATATATATGAATGCACACTCATATGTATGTGCATGTATACTTCTGAGGGAAAAACATTACACAAAATAAGAAACAAAAGCATTTATGATTTAGCAGTTATTTATGTCTTATTGGTCATGACATCAAACTACATAATTTAGTAGCACTATGTGTATCTATGAAGTAGAAGCAAACCTTCGTTTCATGCATGATGTATTAAGAAGCCTAAAAAGAAATTTATAAATAGTTAACACTTCATTCATCAACTAAATGTATCCATAAACTTAGCGAAGAATGGTATTGTAACCAATCTATTTGGAGTCAACATTAATTCTTTGTTCACCAAATCATCATTAATACTTAAATACAACCTATATTTAAGTATTCGTAGCAATGCATATATTTTTTCTTCTTGGTATATATTAAATACATACTCGAGAATAAATTACTTAGTAACTCTATACACATATCTATGTTCATGAATATATTTAGTAAACGTTAGGTATATCTTCATTAGTCACACAATTATATATTATATATAAATGTTTGACTAATTTAAATACTTAATATTTTGTATAGTTGTATATATTTGCTAAATATGCTAAGTTTAATAAAGCTAACTAAGATTAATTAATAAATTTCTAGGCATTCCCTGCATAAGCAACTGACCAGCCAAACTGCATAAAGATGTGTAGGCCCCCAAGTGAACCACTTTGAAAATAGCACAAATTTAAATCAAATTCTAGGAAACAATCCAATAGGTAGAACAGAATAAAAAAGGCAGGCCCATTAGGGGGCAGCTCCACTTTCAGGTTTTATTTATGAAACATACCTTTTAGGGCTCTGCTCCTTCATTATATCAGATGCAATTTCTGAAACATATTGCTCCCAGTCTAAGGGTGGCACTGCTTGATTGACCGTGAATGGATACCTAAAGCCATAACAATTTATGTGATTCATTTGAGCAAAAAAAATTTATGCGATTCATTAATTCAAAGCGCAAATCCTGGCAATAAAAAAGAAAACTATACATGGAATTTTTATGATAAAAAATCTGTGATTATGAGCTTACTGCAGCACTCGACATGTTTCAAAAGACAATACCGCCCTTCTGAGATTTCGGTTTGATTGAGCTGCTATTCGAGCTGCAAATCCAGGTGGAAGTTGTAGATCTTCCTTCTTGGCAATAAACTCCAAAACTTTAATTATCTGATATGAAGTAAAATGTCAGATTTTTGTACGGAATTTACAAAGTATCTCTAATTAAGTCCTTTACTTCTTGAAAGGAAAAACTATATGGATTAAAAACGACTGCATATTTACAGAACAATATATAGCCAACATCAGATGGAGGACGTCCCACATAAGGAATACAAAAAGTGTATTCAAAAGTGTACAGACAAAAGCCAATACCAAGAATTACAAAAATGATTCAAGATCACTCATATAGTGATATACAGGTATTCAAGATTCTAACGGGTAAATTACCCACACAAGGCAGCATAGGTTTCCCTTGATTAATTTTAGCTTTGAAAATTGCATCATAAGGAAATTATAGCTCAGCTAGCAGACAATAATTCATTTAACTAGATGGTCACAGGACTTAACCCATCTTATCCATTTTATTTTTGTGAAAGGCCAAGCATAAAGATTCTGCAATGCCTCAGACTCAGATATTAATCACTGCTTATTGTTAGAAAATCTAAGGTCATTGAAAAAAAGGTTATTTTTAAATGGAAAGGAATTCATTTAAATCAAATTTGTTTGCAAATTGCTTTCTATCTAGATCCCAAGCTTATATGTTAATCCTCAATCCTTCCAATAGGATTTTGGATGTCATGATAATATACTAGATATAAAAAAAGAGATACGAAAGAAAGCAGGTATAAGAAATAAACGGACTCTATATGCATAACAATGTACACAATGTTGGGTTTGGAGCATATTTAGCCAATACTTGAAATGTTTTGTTATCTCAATTAGGTACTGACAATTTTCGATCTTAAATAATCCAACCTGTTTGTTGGTGCTGTGGGAGGGGTTGTACGTTTGTGGGTTGGGGTTGGGGGGGGGGGATAATATAAAGTCGGGAAATAAGTTTAAAAAGAGGGCAAAAAAACGAAAGCACATGTAAAAAGCAAAACAACATAAGAAATTTCAACGCAATTTAAGTGTACTAATTTTTATAATATGACATCAATTCCTGTCATTGATTGGCAAAAAATCATCATCAATAATAAATAAATAAGCTGAAATGAACATATCATTCCTCAGATAATATTAAACTCAATGAAAACACTATAATAATGCATAGCATCTAAGGGGACCAATTAAATTAAGTCCATAAAAAACAAGGTTGTCACAATGGTATAATATCTTCGGCATCACAATTTGATTGGGTAGAGAAAAAAAATTCAGCTTATATACGTCATTACAGTTGAATTTCTTAGTCGTGTCCAATAAGACTATTGTGATGTTTTAAGCAGGAGAAAGACACAGGAGATCTCTATGCCTAAACAAATCAACACAGCATATTGGTAAATTTGTTCTGAACACGCTCAAGTCAAGTTTCTTCTTTTCTAACCCCGAAAAGTTTGGCAGCTAGGAATGATTGGAAAGGTTGTGGAAGTATCAAACACCTTTAACTTGCTTTTCAATTGGCTAGGAATAAAATTTCTATTCAAGTCAGATTAAATATTGAAGAAGAAGGCAAACCATGTACCAAGGGTATACAAGTGACAACTAGACAAACGATATAAAGAGAAACTGGGTCTATGCTATCACCATGCCCTGGTAAACAAAATAAGATGGCAAAAGAAGATTTCTTTAAAAAAGTAACGAAATTTGCTCCAAAAAAGGATTATTTCCACCAATCTCATCTACAGCAGCCTCCACTCCTCTAGTCTTTCTCCGAAAGACCAGTATAGATTAAAGGCATATTAAGGTTAGCTTCGGTTTACACTTCAAAATGAGGCCTTCGCGAAAACAATTTGAAATTTGTGGAAGAGTTGATTGAAAGACATATGCCTCACATAAATATAATCATATGATTCATACGCCTTTACCCTAATTTTATGCCTTCTAGTAGAGCCATTGTCTCTATGGCAATTCGTGCCTTAGAGACGAATGCAGATCACTATATCAAATCTAGCCTTCTTTTCTCATTGTCTAGGCTCTTTACATAACCAAAAATGTGGGTCTCCTTGCTCACTAACAGGCTTTCTGGATTTCAAGACGCCTCCTCTCTTATCAAAGGTATATATTGGTTAGGAATTTGGAATCAATACGAGAGCTGAGGTCAAATATACAACTTGTCAGAAATGTTTTTAAACTTTTGATGTATAATGCCTGCATTCTTAAAGCAAACCATATATATAGGAAAAGGTTTGTGAGCAGAGTTGTTGAAGGCTTGTCATAATTCAATTAGCGCCACAACCAATGAAAGAAAGGAGGATAACATTGGAGCTAATTTGAAATTGGAGCAGTGACAATAATTAGTGAAGGACAAGGAAAAGTTAAACTAGAGGATCAGGTAAAGGATAGGAGGGGCAAACATAGTATGACCAAAATGATGAAAACAAGGGGAGGTACATGCTCTAGATAACGGTATTAACATAATATGTAAATTCGTAAGAACGAAAGAAAAATAATTTGTTCTAGGCTTTAAACTTCACAAATAGGGAAAAGGAATGTGGTGGCCTATTAGAAGCTAAAAACAAAGGCTCTTTCTTCCACTACAAGTAAAAGAGGAAGGGAGGGTTTCTAGGGAAGTAATTTATCAGGAAAAGAAAACAAACAATAGCTTAGTTGCATTAGTCATCCAATCGCTTTTAATAAAACTTCCTCTTCAAGAGTTTTGGTCTAATATGGGAATCTGCAATGTCAAATTATGGAATAACGGGAGAGGAGAAAAACTGAACCATCCTTATTCCTTTCCTCTATAATTAAGAGAGAGAATAAAACTGGTCTAGTCTACTAAGAATATTATCTTTTTTTAACCACTATGAATGAGGAATAATCGTTCTATTTAATTATAAGCATAAACATAAGGACTCAAGAACCAAATTTCAATAATGGAGCAGTTGCGTATGTGGTCACTTAAATAAATAAAATGTGAACCTTATTCTCGGTACGGAAAGACACCAAATATATACAGTTACATGACTCACCATAATGATGCTACATTATAAAATGAAAGGGGTAAATAGGCATATAAACAGTAAGACAAGACTTAGTGAATGTGTACAAGTACTCAAATAGGTATATGGTACACAACTGTACCGCATATCTCTAACACCTTCCTTAAACTCGGGGTGCATCCTATTGAAGTGTTTTAAGTTTGTCCCTATTATTAATAAGTGTTTCTTTGTGGACTTTATTGTAATTCTGTTATTTCATTATAAAAGCTGTTAGGATTTTCTTAACCCTAACGAGATTTCTGTTCTTTCATGGTATCAGAGCACCCCGCCGGTCCCCTCCGACCCTCCGCCGGGCCTCCCGACCTCGTCGGTCACCTCTCCGTCTCCCGCAGGTCTCCTCCGACACCCCTGCCGGTTCTCCTGACCCTGCTGGATCTCCCGACCACCCCGTCGGTCCCCTCCGACCCACCCGCCGGGCTTCCCGACCTCGCCGGACCCCTCCGCCCCCCCTGTCGGTCCCCTCCGACCCTCCCACTGGGCATCCCGACCTCGCCGGACCCCTCCGCCCCCCCTGCCGGTCTCCTCCGTCACTCCCGCCGAGCCTCTCGACCCCGCCGGCCCCCTCCTGACCCTGCTGCTCCCGTCCGCCCCCCCCACCGGCCATCTTCGACCCTGCTGCTCCCTTCCGCCCCCCCGCCGGCCATCTCTGAACCCCCCCCCCCCCCCCCCGCGATCTCTGACCCTGCTGCTCCCATTTGCACGACCCCTTCCGCGCCTCCCGATGACTGATCCCTTCTGGTTATAATTTTTTTTTTATTAATTTTTTTTTCTCCTTGGATGGGGTGGTGATTTATTTTTTTTTACGTACACGGCTCCTGCTTCTTTTCTTCCACATGCTCTATCCTTCCCTGATTTTGTGAAGGCTCTCTCCGTTCTCTTGTGGAATATTTGTTATCACACCCCATGGATTCCAAGGTCGCTCCCCTTGTTGGCTCTCACGATGGCTTCGCCCGTCGCATTACTACTGTTCTCTTGGATGACAAGAATTTTCTTTCCTGGTCCAACTCTGTTCGTGTCTATCTTGCCGGTCGCGATAAGCTTGCATGGCTAACTGGTGTCTCGAAACCTACCGAGCCGGCCAACTTGCTACAGTGGACCACCGAAAACTTTCAGATTCTTGGTTGGCTTCAATGCTCGATGGAGCCCAAAATCTATGAACAGTTCATGCGGTATGATTCCGTTTCTGGTTTATGATCTGCTCTCCAACGGACTTATGGCCACACTCGGGTCGATGCTCGGATCTATGCCGTCTACCGGGAAATCACTGCAGCTACTCAGGGAGACAGTTCTGTTCAAGAATATTTTTCTTTTCTTCAGAGTCGTTTTCTCGAGCTGTCTGATTTGGAGCCACTAAGTGCTTTCCAGGACCCTACTGATGCTGCACTTGCTCGGCGCCGCCAAGAGAAAAGGGAGACGTATCAGTTTCTGATGGGACTTCGATCCGAGTTTGAGACTATTTGTGTTCAGATTATTGGGATGTCCCCTCTCCCCGATCTTCTCGACGCCTTCTCTCTTGTTGCTGATCAGGAGCGTCGCCTTCGTCTTACTGGTGCTCAGCGGGTGGTTGTTTCTCCTTCCGGTGATCTTCCGACTGAGCGGATGGCTCTTGCTTCTGGTTCCCGTCCTCCGCTCTCGCACGCTCGTGGTCGTGGAGGTCGCCCTCTCTCTGGTGGTCGTGGTATACCTGGTGGTCGTGGCACTACTGGTCCTCCCGGTCCTTGTACTTATTGTGGCAAGCAGTTTCATGATCGCTCCAGATGTTTCCAGCTATACCCACATCTGCGTACCACCTCTCCACCTGCCTCTCGTTCACCGACTGCGGCTGCTGCAGACATCTCTAGTTCGTCGACGCCATCTCCTTCGACTCCTAGTGTTTCCGATTTGAGTCAGATGGTTTCCCAGGTGCAGCAGTTGATGAGTCAGCTTTAGCATCTTCAGCCTTCGTCTTCTCAGCCCTCCGCATCCACTGCTTCCTCCTCAGGTACTTCGTTCGCTTTTCAAGCATCAGGGGTTGATCCTAGTTCTTCACCCTGGGTGATCGACTCTGGTGCCATTGACCACATGACTGGTGAGCTTAGTCTTCTTTCTCATATTGAGCCTTATCGTCAGCGCAATGTGCGCCTTGCTGATGGATCCGTCACACCGATCCTCAGCAAGGGTAGTGTTCCTCTTTCTTCTACTGTTAGTCTTGATTCTGTTCTGCATGTTCCTAAACTATCACTTAATTTGCTATCTGTTAGTCGTTTGACCCATTCTTTGCATTATTCTGTGACTTTCTTTCCTGGTGGATGTGTTTTTCAGGACCTGACTTCGAGGAGGACTTTTGGCACGGGCCGTGAGAGTGATGGGCTATACTTGCTGGACCGACCGCTTGTTCCTGCCGCTGCTGCTGCTCTGCCGGTTACCTCTACTGCCTCTCCTGCTCGCTTCTCTACCGCCTCGACTGGTGCTCTGTGGCACGCTCGGTTTGGTCATGTCAGTCCCCTCACTGTGGCTTCTGTTTGTCCAAAGTCCTCATTTAGTTCTTCTTTTCGTTGTGATGTGTGTGAACTTTGTAAACACACTCGTAGTTCTTATTCTCCTTCTCTTAGTCGGTCTTCTTCTGCTTTTGCGTTAGTTCACTCTGATGTCTGGGGCCCGTCTCCCGTGACAGCGTATGATGGTTTTTGTTACTATGTTACCTTTATTGATGATTATTCTCGTTGCTGTTGGGTTTATCTTTTGAAGCATAAGTCTGATGTCTTTACTATGTACTGTCACTTTTCTGCAATGGTTCAAACTCAGTATGGGGCTCGTATACAAGTTCTTCGTTCTGACAATGGTGGTGAATATACTTCTTCCTCTTTTACTTCTTATCTTGCAGCACAGGGAACTCTTCATCAATTTTCATGTCCCTATACACCTGAACAAAATGGTGTGGCGGAGCGGAAGCATCATCTCTTGAATATCGTCCGCTGTATTCTTCGCGGGATGTCGGTTCCTAAGTCTTTCTGGAGTTCTGCTCTTCTTACTGCTGCTTATTTGATCAACCGCACTCCATCACGTTCTCTTAATGGTAACACTCCGTTCCATCTACTCCATCCTACCCTGCCACTTTTTCCTCTTCCTTTGCGTGTTTTTGGCTGTGTGTGTTTTGTCCAAGATCGTCGTCCTTCCCGGACTAAACTTGATGATAAGTCTATTCGGTGTGTTTTTCTTGGTTACTCCTCTGGGGTCAAAGGTTATCGTTGTTTTGACCTCATCTCATGTCGGGTTTACCATTCTATGGATGTCACTTTTCATGAGGACGAGTCCTTCTTTCGGGTTCGGCCTCCACCGGTGTCTGGTCCTACGCCCTCTACGGCTGCTCAGCCTATGCCTGTCTTTCCTACCATTAGTATGTTGCCTCCTCGCCCGCCTATTACGCAGACCTATCACAGACGCTCGCACCAGGCTCTGGTTGTCCCGTCTAGCCCTTTCACTGTGCCAGAGCCTCCTCCGACGTCAGGTCTCCCTCCTTCCTCTATCCCTTCTGCTCCTTCTGATGACATGCCCATTGCTCTTCGCAAGGGCAAGCGTACTTGTGTTACTGATCACCCTTTAGCTAGTGTTGTCTCTTATCAGGGCCTTTCCCATGCATATCATGCTTATCTAGCTGCCACAGACTCTATTCGCATTCCTCGTTCTACTACTGAGGCTCTACGTGATCCTGCGTGGGTCAAAGCTATGGATGCTGAAATGTCTGCCTTGCGCCAGAATGGAACTTGGGCTTTGGTTCCTCTTCCCCTTGGGAAGCGTACTGTTGGCTGCAAATGGGTTTACACTGTCAAGTATCGTGCTGATGGTTCTCTTGAACGTTACAAAGCCAGGCTTGTTGCTCGTGGTTTTACTCAGACTGCTGATGAGTTTGGTGCTACCTTTGCTCCTGTTGCCAAGTTAACCACTGTTCATTTACTGCTTTCCCTTGCTGCTAGACATTCTTGGCCTCTTCATCAGCTTGATATAAAAAATGCCTTTCTTTATGGTAATCTCACTGAGGAGATATATATGGACCCCCCTCCCGGGTATTGTCTTCAGGGGGAGTATTCGGGCAAAGTTTGTCGCTTGCTCAAGTCACTTTACGGCTTGAAGCAGTCTCCCAGGGCTTGGTTTGAGCGCTTTAGTACTGTGATTCTTCGTATTGGTTTCACTCGATGTTATGCTAATCCAACCTGCTTTATTAAGATCACTGCTGAGGGCCGTCGTGCTATTGTTCTAGTATATGTTGATGATATTATTATTACAGGGGATGATGCAGCTTAGATCATTGCTGTCAAGAATACCCTTCAGGATGCCTTCGAAGTCAAGGATCTTGGTCCTCTTCGTTACTTTCTGAGGATTGAGATAGCTCGTTCTCGCCAGCGTATCTCTATCTCTCAGCGAAAGTATACACTTGATCTTTTGCATGATACTGGTCTTCTTGGATGTCGACCAGCTCGTACACCAATGGATGCTAATCATCGTCTTCATGCAGAATCTGGCGATCTTCTTTCTGATCCCAGTTCATATCAACGTCTTGTTGGTCGTTTGATTTATCTAACTCACACTCGCCCTGATATCAGCTTTGCAGTTAGTGTGGTGAGTCAGTTTATGCATGCTCCTCGAACATCCCATATGGCGGCCGCAATTCGGATTCTACGTTATCTTAAAGCTGCTCCTGGTCTTGGTCTTTTTTATCGGGCTCAGGATGGATTTGCGTTATCCTGTTATACTGACTCGGATTATGCGGGTTCCCTCTCTGACCGTCGCTCTACTTCTGGCGTTTGCACATTTTATGGTGACCATCTCATTTCATGGAAGAGTAAAAAGCAGCATGTTGTCTCTCGATCTTCTGCTGAGGCTGAGTATCGTGCTATGGCACAGGGTACCACTGAGTTGATTTGGTTACATTCTCTTTTATCAGAGCTTGGCTTTCCTACGTCAGCTTGTTCGACTCTTTTCTGTGATAACCAGTCAGCAATTATGCTTGCTTCTGACTCTGTTCTTCATGAACGGACCAAGCATATTGAGATTGATATTCACTTCCTCCGGGATCATGTTCGGTCTGGTACCATTACTCCAGTGTTCATTCCATCTGCTGACCATATTGCTGATGCCTTTACCAAGGCTATTGGACCTACTCGTCTTCTTACTACTATTTCCAAGCTGGGAATGTCTGACGTCTTTGCTCCAGCTTGAGGGGGAGTATTGAAGTGTTTTAAGTTTGTCCTTATTATTAATAAGTGTTTCTTTGTGGACTTTATTGTAATTCTGTTATTTCATTATAAAAGTTGTTAGGGTTTTCTTAACCCTAACGAGATTTCTGTTCTTTCACATCCATCATGTTGTTTATCATGAAGATGTCAAATAATGGTATAGGCTGTTAGATACTTCGGATTTTAAACTGAATTCAATTTTATTTTAATTTGACTCCTAGTTTTATATCTAAAGCTTTTCATTAGTAATTTAAGAAAAGCTGAAGGTGTTTGAGCCTAAAAGTTGGATAAGAATAAGTGAACTTGCCACATAAGCTCTTAAAGGCAAAGTTGGAAGAGAAAAAAAGGAAAAGAAACTTAGATTATTGTCCACCTAAGCAATGGCCCAGAAGATTAAACTCTAATTCTTCCTTCTCTCCAGCTGGCACCTTATAGTTTATAAGGAGGATTGCTTTGGTCACTCTCTTATTTCTTTCTAGGATGCAAAATAGTTGTGCTGTAGCCTGTAGGTTCTTCAGATATGTGGGGTCTTCAGGAATTGTAATGAGATAATTTACGAAACACAAAAGCATTTCTGATTTGTAAGTCAGAAAATAAATTAAATTAGTGGACTAAAAACGGAAGCACATGTAAAAAAGCAAAACAATACAAGAAATTTCAGGGCATTTTAAGTACACTAATTGTTTATATTATGACATCAATTTCTGTAATAAGTTGGTATAATTTCATTAATAATAAATAAATACGCTGAAATGAGTATATCATGCTTCAGATAATTTTAGACTCATTGCAAAATAGACGTGTAGTAACTATGTGTACTTACCAAATTAATTTCATCCAAAACAAGGTTGTCACAACTGTATAACAGCTTCAGCATCACAATTCGATTTAGTAGAGAAAAGAAAATCATTTCAATTACCTGCGTCATTCCAGTTGAATTTCTTACTCTGACAAAAAAATAAATCTTGATGTTTTATGCAGGAGAAAGACATAGGAGATCCATATTGGTAAATTTATTCTGAACATGACCACGTGAAGTTTCTTCTTTATTAACCCCGAAAAGTTAGGCAGCTAGGAATGATCAGAAAAGCTGTGGAGACATCAAACACCTTTAACTTGCTTTTCAATTGACTAGGAATAAAATTTCTATTCAAGTCGATTAAATATCAAGGTTCTAAAAAGCGCTAGGCGCTAGTCGGGCGGTGGGGGGCCGTCTAGCGCCTAGGCGGGGCCTAGACGTTTTGCCTTTTTTTAATTTTTTTAATTATTATTTTGATATTATATATATATATATATGTTTAAAAATTAATATAAGTTCAAGATTATTCCAATCCATTATTTTAAAGAACAAGTATATAACCATAATTCAAGATTGAGTGATTAACAAGAACAAAAGCAAACATGGTCCGCCTGGCTAGCCACAGCCCGCCTGATCCGCCTGGCCAGCCTCAGCCCGCCTAGGCGGCCGCCTAGCTCCGCCTGAGAGCTTGGCCGCTTTTCTGGAGCGCTTAGGGCCTAGGCGAGGCGGTGGGGGGCCGCCTAGCGCCTAGGCGGCCGCCTGGACCGCTTTTTAGAACACTGTTAAATATTGAAGAAGAGGGCCAACCATGTACCAAGGATATACAAGTGATGACTAGACAAACAAAATAAAGAGAAACTGAAGCTATGCTCTCACCATTCCCGATGTGGTAACCAAAATATTATGGCAAAAGAACACCTCTAATAAAAAAAAGAAATTTGCTGCAAAAAAGGAATATTTCCTCCAAACTTACCCACAACAGCCTCCACTCCTCTAATCTTTCTCCGAAAGACCAGAATTGTTTAAAGGCATACTAAGGTTAGATTCAGTTTACACTTCAAAATGAGGCATTAAACAATTTGAAATTTGCGGAAGAGTTGATATGCCTCACATAAATATAACCATTTGATCCACATGCCTTAACCATTATTTTATGCCTTTTAGTGGAGGTATCACTGTGTGGTGCTTCAATTTTCCTCTATGGCAATTAGTGCCTCAGAGATGAATGTAGATTACTATATCAAATCGAGCCATCTTTGCTAATTGTCTAGGCTCTTTACATAACCAAGAAGGTGGGACTCCTTGCTCACCAACAGTCTTTCTGGATTTCAAGACGTCTCCTCTCTTATTAAAGATCTATTGGTTAGGAATTTGGAACCAATATTAGAGAGCTGCAGTCATATAAACAACTTGTCGCAAATATGTTCTTAAACTTTTGAAGGATAATGCCTACGGTCTTAAAGCAAAACCCATATAGATAGGAAAAGTTTTGTGGGAAGTAGTTGTTGAAGGCTTGCCAAAATTCAATTAGCACCATAACCAATAAAGAAAGGAGGATAACAGTGGGGCTAATTTGAAAATGAAGCAATGACATTAATTACTGAAGGACAAAATCCTTAATTGCAAAAGTGTAGTAAGTGATTTATGTATTTCTGATTGGATTGCATTAATAAGGTGCGACACCTCATGCTTGCCTGGGGAGCAAGTCAAGGTTTGACCTTGACCCTTAGCCCTTCTCAATTCTCTACATAGGGCTCTAAATCGCCCTGATACCCTTTCTTTGTGAACTAGTGGGGGAGCATATACAAGAGAAAAGGTCAAGACAAGCGTAGTAACGTCCAAAAGATCCGCAGAGCACCGCACATATGTACTTCATCACAAGCCTCCTTATACATAAAGCATGAATTGTGCGAAGGTACAATTTCTAAACGTTGAATCTTGGTTGTATGATAGTCATGTTGTAGGTTTGCATATTTTTCATTTAGGATTTGGATTAGCTCATATAATTTATACTTCTCAGTTCTCAACAGTAGATGGCAGTGATTAACCTGGTTTCTGCGAAGAGTGGTTGTACTCGATCCTTTTCATATTGATAAGAAACTCACATAGGAACCCTTCATTTCAGTTCAAATTCTGCCCAAATTTGAAGGATTATCGATCCTTCTCGTATTCAATCTCATCCACGTATTAGCGTAAACATAGGTGAATCCTTAAAGCTTTGTCTTTAGAACAGGAAGTATCCATGATACTTGGAAAGTACATTAAAAAAACAACTAAATGGTTCCACATGACCTTTTTCTACTTCTTTTTTTCTTTTGAGGGTTTACTTATACTAGATTATTGTCTGAGGATATTATAACTTATAAGTACATTGTTGTCTGAGGATTTACTTATAACTAGATGGATACATACATAAAAATGTGCCTAATCTTCAAAATGTTTGATATATGTCATTGTATTCAGTATTCATATAATCATATGTATTTGGCATCTCTCTTCGTGTGGTAATCTCGGCATGTTGGTGGCTGCACCAATGTACACGTAAAATTATAGTTCGGCTATGCCCTAGTCAAATATGCTTTTGCCTTCTTCAAACTATTTTTACAAGTAATAAAAGTATCGGAGCCCGTATCCATTTCTGAAACCTTCATGCATTGGATCGTCATATCGAGCACATCATCGTTGTGGTAATCTCACTGGTGAGCTTCAGTGGAATATTGTGACTCTGCTGCCAACTAGTGAAGAAACATTCATACAAGCAGTGTTCTGAAAGGCTCAAGGCGCACATGAGGCGCAAAGGTCTCCTAGAGCCTAGGCGCAAGGCGCAACTCAAGGCGCGCGCCTGATTGAAGTAATATATATATATATATATATATATATATATATATATATATATATATATATATATATATATATATATAGGGGCATGCTATGCTGCGGCATGCGGTACGTGTGGCACCGTACCACAGCCGTCTGATGCACGCGCTGCATGCATTGCATGCACGCAGCGGTGCATCAGACGGCATGCGCTAGGTGCCACACTTACCGCATGCCGCATTATAGCATTTCTATATATATATATATATATATATATATATATATATATATATATATATATATATATATATATATATATATATATATTCAAAACATGCATAACTAGACTAAGAAAATGAATCTTAAGACAAAAGATAAATTGGATAGATCGTTATTGCAACAACACAAATGTTGTAGCCTTGTAGGTTTGAATTACGGCTCTAAATAAGCCATTTAAAATATATTAAATCTTCAAATATGTATAGTTCAAATTCAATAAGCAATTATAAGATATCAAATGTGATATTATAACAAAAAAAAAATTAGTGAAAGATTGAATGTGTTATTTCATTCGTGTGCTTGTGTACATGCTTCTAAATCAGTATGAAATGTGCAAATCGAGAAAGAAAAGAAAACTCATTGAATCTTGTAATAGTTGAAATAATATCAAAGTCATCAAATCCAATCCATAATTGCTCATATGGTCATACCTAAGAGCTATAACAAATAATTTTGAATGTAAATAATATTCAATCAATGTGCCAATATTTAGACTACTATAATCATGAAATCAAATCTACTTGATAACTTAATCATATTGCCAAAAATATCAATTGCAAGCACATAATTGCACATGATTCAACTAGGCGCGCCTTTTTTGCGCCTGGAGCCTAGGCGCGCGCCTTTCTAACATAGCGCTTTTTGAGGCGCAGGGGGTGAGTCTAGTTGAGCCTGAGCCTAGATGCGCCTTTTTTGCGCCTGGAGCCTAGGCGCGCGCCTTTCTAACATAGCGCTTTTTGAGGCGCAGGGGGTGAGCCTAGTTGAGCCTAGTTGCGCCTTTAATAACACTGCATACAAGGAAAATTTATTAAGGGTTTTTTGTTCATGAATTGTGGCACTAGAAGAGTATGAATATACCCTTTGATATGCATTTTATCCCACCCAGCAGAAATTTTGGAACCCAATCACGGAAGCGGTGATATATATGACCATCAGGATTATTTCAAACAGACCTTTATGTAAGGTTGACCAGTGTCTAGAAAGTTCATTTTAACCAAACAAATCCTTCCATCTTTCATTCCAGTGAGGAGTTGTTTAGATTCTTTGATATGGATTTAAAAACTATCACATATACAGCCGTAGGAGAATTAGCAGACAAATGCTTCCTTTTGTTTTACAAATAAGAAACCAAATAACACATAAGAATAGGAAACGAAACTCAACTCCCTAGAAAGATCAATAACAAAAAAATGACAATGTACAAATTTTGGGATAAGCAACTGCTAAAATTAATTCTATAGCTGCTTGTAAAGCGGACTGGATAAGCACAAAATATTATACAAGGAATAGGATGTTGCAACTGGCAACTTACATAAAAATAAGAAATTTATACTACAACCAAAGAGGTTGATGTCGCTACCAACCTGTTCGTCGGAGGGCGCATTGACACGCACATTCAGACATCGGGATCTCACCGCCTCAGTTACTTTTGAAGAACTATTGCAGCATAAGATTAACCGGCAGGATGCACTATATTTCTCCATTGTTCTCCTGAGAGAATGTTGAGCTTCTCTTGAGAGCTTGTCAACTTCATTCAGCACTAGTACTGCCATTACATGCAACCTTCAATCAGTTTTATGGTAAGTTTTATATAAAATTGCACTGTGCATATGCATATCTCTGCTCAACAGTGAATCGTGCTTACCATTGACACACAAAACTAGAAAATGACTCCTATTCAGTGAAAAAAAACTTTAGCTCACTTGTTTAAGGACGAAAATAAGGTAAGGTCCATGTAGGAAAGACAGATTGGTAAAATATTTAAGGGTAAATTACACTTTGCCCCCCTGAAGCTTAGCTCAAAAACACTTAACCCCCCTATAGTTTATTTGTTCCAAATCGCTCCCTAAAGTTTGAAATGTTAGCACAATACCCCCTTTTTTCAACTACTTAATTTGCTCATTATCTGATCAAAACTGATTTGAGGGGGGGGGGGATGTAGTTTTTAAACTATAGGGGGGTTAAGTGTTTTTGAGCTAAACTTCAAGGGGGGCAAGGTGTAATTTACCCTATATTTAACATAACTCATAGCAGCACGTACTCGCAAATCCGACCATTCAGAACTGGACCAGGGCCTAACCAACACATACATGAGACATCTATTCTATCATTGATGACCACATCCAAGTAACAATTGTCCAGCTTCAAAAAAGGTTAGTCATTGGAAAAAGGCACCTTTACTTAGACAACTAAAACTATCAAAGCAGTTACCCAGACTTCAGTTCCATGGATTTCGTAATAAAATAGTAGGATGAATAGTAGATTAATGGCAAATCGGTAATCCATGCAAATTTGAGCTACTTCTTCATATATATATTTTTTTTATTGGAGTCATTCTTAGATTTTATAAAGAAATGTCATCTTCAAAGATTAGGAAGAGATCCTCTAAGGTATCATCACAAATGTGCATCCTAAAGAGATTTCAAAGATTACCAATGCAGAGGTGCCATGGATATGGATCCTCCATCTTTAATAGAGTGCCAAAAATTGGCATTGTGGCTTTCACTCGTGTTAGGAATTTTCGAAAAATCCAGCCTACCGTCACTTACATAAAATAAGCTCAGATGTTGAGTTCATGGCTTTATAATTTATATAAGGTTCATTAGTAACCAAGCCATGAAGTTGCATTCCAATCCTTAAGATGACACATAACACTAAACCCGGTCTAGGCCACATCATCAATGACCCGACAAGCCAACCCCAATATGTACCCATTAGAGGTGATCCAATAGGGGAGAAGGAATTGTTTTCAATCCCCTCAACTTGAATCTTTAAACGGAAAACTAGAAGAAAGATAACTAGAAGTTATGTGAGGGTTCCCACTTCCCATTTATGCTTCATTAACTGTAGAATTGTCTCCAAATGATTGCATGGTTTTTCTTTCACACTAGTAAGGTTCGCATCAACCCCGTCGAGTCGGATTCCTTCTGCTAGTAAAGGACGAATCTATACTCATCAATAATTTTTAAAGAAATGCAGTTTTGCATTCTTTGACTTCTACACCCTCCTCGGTTTTGTACCAAGTTCTTCTCCCTATTGTGTTCCATAAAAGCACCATTCCATGAAAGTGGCCTCACTGAGATAAAATAATAGATATATTATTCATTATCGCACTTAGCCATCCAATGTTGTGAACTGCACTCACATAAGATATATATTATCTATTATTGCACGCAATCGTTCTATGCGGTGAATAATACGCAGTGGTCCGATGCAGGCAATCGAGACTGTTGCGTGCCAAGTTGTTGTGGTGAGTCGCACTTGGTTGTCCGATGCAAACAATTGAGCGAGCAGCAGCAACGGACAACAATAGCGAACAATGGAGATGGGAGGGTAGTAGGTGCGAATGTTGTGGAGATAAAAGGTTATAGAGTGAAGATGTAAAGAGAATGATGTAGAGAGAGTCTAGAATATATGTTGTAAAGAGAGAATATTGTAGAGAGAACATTATAGAAAGAGAATGTTGGAGAGCATGAAAATGTCGTAGAGAGAACAACATAGGTACTAGGCAGAAACATTTTAGAGAGCTAATTTGTATATAGAATATATGTTATACAGAGAATACACATAGCAAAAAGAACATATATTAAAGAGATAAAATTTTATAGAGATAATGATATAGAGAGAGAAATTTTATGGATATATAAAATACAAACGGCGGACAACGAATAACGAGAAACCAAGACTTATATAGAGAAAATATTGTAGAGAGAGAAAGAAATAGAGAATGTATGTTGTACATAGGGAAAGTATGGAAGAGAGAATTTTGTAGAGTTATTGTTATAGAGAGAAAATATTGTGCATTATCAATAAATTGCCTCTAAATGATTGCACAAGATCTCCTTTTATGCTAGTGAGGTCCATACTAATCCTTGCGGGAGTCAGATTCTTTCTACTAGTTAAGGACAAATTTTGAAATTTACGAACATTATTGAGATTCTTCCACATCAAGATCGCGTACATCGGTTTTGCCTGGTAGAGCGTTTGCAAATCGATCCGAATTGATAGATATGACTTGGTCGAACTTCACTATAACTAGAAATTTAAGTTTGAACAGAGGCTCTAGGCCAGCAAACAAGTCCAAACTGGATTGACTTCAACTCCATCGCCATGTCATAGTGTTCATCAATCTGATCGTTTTGGCACCTGAAATGCTAAAAACAGATACTAAAAAGTATGTCTTTCAGGAGTTTGAACACGCGGTTGAATATCCAAAGGAAAAATGATGCACCCAAAACCCAATCCAGACTAGTGCAAAGTAATGCTGATCCTCCTTGTACAAGAGGCCCATGCTTAAGCTATTCACAAGTGAAGGGCATTTATATCATTTCAAATAACATGCTTAACTTGCAAATGCGACCACTTTCTTGGTTGCCAAAGCTTTGGTTTTCATTTTTTGTGCAGATTCAATGTTAAGTGCAAGCAGAAATTCAATAGAGTGATAAACTAGTAAGGGGGTGACCGCAACATTACAAAAAAAAACGACCATTGGACACAACCAAGTATTAAGAAGCCTCGATGTTCATTTGACCGAGACAAAATTACCTTTGAACCCCTTTTTTCCTTTTGCATCGATGGGTCTGTCTTTAGCCATATCCTTGATGATCTCCTGAACAATGTACCTATCCTGGAAACCTGCATCACTGGGATTCATCTCTACATGGTGGGTGCTCTGTAACATCGTCAGCTCTAGTTCAATCTTCCGGGTTCCGGCCTGCATGAAAAACCAACCTTCAAACCTAGCAATTTGATGCAGGAAGGAAAGATGAAGGACTCCATGCCCACATTTATTCTTGTTATAAAAAAGAAAGCCTTTTGATGTAACAAGGCAGTATTCCATTACTCAAATAAAAAAAAGAGGAAGTTTGACATAAGTCCTTCTTGAGAGATGACTTTTTGTTGCACGTTAATTTCGAAATATAGCTCAAGTCCCTCCCGACGAATATATACTCTTTCTAAAGATGAATGTATACTCTTTCTGAAACGAATGTATACTGTTTCTAAAAACGAATATATACTCTTCCTGGGGACGGATTTATACTTGTAGGGACCTTAGCTAATATAGCAAATTATGATGTCCTACGGCTAATATTGCAAAATAGTTATGGACCTATACCTAATTTGCCGTAAAAAAAAAATTGGGAAGTTTGACATAAGTCCTTTTTAAGAGATGACTTTCAATTGCATGACACGTTAATTTCGAAATATAGCTTAAGTTCCTCCCGACGAATATATACTCTTTCTCAAGGCGAATGTATACTCTTTCTGAAACTAATGTATACTCTTTCTGAAGACAAATGTATACTTGTAAGGACCTCAGCTAATATAGCAAATTATGGTGTCCTGCAGCAAATATTGCAAAATTGTTAAGGACCTATACCTAATTTGCCGTAAAAAAGAATCAATCCACCCAATTTAGGGCAAAATAAACAATTAACACACCACAACAACAAGCTGAAAGTTCGCAGAACTTACATCGATCTTCCACGTTTTGTTCTCTGTCCGCACCTGGAATAAAGATCGCAAGACTGTATTTTTCAGTAAGCGGATGAAACCAGAGAGAGAGAGAGAGAGAGAGAGAGAGAGAGAGACCTTGTCGGCCCCAGCGCCAAACATTTGCTTGAGGAGAGCGATGATAAGGGTTTTCTTGCCGGAACCGGGCGGCCCATAGAAGAGGAGATGGGGGCAGTCCTGCTCCGAGACCTGCAGAAAGGATCGGACACAGGATGAAACGAACAATCCATGGAGCGATCGCAGGGAAGGGGGGGGGGGGGGCGATCTGGAAGCGGAACGGAGAACCCTAGATCAGGAACGAATCCGGGGAAGGGAGCTAGGGTTTTCTCACCAGCTTCTTGAGATTGCTGGCGATCTCCTCGTGCACGATGATCTTGTCGAGGGCTCTTGGCCTGTACTTGTCGACCCACAACATCTTCGGAAAGGGAAGAGGAGGAGGAGGAGGAGAGAGCAAAGAGGTCAGACAGAGAAGTGGCGGGAAGGATGGATGGGTTTATTAGGGCTTAAGGTTTACAGATCCGAGAGAAAAAATTGGGTTATTGGTGATAGGTCCTTCTAACATATTGGTGATAGGCCCTCCTAGATCTCTGTAACTAAGCCGGTTCCATTTGTACTAATACTTTTCTTCTTTAATAAACTGCTAAGGGTCTAGG
The DNA here is from genome assembly GCA_947650365.1 of Chamaelirium japonicum. Lineage (NCBI taxonomy): Eukaryota > Viridiplantae > Streptophyta > Magnoliopsida > Liliales > Melanthiaceae > Chamaelirium > Chamaelirium japonicum. The sequence goes on along the minus strand of OX393550.1, from coordinate 98,513,510 downwards.
CCAGACCTCCTCTCATTCACATTCACAGAGAGAGGGATTCTCAAAAAAAAAATCTGATATTTATAGATAAATACAATCAACATCGGTTATTGGTGATAGGTCCTCCCCGATTGGTAAATATCTAAATTACCCCTATGTGCAGTTGTACATGTAAGCACAAATCCGAGCATGACCCTTACGTGCAACTGTAAATGTGGGTCCGGTCCGAGTCAGTGTTTTGAAAACCGGACCGGACCGGGCGGTTCAACCGGTTTGGACCGGAACCGGCATATGTTTTGGTTCGGTCTTTGAATAAACCGGTTTGTATGTTAACCCTGGAATCAAACCTCCCCATTGAAGAATTTAATAGATATCTATATAAAAAAACATATTTGCATATGGTTCAAACGGTTGAACCACCGGTTTGAACCGATTTGGACCGAACCGGATGCCTTTTCGGTTCGCCTTCCGGTCCGGTTTTGAAAACACTGGTCCGAGTTTGACATAAGCACTACAGCAAGAAGAGTAACAATCTTTGAAAATTGTTACTCTTGTGTTACAGGGAAATCACTATAGCTAAATATAATAATTTGTAAAATTTTGTCCTTTTCTTTTTTGCTACAGTGAAATCATTGTAGCAAAAGAGTAACAATTTGCTACAGTAAATTCACTGTAGGAGAAAAAAAATTAAGAAATCTCATCAGGGGAAAAAAAAATTACCACAATTAAATCACTGTAGCAAAAGAGTAACTATCTTTGTAGAGTAACAATTTGCGCAGACTGTTACTCTTTTGCTACAATGAAATCATTGTAGCAAATTATTTTTTCATGAAATCGTATTCAAAAAATAAAAAAAATGCTATAGTGAAAATCACTGTAGCAAATCCGTGGATCGAGTTGTGTAGCGACAAGGATGGAGGGGCATGATGCTCTAAGAGGCAGTTTGGTCATTAAAAAGGGATAAAAGCCATGTGTGGAACTTGCTCTAGCTAGATCCTTTTCAGAAGGAACCAGGTGCAACACCATCTTATTAGTTGTCATTCCCCTTAAAACAATCTCTCTTGTCAGGGACCATTCACTAAGTCTCCCAAATAAAAAGGGCAATTAGTGTTAGATCATTGTAAAGTTTTTTTGTTTAAGTTAAGGGTGGGCAAAGTTTATTGTTAACGTGAAGCCCTGGTGGTTGGACTTTGGTGAGCTCAAGCTCCCTTTGCCACGTGCAGGTAATAACAAATTATTTTAATAACGATTTTACCCCTACATATAAAGTGTAACAATCCGATTATATATAGCAAAGAGTAAAAAGTGGTAAAGAGTAACAATATGATAGCAAAGAGTAACAATTTAATATGGTAACAAGCATTAATTGTAAATTGATTGTAGCTTATTATAACTAATATTAATATATGCCTGACCACAATATGGACTCTTTTGTGACAAAAAAATATATCTAATTGTGTCAAACAAAGTCGATTTTATCTCGCACATAGAAGAGTAACAATTCGGTAAAAAAGAGTGACTATTTGTTAAATAGAATTTCTGCACATTTGATAATAGTATGTTTTTTTATGATAAAAAATATATTTAATTATGTGAAACAAAACCGATTCTATCTCGCACATAACGAATAACAATTTGGTAAAAAGAGTAACTATTACTTTGGTTAACAATATTTTTTTTTATAAAAATATACAAAAAAAAGTCATATTATTTTGTGATTTAAATTGATGATCTGGAGTTATTTTAATTGTTTTTTGTGCAAGAAAGCATTTGGGATCACTTGATGACAAGGAAAGTAAATTTGATGAACTTCTACTGGGCATCGTTATCCGGTTCTTCTTTTTGGATCGACAAGATTTCAGGAGGGACCTAATACAATACATAACTTGGAGGGGGGTCTATTGCAAGTAGGTACTTTTGTCATGGACATATCACTAACTCCCCAACCCCCCCCCCCCCCCCCCCCCCCACACACACACAAAAAAAAAGAGGGGGCGGGGAACTTAGTGATAGGTCCTTGACAATAGATAAATTTTAGCCAATGGACAGACAATCATGTAGACAAAAATACCCTTAAATGCACTTTAAATTTCATTTCATGCTACTCCTTTAAAAAACTAAACCGAATCCTAAACCCTAAGATTTATAGACCATTGCCTAAACCCTAGACCTATAAATCCTGAACCTAACCCTAAACCCTAAGATCTATAAGCCATTGCCTAAACCCTAGACCTAGAAATCTTTAACCTAACCCCTATGCCGCTCTTGGCTTCTTGCCTCCGATGTGCGCCGCCACTTTTCGTGCCCGTCTTCGCTGCTCGTGCCCACCTCCGTCATGGCTGCTCGAGAGAGATGGGAGAAAGGAGAGGCCAGGTGAGAGTAATTTCAAGATTATGAAAAAAATATATGGTATTGTTAGTTAACTAAAATGTTAATCCCAGGGACCTTCAACTAATTGCATCTTATGTCGTTCCTTTAGGCTAATTGGATCTGTTGTCAGGGGCCTTAGCCACCTTAACCCAAAAAGAAAAGAAAAGAAAAATAAAAATTGGACCAGCAAGGCGGTTATAGGGCACTAGAGCAAGGCCTAAAAGAGGTCCGAAGATTGAAACGAGGAAGGCAACATAGTTGTTGTTTTTATTAAATTCCATGATCCCGTGGACATGACATCAACGACCGAATTCGCATGCACAAACAAGGCACAACGACCTGGTGTCGTTTTTGTCTTTACTCAAGATAATCTCCTCTTGACTCGATTGATTAACTGGGGTGAAATTAAGCTTACGATGCTCTCCCTTACTCGAAACTAGGCTCTTAGTTTATATGGCTATTCGTCTGAGTTCCTTATTTCCAACTGATCCTTTTCTTGAAAGGGATGTCTGTTATGGGATCGAATCCTTCTTCTGGACAAGGGTCATCCCATCTAAAGCCCACACTCATCCCAGAGATTATTGAGGCTTTCCGGCCTGATCAATATAGACCCATAAGCCTATGCATTATGTACAAACTAATTTATAAATTTCTCGTCAATCGTCTTAAGATGTTCCTTCATAAGTTGGTCTCAAAGGAACAATGTGCATTTGTCCATGGAATATTTCAGACAACATTCCCCTAGCACAAGAGGCATTGCACTCAATAGAGGTAGACCCTTGTGATAATAATGTTTTAGCTCTCAAATTGGACATGGTCAATGCCTACGATAGGATGTGGTGGGTTTTTTTTGTATAAAGTCATGTCCAAAATGGGCTTTCACTTGCAATGGATTCAATGGATTAAAGGCTGCATTGAGCATCCTTCCTTCTCCACCCTAATCAATGGATCCCCTTCATCTTGGTTTGGTTCGACCTGTGGCGTCCGGCAAGGTGACCCCTTTATTTGTCTATCTTTATATTATTGGTTATGAGGTTTTGGTCTAGAATGTTAATTATAATATCAAGTAAGGTCACATTCGTGGTATTTGATACTCTTAATCCACTCATTTATTGGAATCCTATCTTAAGCATATGATAATATCCTTTTTCGTAGATCTCCATTAATATTGTTTGGTGTCGGGATAGAAAGTTAATTTTGTAAATATGCAATTGTGTTTGGCGTGGGGATTTATGCTTCGGGGCATCTCGATCTTCTTTGAACCATCCTTGTGGTCGCTCAAGAAGGACCCCTTAGGTACTCTGATTTTTGGTTGACATCTTTTGGTCTCTAATAGTGCGCCTCTTGTGAGTCACGTCACTAGTCGCATTGCCAGGTAGAAAGCACACCTTTTGCCCTTTCCAGAACGTCACATGTACGAACTACATGAGTTTCAACTCGTGTGGCGGCGACTTACTACTGGCCACCAACTGCCTGACCACCACTATCTCCTGCCACCATCACTACTCAACCATTGTCACTTGCCATGTTACACCACCATCCGTCACCGTTGTAGATACCCGAATATTGGGCTTAACCACACTCACGTTGGTTGCTCTCTCTCTCTCTCACACACACACACACACACATACACACAAGGAGAGAAATTTTTACAAGAGTAGGGGATCTTACTCGAATGGAAGAGGAAAGATAATCATCGTGCAACCGAACTGGTAAGGAAGATATCAGCTGTGCCAGAACAAATCTCACAGTTAGAGTCCACACCATGGACGACACAAAGCCTATTTAGGATAACCCGGGCTCTACAACAATAAATATGCAATAAAACACAACTCTCGACGTTTTCTCAAATCTTCGGAAGGCTGACTTGAGCGTCAAAGGCTTGACGTTGGGAAGCCCATTCTCGGTTTGTCTGAGTTGTTTGCAGGTTCCCTAGCAAATGAAGAATTTGTCCTTTTTTTTAATTAATCCTTCTATGCCCTTAGTATTCCATTGAAATCTTTCTTTTGTTTTTCTGTCATTTTATATTTTACGGCGAAACCCCAAAATTTTATGCCATCATCAGTTCAACTACTGCAATCGAGATTCTCCATATCATCTTCAGTTCATAGCAGTACTGTGATGTATGTTGGCTTGATAATTCCATGGCTACAAATTTTTTTTTGTTTTGAAAGACACAAGTGCTACAACTTCGATCGGGTAAAATTATGTTCATTTTTTCTTTTATGTTCTTCGTAACAATGCTGTGATGTTTGTATTCTTCGATTGCATTGGCAATTATACTATTACGTATGTTGGGAAAAACAATAGAGTTCTATTCTATTAGCATGCAATGGTTCATGGAGAGTTAACTAGCTAAGAATGGGAATCTAAGGCTTTCTACAGAGATGCAAAATAAGGGAAAGAAGAGAAGGAGATTGAACGACTTATCGAAAGAAATGAGCCGAGGCTTGTGCTTGCACAATGCCCTGAAAACTAGATCGCCGCCGTAGGATGGTGCTCCCGGCCTCCGACGACAAGCCCCCAGGGTTCAACGACTTCAAGCTTCTCCGCACCAAGGAGAGCTCGTAGGAACTCTCAGGGAACTCCAAATTATAGTAGATGCATAACCGATCCGATGGCGAAATGAGTTGAGGATGATGAGCCGATCAGGACCACTTGTTGCTCCTCTTGTTGACTTCAAAGAGTTGAAGTAAACTTCAGCTCTATGAAGTTGGAGTGACGCACTTTGCCTCACAAAATGAGCAACAACACCCTATCCACCTTTAGAAAAAATGGACGGGTCCACCACAACAAGATTGTAAAGAGGGAGGCAGAGAGAGAGAGAGAATGGAATCGTGGGTTGTGAAGAGAGGAGTCCCGGCCTAAATATATAGGCAAACCTCTCAACCACTTCCCCACTACGGGTCCCACGTTCTCCACCTCCAACTGATCAGATCTCAACAAACCAAAAAAAAAAAAAACAGCATTCTGTTACACTCGTTCCCACAAAACCATTCTGTTACACTCGTTCCCACAAAACCGGCAACTGAATGAGATTTGAAAACATTCAAAAATTTGAATTCAAAATTCAAAACCAACAATCCCCCACATGAATGATTTTAAATCTCAAAAAATAATTCAAAATAAAATTTGGAGTTCCATAGGAATGTGCAATCACTGAGGTGTCTTTCGACTTGAACCGCAGTTAAGAGATTGTCTGTAGGGTTTACTAACTGAGTAGTGACCTAAGTCTTGAACTGCTCAGTTTGAATAGTAGACCTAGTCAACAGGCAACTCACACATCCTTAAATCATCATTGAGTTCCTCTCTCGGTTGTGCTCATTCACGGCCATGAGCTCTCCCCGGTTTTAACAAGCGCTCTAGAGAATTGGCCCCAATTCTCATAGGAAGCGGCCTCACTTCCACACTCGTATAGGTGCAATCTATAAAGAGTGATCTGTATCTATTCACCCCACTGGTATTCCAGCTATAGACAGCATTAAGAGTCTATGACTCAGCCTCACAACGATACAGAATGTACTACCACATCATAGGGAGGGGTAATATGCTTGGTAGCACTCCCACAAGTTCCTCGGATAACTTGTTATCCCATTGAACCTTGTTCTTGGGATCTCCAATCACAAAGGTTGGGTTACTGTTATCGGAAACTTATTAATTCTTAGGCCTCAGCCCCATCCCCCTCGATGTATTTAGAACTAGCTCTCTAGCTAGTCCCTTAGTTAAGGGATCTGCTAAGTTGTCTTTTGACCTTATATAGTCAATGACAATTATCCCTTCTTTTATCATCTGTCGCATAGATTTATATCTACGACGAATATGTCGAGACTTTTCATTATAGGAATTGTTCTTGGCCCTCATTATAGCTGCTTGGCTATCACAATGAATAAGAACAGCAGGAATAGGTTTTGGCCATAAAGGAATATCCATAAGAAAGTTCCTTAGCCATTCACCCTCCTCACTAGTCTTATCTAGGGCTATGAACTCCGATTCCATAGTGGATCGGGCTATGCAGGTTTGCTTGGATGACTTCCAAGAAACTGCACCTCCTCCAAGGGTAAACACGTACCCGCTAGTGGATTTGGTTTCCGAAGAATCTGCAATCCAATTAGCATCGCTGTACCCCTCTAGGACAGCAGGATACCTACCAAAGAAAATGCCATAATCCAAGGTATGTTTTAAATACCTCAGAACTCGAATTAGAGCATCCCAATGCTCCTTATTAGGGTTAATAGTGTATCTACTGAGTCTGCCTATCGCATAGGCAATATCGGGTCTCGTGCAGTTCATGATATACATAAGACTGCCAATTACCCTCGAATACTCAACTTGTGATACACTTAACCCTATATTCTTCTTCAGGTGTACTGAAGGATCATATGGCGTTCTGGCCGGTCTACAGTCAATCTGACCAAACTTCCTAAGCACCTTCTCTATATAGTGGGACTGAGATAGAGCTATGCCATTGGAATCTCTCAAAAATTTGATTCCTAAAATGACATCTGCAGCTCCTAAGTCCTTCATATCAAAGTGTCTGCTTAGAAGATTTTTGGTTTTCACCACAACTTCCAAGTTGGTTCCGAATATCAACATGTCATCTACATAAAGGCATATGATCACGCAAGTCTGATCATTGACCTTAGTGTAGATGCACTTATCTGATTCATTAATCGAGAACCCACTCGAGGTCAATACTTGGTCAAACTTTTCGTGCCACTGCTTTGGAGCCTGTTTGAGACCATAAAGAGATTTCTTTAGTCTACAAACCTTCTGCTCTAAACCTTGCACTACGAAACCTTCTGGCTGATCCATATAGATCTCTTCCTCTAATTCATCATTCAGGAATGCAGTCTTTACATCCATCTGGTGAATCACAAGGCTATGGATAGCGGCTATGGCTATAAGCACCCTAATGGATGTAATCCGGGTCACAGGAGAGTAAGTGTCAAAGAAGTTCACTCCCTCTCGTTGCCTATAGCCCTTTGCTACTAACCTCGCCTTATATCTCTCTATAGATCCATCTGCCCTAAGCTTCTTCTTGAATATCCATTTACACCCAACAGTTTTGCAACCAGGAGGAAGCTCCACTAACTCCCAGGTGTCGTTGGATGTTATGGATTCAAGTTCACTGTTTACAGCTTCCTTCCAAAAGATGGAGTCAGCTGAGGTCATGGCTTCAACATAACTAGTTGGATCATCTTCCACTAGATAAGTGATGAAGTCAGGTTCAAAATAAGTACCAGTCCTAGCTCGTTTGCTCCTTCTAGGTTCGTTCTCTTCCTCGTCTGAAGAGTCGATCCTACACCTAGGAACAGACCTCTCGAGCGTGCTGGACTCCTGAGGCCTCTCAGACCTATCTTTATAAGGAAACCGGTCTTCAAAGAACTCGGCATCCCTAGTCTCGATGATGGTATTATCATCTATATATGGGCTCTTAGAGTGGATAACTAAAAACCTATATGCACTGCTATTATGGGCATATCCTATGAACACAGAATCAACTGTTTTAGGACCTAGCTTGGTCCTCTTGGGGTTAGGTATGGATGCCTTCGCAAGACACCCCCACACTTTAAGGTGTTTATAGGAAGGCTTCCTACCTCTCAAGATCTCATACGGTGTCCGCTCAGACTCCTTAAATGGGATCCTATTTAGAATATATGCTGCAGAAAGTACAGCCTCCCCCCACAGGTTCGTAGGTACCCCTGAACTGATCATCATGGCATTGACCATGTCCTTTAAGGTCCTATTCTTCCTCTCAGCTACTCCATTAGACTGAGGGGAATATGGAGCAGTGGTCTGATGAATTACACCGTTGTCTTCACAGAACTTAGTGAAGTCTCCGGACTCATATTCACCCCCTCTGTCCGACCTAAGGACTTTGATCCTCTTTCCTAACTGATTCTCCATCTCAGACTTGTTGGATATAAACTTGATCAAACTCTCGTCCTTACTCTTAAGGAGAAATATTGAACAATGTCGAGAACAATCATCGATAAAAGTGATGAAATATTTGTTCCCTCCTCTCGTAGTGTAACCCTTAAGGTCGCACACGTCTGAGTGGATTAAGTCTAGGGTTTATAGGCTACGCTCTACATTCTTAAAAGGTTTCTTGGCATATTTTGCCTCTACGCATATGCCACACTTTCCATCCAAGAATGGAATACATTTAGGTACGCTACCTAAGTTAACTAACCTTTTAAGTGATTTAGAGTTAACGTGTCCTAGTCTAGCATGTCACAGATCAAAAGACTCAGATAAATAAGCAGAAGACGAAGCTTTATTATCATTAACGAAAGAGGTTACATTCAACTTAAATAAACCCTCGTCAAGGTAACCCTTTCCCACAAAAGACCCTCCCTTAGTCAGGACAAATTTGTCCGACTCAAATACAAGCTTGTAACCCTTCTTGCTCAGCATCGCTCCGGAGACCAGATTCTTCCGGATGTCAGGGACGTGCAACACCTCCTTCAGAGTCAGAAGATTTCCGGAGGTGAGCTTCAGAATCACGTTCCCTTTTCCAGCGACTCGAGCAACCGAGGAGTTCCCCATGTACAACGATTCTCCTTCTGCCGCAGATGTGTAAGTAGAAAATGAGCTCTTCGACCCGCAGATATGTCGGGTAGCTCCCGTATCCACCCACCAGTCTGCAAGGTTGCTGACTAGGTTGACCTCCGTCACCACTGCCGAGAAGTAGCCGCTCTGGGCCACGTTCGCCTCGGACTTGTTCTTCGGCCGATTAGCTGCATTGAAGCGGCACTCCCTAGCCAGGTGACCTGGCTTGCCGCACACGAAGCAGTCTCCCTTCGGCTTCTTTTTGAACTGGGGCTTGGATTGCTTGTTCTTCTCAAATGGCTTGGGAGCTTGAACCTTCTTATTGGAAGACTTTCCCTCCATGAGGTTGGCCTTGCCCTTTATCATATAGGCTCGCTCCCTTTGCTCCGACACTCGGTTGTCCTCCTCTATACGGATTCGGACAACGAGGTCTTCCAGGGTCATCTCCTTCCTCTTGTGCTTCAAACTGTTCTTGTACTCCTTCCACGAGGGAGGCAACTTCTCGATGATAGTTGCCACTTGGAATCCCTCGCAGATATTGTAGCCCTCTGCGAGGACCTCATGGATGATAATCTGTATCTCCTCTAGTTGGGAGACCACAGACTTCCCATCTTCCATTTTGAACTCCAGGAGCTTCCCGACCACAAACTTCTTAGAACCGGCATCCTCTGTGGCATACTTCTTCTCTAAAGAGTTCCACAGATCCTTGGCGGACTTACAGGTGAAGTACACATCATAAAGGTCGGGAACTAGACAGTTAAGGATATAATTCCTACATAGGTAGTCCTGCCTCTCCCAGGAGTCTATATCGGACTGGTTCGAGGAACCATCCGATTCAGTAGAAAGATTAGGCTTCTCTAAGCTAATGAGATCGACAACCTTAAGGACAGTCAGATAGAACCAAAGTTTCATCTGCCATCGCTTAAAGTTCTTGCCGTCGAAAGGTTCAGGCTTCTCACTAGACTTGCTAGGTTTCCTCTCCATCTCAGAAGTCATCTTGGAAGAATCCCTTTTGACTTTTCAAAAGTTTGACGGCCAGGTCAGCTCCAGGAAGGAGGTGGAGCACTTGGCTCGCTTAAATACCAAGCTTCCTAGGACAATTTAATGCCGGTTTGTCAAGCTTTCCTTGACACCGTCAAACTTAAGAAATTTCAAAGAAAATCTAACAGGTGACGAGAGACTAGATCTAAACACTCTCAAAATAGGGACTAGATCTAATCGGAATAATAAAGAATAGAACACATAAATAAAATCTAGTTTTCAGATTGTTGGGAAAAACAATAGAGTTCTATTCTATTAGCATGCAATGGTTCATGGAGAGTTAACTAGCTAAGAATGGGAATCTAAGGCTTTCTACAGAGATGCAAAATAAGGGAAAGAAGAGAAGGAGATTGAACGACTTATCGAAAGAAATGAGCCGAGGCTTGTGCTTGCACAATGCCCTGAAAACTAGATCGCCGCCGTAGGATGGTGCTCCCGGCCTCCGACGACAAGCCCCTAGGGTTCAACGACTTCAAGCTTCTCCGCACCAAGGAGAACTCGTAGGAACTCTCAGGGAACTCCAAATTATAGTAGATGCATAACCGATCCGATGGCGAAATGAGTTGAGGATGATGAGCCGATCAGGACCACTTGTTGCTCCTCTTGTTGACTTCAAAGAGTTGAAGTAAACTTCAGCTCTATGAAGTTGGAGTGACGCACTTTGCCTCACAAAATGAGCAACAACACCCTATCCACCTTTAGAAAAAATGGACGGGTCCACCACAACAAGATTGTAAAGAGGGAGGCAGAGAGAGAGAGAGAATGGAATCGTGGGTTGTGAAGAGAGGAGTCCCGGCCTAAATATATAGGCAAACCTCTCAACCACTTCCCCACTACGGGTCCCACGTTCTCCACCTCCAACTGATCAGATCTCAACAAACCAAAAAAAAAAAAAAACAGCATTCTGTTACACTCGTTCCCACAAAACCATTCTGTTACACTCGTTCCCACAAAACCGGCAACTGAATGAGATTTGAAAACATTCAAAAATTTGAATTCAAAATTCAAAACCAACAACGTATGTATGTTCTTTCAGTTTAATTATGTATTTTCTATTAAAATTATGATATTTTTTTAATTTAATGTAATATTTTCATTGGGGCCATGTGATCCGGGTCTAGAGGTTTTGTACACGATCCAAAACTAGACACGACCAAGGTTTAAAATCACGGTATCGGTCGTGGTATCGATCGGCTCCGAACTGGTATGTATCGACCGGTACATACCGGTACCGACCGATACCGGTTGAGAAAAAAAATCCGAAAACAACCCCTCCTCTTAAAAAAAAAAGAAAGTTAACCTGTCGGTACCGGTCCGTACCGACCGTACCGATCGGTACCGGCCGATACGAACCGGTACGTACCGGTACCGATCGATACGGGTCAGGTATCGGGATCGGATACAGTACCGGTCTTGAACCGATACATATCGATATCGATCGAGATTTAAAATCCTAGACACGAATCCGACCCGACACGACCATTGCTGGATGGCCGGTCCAAAAAAACAAAAACAAAACCAACGTTCCCTTCCCCAGACCCTGGGTGCAAGTGTGGTGTGGGTCCCACCGCCTTACAGCCAAAAAAGGTGCTCCCTCAACCAAATCCGGGATCGGATCCGGGTCTGTCTGGATCCAGAGCTAACAGCTGAAACTCCCCCGCGTTCTTGTTTTTAATTACGCCGATACCCTTGAGCAAGACCGTTATGCCCCTGCGAGCCATCCCCGGAGGCGTGCCGCGTGCTCAGCCTTCATGTGCTCCCCGTGAGACAACGGACACACGTTAAGTACGTTACGAATAGCGTGGCGCGGGGATCCAATGGCAAAACTCGAAATTATCTATAAATCAGATGGCATTTGAATTTCTGGCGGGCTCGGGCGTTGGAGAACGAGGCCCATCACCTGCCGCGCTGCTCAGCGAAACCTAACGCTACCCGCTGGCCGCTGCACGATCCCAACCCGCACTCCGATGCGCACCACGTGGCCCGCGCGGATCCGACGTGTAGACGCTGACGTGGCGGGCCCGTCGGCTTTTTAATCCCTCGCATCCAATTTTTTTTACGTTAAACTTCTTTCATTCGGCTCAAAACGCCCAACGGTCGGATTCCCATTGACACCCTTCTGGGCTCACCAGTCGCTAGAATACTTGTGATCTCGCCGGATTCTTGCCGGGAAAGATGACGGAGGGCGGCAGCCGGAGGATGGTGGTGGAGGTGTGCAGCGCGAGGAACCTGATGCCCAAGGATGGGCAGGGGACGGCGAGCGCGTACGCGATCGTGGACTTCGACGGCCAGAGGCGGCGGACCAAGACCAAGCTCCGGGACCTGAACCCCCAGTGGGACGAGAAGCTCGAGTTCCTGGTCCACGACCCCACCGCCATGGCCGCCGAGACCCTGGAGATCAACGTCTACAGCGACAAGAAGGCGGGGCGGCGGAGCATATTCCTCGGCAAGGTCAAGATCTCCGGCGCCACCTTCGCCGAGTCCGGATCAGAGGCCCTGATCTACTACCCCTTGGAGAAGCGGAGCGTCTTCTCTCAGGTCAAGGGCGAGATCGGCCTCAAGGTTTGCTACATCGACGACATCCCGCCCGCCGCCGTTGAAGCCCCTACGGAGCAGAAGCCCGAGGCCACGCCGCCGGCCGAAAAGAAGAAAGCGGAGGAGACCGATAAAACGGCGGGGGAGGAGAATAAAACGGCGGAGCCGGCGAAGACAGAGGAGGCGAAACCAAAAGCAGAGGAGAAGCCTCCAGAGGCTGAGAAGAAATCTCCGGTAAAATCGAAGCCGGAGGAGGTTCTTCCCGCCTCCGCCGCAAAACCGGAGGAGGAGAAGCAGAAATCGGCCCCGACGCCAGAGCTGGCCTCGCCGGCGAAGGCTCCGCAGCATTCCAACTTCAGCGATCTCGAGATCCGGCCCATCACAGGCGAACGCGCCGGCAGCAGCTCGTACGATCTCGTCGATCGCGTCCCATACCTCTTCGTCCGGGTGCTCAAGGTAAAGCACGCCGGTCCGGACAACGAGAGGTCCATCTACGCCAAGGTGGTCATCGGCAGCCACAGCGTCCGTACAAAGGCCGTCAAGTGTACGGACTGGGACCATGTGTTCGCCTTCCACAAGGCAAGCTTGAACTCGACGACCCTGCAGGTGTCCGTGTCGGCGGAGGAGAAGGACGGCGAGACGAGCCTCGGTGCCGTCTCCTTCGATCTCCAAGAGGTCCCGAAGAGGTCGCCGCCGGACAGCCCCCTCGCCCCCCAGTGGTACACGCTGGAAGGATCGCCGGAGGGCTCACCGGATAGTGACGTCATGCTCGCCATCTGGGTCGGGACGCAGGCCGACGAGGCGTTCCAAGAGGCGTGGCAGTCGGACTCCGGCGGCCTCGTCGTGCAAACAAGATCAAAGGCATACCTTTCTCCGAAGCTGTGGTACCTGAGATTAACGGTCATCCAGACCCAAGACCTGCGGCTTGCTTCGGCTCCTGAGGCGAAGGCTCGGCCGGCGTCCGGTGCCGCGATGGGGACGGAAATCTACGTGAAGGGTCAGCTCGGATCGCAAGTCTTCAAGACGGGCAGGGTCGCGCTCTGCTCCTCCTCCAGCTCGGCAAACCCCAAATGGAACCAGGATCTCCTATTCGTCGCCGCTGAGCCGTTCGATCCGTTCCTTACTATCACCGTGGAGGACTCAACGGCGGGGCAGGTGGTGGGTCAGGCGAAGTTGCCGTTATCCACCATCGACCGTCGGGTTGACGACCGGGTCGAGCCGCCGTCGCGTTGGCTCAACCTGGCCGGGGACGAGGCCCGACCCTACGCGGGGCGGGTGCACGTGCGAGTGTGCCTGGAGGGCGGGTACCACGTGCTGGACGAGGCGGCGCACGTGGCAAGCGACGTCCAGGCGGCGTCGAAGCATCTGTCGAAGCCCCCCGTCGGGTTGCTAGAGTTGGGCGTCCGGGGGGCGTCGAACCTTGTTCCGATGAAGGTAGCGAAGGGCGGGGCGAGTGGGTCTACCGACGCCTACGTGGTGGTCAAGTACGGGCCCAAGTGGGCCCGGACCCGCACGATCCTTGACCAGTTCAACCCGCGGTGGAACGAGCAGTACGCGTGGGACGTCTTCGACCCCTGCACCGTCCTCACCGTCGCCGTCTTCGACAACGCCCGCCACTGCGGCGTCGGAGATAAGCCGGCCAAGGACGTGCGGATCGGCAAAGTACGGATACGGCTCTCCACGCTGGACACGAACCGGGTCTATGTGAGCACGTACCCACTCACGGCGGTCTACCCGGCCGGGGCGAAGAAGATGGGCGAGATCGAGCTGGCGGTCCGGTTCACCTGCTCCTCCTGGTTGAGTCTGGTCCAGGCATACGGCAGCCCGATGCTGCCGCGGATGCACTACGTCCGTCCGCTGGGCCCGGCCCAGCAGGAGGTGCTGCGGCACACGGCGATGCGGATGGTGTCGGCTCGACTCTCCCGGTCGGAACCGCCGCTGGGGCCGGAGGTGGTGCAGTACCTGCTGGACACCGACGCTCACGCGTGGAGCATGCGACGGAGCAGGGCGAACTGGTTCCGGGTGGCGGGCTGCCTCTCGGGGGCCGCCGCGGCGGCGCGGTGGGCCCACGGCGTCCGCACGTGGGCGCACCCCTGGACCACCGTGCTGGTGCACGTGCTACTGGTGGCGTCGGTGCTCTGCCCGCACTTGATCCTCCCCACTGCGTTACTGTACCTGTTCCTCGTGCTTGCGTGGCGCTACTGGGGCCGGCCGCGGGGCCCGGCGGAGGCGGACCCGAGGCTGTCCCACGTGGATGCGGTGGGGCCGGACGAGCTGGACGAGGAGTTCGACGGGTTCCCGAGCTCCCGGTCCTCGGAGCAGGTGCGGGTGAGGTACGACCGGTTGCGGGTGCTGGCGGGGCGGGCGCAGGCGCTGCTGGGGGACGTGGCGGCACAGGGGGAGCGGGTGGAGGGGCTGCTGAGCTGGCGGGACCCACGCGCGACCGGGATCTTCGGGGTGTCCTGCTTGCTCGCGGCGCTCGTGTTCTACGTGGTGCCCTTCAAGGCGCTGGCTCTGTTCGCGGGGTTCTACCACCTGCGCCACCCCAGGTTTCGCGGCGAGATGCCGCCGATCGCCTTTAACTTCTTCCGGCGGCTGCCGTCGCTCGCCGACCGGATTCTGTAGCGGCAGTGGGGCGGTGTGCTTTACCAATCCTGCAGCGCGGTGATTCTATTCCTTGCTTTAAGATTTTGGTTAATCTACTGTTCAATAAGTGATGGATTTATTTATATGTATCTAGTGACCGTTGTAATTTTTAAATTTGAATTGGACGACCGTTGCATCGTTCTGAGCTGTGGGGTGCATCCCGGTAAGCAATTGTTACGTCGACAGGTACACTAAGTAGGATCTGAATCTAAATTAATAAGGGCTATTGATATGGATATGAATCCAATATGAAATAAAAGTTTCCGGATATAAAGTTTATTTTTGAGTTAAAAAAAATTCTCCATTAGGATCTGAGCCCCCGATACCCACTATACTATGTGGATATCAAGCCCGGACCCATCGTTGCGCACATATAACGGCAATCCGCAGTATAACCGGAAGCGTCGTGCTACGGAGCAAGGATCGGAGCCATGCGAAAATCAGATATATCGATGCACCAAATAATAGAGATGTCACCGACAATCAAATATTTGGATTATCATCGATCAAGAGATTACACGTGCATATAATCACCGCTTGTTAGACCTTGCAAACCCCTCTCGTTGATCCCTCCCACATAACACACTCATAAAGTAGAGAACCCGCCCAAGAGGTACAGAGATATATCGGAGGAAGTAAGAGGTGTATATATAAGAGAACACCTCTCTCATGGCCTTGTAGCAACATAAAGACTAACAAATTCACCACACCACACACGCGTGAGCGCATACTGCACCGTCTGCCCTGTGGACAAGAATGCAGCTCCGACAAGTGGGCTTGGGGCTTATCTTGCTTTTGTTTTTCTCTCTTAGTTTTTATTATTTTTAACATGTTTTACCTCTGAGAGATGTCATTGAGTGTTTCCGATCACGACCAATATCTTCACGGTTGTGTTGTTGTTATAGGGTTAAATATCAGTGTCATCCCCTGAGACTTGGTATGGTAGAATTAACCTAGATTTGGGCTAAGCATGGTTTCGATATGGAGGAGAGATGGTTTGAGTTTTGGTTTAATTAAAACTAATTTGAACTATGCAAAAACAAAATTGATATGAAAAGTTATCAGATGGAGAAGGTCTAGGGCTGTGAATCCACCACTAGTGTTGTATTGGTCAACCTTATGCTAATCATGATTTCTTCATTTGTCGAACAATCAATCCATCTGTGGTTGGCATGGTACGTCCTTTCTGGGTAAGGACCCCCTTCCCTTTTCATGGTCCATCTCAAAGATGGTTTACAAGTATAGTTATTATATTGGTAAAATGCATTACCTTCGCTCGTTTGGCATGACCCGTCTATCATTGGTAGGATCCGTCCTATAGGGGAGAAAATCATCTTCCCTGGGCACATGTCATCAATCATTTGTATGGCGGAAAGTTCGATTAAAACAATTGTACGAAAGATCCCAGTCTAATAAACCTTAATCACTACGTCTTCTTTTCATCAACATACATAAAGAAAGCAATCAACAGATGCTTTATTATATGTCGATCTTCATAATACGGGGTCGAATCAAAATACAAGAGTCCTAATTATGCATAAGATAAAACCGATATAGGGCTATGATTTCATTGAAACCTCTAGATTTGGATTTAGTCGTGCATATTGGAGATGATGGCAGGGCTTCCGGAGGGGATTGTGGTTGCGCCTTGATGTGTTATAAATTGTTATACCATAAGTGCACGGTGTCTATTTGGTAGACAATGACAAATATGGATCGATCACACAAAGACTTGAGTAAAAACTAATTAAAGAAAAATAAAGCTAATTAAGATTAAAGTTGATTTGTGATGAGAAATACGAATAGCAAAACTAAAAGCTAATTAAGATTAAAGTTGGATTAATTTAATATGGAGAAAGATTTTAAGTCCAAATATCCGCTCATGTGGCGATTTAAACTGTAACTTTTATATGATTTCCACAATACTCACAGAGATTCGAAGTCAATCTATCTCTGCAGAAGACATTCAACACAGAGCGCAAATATTATAGACTAATGTAAGGATTTTTCTTGCTTCAAAGGGATAAGGCGAAATAATTATATGTAAAATCCGTAGTGATAACAAAAGATAAATGATATAATGATCCCCTGTAAAACTTCTAGTAATAACAAGGAATAAAACTGTGAAATGATGTTATGTAAAACCTTGATAATGACAGGGAATAAATCTACTTATTAGAAATAAGAAAAGACCACCATTTTTCATTAAACGTAATAAACATGACAATCACATCAAACCAGAATTTAGATATGGCTACAAGGCTTCATCTGGGTTTTAGAACGGGGATTTAGCCTCACATGGCCATACGAGCGTTAATGACGATGCTTCTCTCTTGAAGGATGATGAGTCTGGGATGATGACATCGTGCTTCTTCGATGGTGATGGCGTACGACTTTGATGGATTGTGGGTGATAGATTGTTCATGGGTCGTGGGTGGTAGAGTTCGGTTCGGTGGAAGATGATGATGGTTTGTAGAAGCTAGGGTTATATGTTTTGGTGATGAAGATGGTAGAAGCCCCCTTTCCTTGGGTTTTCAGATTGAATAAGTTATATCAGAGAGGGGTGTGTACGGTTTTTTAGAGGAAGAGTCATGTTTGGGTATATATATATATATATATATATATATATATATATATATATATATATATATATATATATATGGGCAGGGATACTCTTACTAATGGAATCTTACTAATGAAAGTTACAAATAGCCTTTTACCTAGCCTAGAGGTTTTAGAATTTGATGAAACTTGGTGGGGATGCTCTCTATGGCAAGTTGATCATCTTCACTAAAAATCATCAAATTCTAAAACCTCTAGGGGCATCAAATGTTAGAAGCTTTATCGACCGTTCATTTTAACCAATAATTTGAATAACATCTTTGATGCCCCTAGAGGTTATAGAATTTGATGATTTTTGGTGAGGATAATCAACTTGCCATAGAGAGCATCCCCACAAACTTTCATCAAATTCTGAAATCTCTAAGTAGGTAAAAGACGATTTGTAACTTTTATTAGTAAGATTTCATTAGTAAGAGTATCCCTCCCTTATATATATATATGTAGGGTAGCGATCCAGTGAGATATGAGATAACTTTGAGAAACCTACATAGAGGTTTTAGAATTTGATTAAAATTGGTGTGCATGCTCTCTATGACAAGTTGATCATACTAAAAAAAAATCATCAAATTCTAAAACCTGTAAGGGCATCAAATGTTAGAAGATTTATCAACCGTCCATTAAAACTAATAATTTGAATTGTGTATTTGATGCCTCTAGATGTTTTAGAATTTAATGATTTTTTTTTAGGATGATCAAATTGCCATAGAGAGCATGCTCACCAATTTTTATCAAATTCTACAACTTCTAGATAGATTTCTCAAAGTTATCTCATAGAAAAGTTATCTCACTCGATCGTTATCCTATATATATATATATATATATATATATATATATATATATATATATATATATATATATGTATGAGAGAGAGAGGGGGGGGGGAGAAGATCGAGTAGGAGGTAGAGACCATCACAAGAAAAATAGGGGAACACGAATGACTGTGATTGTTTTTAAAAGGATGGAGTCAGAGAGAGAGAGAGAGAGAGAGAGAGAGAGAGAGAGAGAGAGAGAGAGAGAGAGAGAGAGAGAGAGAGAGAGAGAGAGAAGGGGGGAACGGAGAGAAGAGAGGATCTCAGGATAGAGATATAGAAAGAAAGCTGATAAGTTAGGGAGACTGGGAACACCTGAACGGTTAAGAGAAGAGATAGAGAAGGGATCCCATGAGAGAGATCGGTTAGAGAGAGAAAAATCAGGGTACTCATCAGGTTTTTAGGAGAGGGGAAGAGAGAGCGCTGATTGCGAGGGGGCCTCGGGATTGTGATGAGAATAGAGGTAAAGGGGGGTTTTGGACGGTTGTGATTAGAGCGGTTAATGGGCTTGGTTCGGGTCGGACCACCCCTTGCCCAGGCCCGGCCCAAACTTATGAGTGTGTGCCCATACCCAGTCCTGGACCAAATTAAAATTTTCGGGCTTGGTCCAAACCGGCTCGAAACCTTTTATGAAGCCCACGTCCAAACCCGACCCAAATTAAGCCCATATTTCTAACACAATATATGCCTAAATCTTTTTTTCTTCACTTGATCACACAATAAAAGTAGAAAATAGCATTGATTATTATATACATTAAAATGATATATGTGAAATATTGCTCCTATAGTCTGAGGCATTGATATTTGTAACGTGGGCTCTTTTAAAACTATGCATGTAACATTGTATATAAAAATTAAAATAAAAATATTTCAGGATTTGGTTTGGGCTTTGGGTCGGGATTAGTGGTTGTCCATACCCGACCCATAACACAGTTAGGCTTGAATGTTCGAGCCCAGCTCGGCCCAAAGCCCAATCTAACTTTGTTCAAACTACGCCCAAATCGGGCTCGGCCCAGTGGGCCTTGAGCTAGCCCGAGCCCATTAATAGCCCTAGTTGTGATTAGGTTCTAGAGAGAGTCGAGCGGGTCATAGAAGAGAGAAGGGAGTTCGGTTGAGAGAAAATAGGAGAAAGAGAGAGAAATCAGAAGAGATGGAAACGCGGATGGGTTTGCATGGCTGGGATCATGGACGACTAAGAGAATAAGAGAAAGAAAAAGAACAAAGAGAAAAGAAAGAGAAAGAAAATAGAATAAAAATAAAGAAAATAGAATAAAAAGATTTTAATAAAGCGATATAATAATTAAATAAAATATAATAATATCCAAATTAAGGAGAAAGAATGTTTATGGAAAGTAGAGAGATAACAAAGAAGGATGATGAAGAAAGAAAGAAAGATCGAGAACAAAAGAAAGCAATAGAGGAGAGAGAAATAATAGCTGCACTAGGGTTTTCTCCGTACCACATTCGTAAGTCACCATCATGCCTCATTATGCTCAGTATAATGTCCAAGGTTCTCCTCTGGTTCGAATCATGCGATGCGCTGATCAGATGGCTTCATTTCTCTGTCAAATTTCATAATTATCCTTTTTTCTATTAATCTTAAAAAAAAAAGCCTCCAAACGCACTATGCATCTTCCATCGAGTTACCGTGAGATATCCGTCGCTTAGTTGCGATGCTGTAACATCCACCCCAAACACACAAGATATTGTCTGCTTTGCCCATGCCCACACTAGGACTTCCCAGGGTGGTCACCCATCCTATTACTATTCTCGCTCGAGCATGATTAACTACAGAGTTCTTACGAAATCCGTAGCGGCGCACAGTTTTAAAATGCGTCTTCTATGTTTGGGAGGGGAAATTATATAAGTAGCTCAGGATCTCCTTCTCTCCAGGCGATGCAGGGCTAACTCGTCGCCTTATACACCCACCTCATCCATATTGGCATCACAGCTTCAGGAGTCTTGGCTCTTGGCCTATTGGATCTTGGTCGTCACAATCCACCCCCCTTAGGGGTATATGTCCTTGTGTAGGGTTAGACCCTTCATTGCAAGGAGAACTGGCTCTGATACTATTTTGTAACATCCGCCCCAAACACACAAGATATTGTCCACTTTGCCCTTGCCCCGTACGAGGATTTCTCAGGGAGGTCATTTATCCTAGTACTACTCTTGCGCACTACAACAAATTACACATTTCACGACGAAATAATACGTTGGGAAAACTCTTTTCCGACGCAATCATCAACACCGGCACTGCGTCGGTAATAGTGCGTCTGGGAAAGTATTTGCCAGTGCTGTTATGAAGCGTCGGTAAAAGAATAACTTGTGCCGACGCATAATGTGTCGGCAAAAGTATATTTTTACCGACACAAGAGCAAAGCGCCGGGAAAAAGTTATCTTCGTCGATGAAATATTTTGTGCTATAATTTTGTAATTAAAATATTTACCGACGAAAGGAGATGATTGTCGGTAAAAGATTAATATTTGCCGACGCATGATGTGTTGCTAAAAGTTCACATTTACCGACGCACGTACATAGCGTTGGTAAATATGCACTTTTACCGACGTAGTATATATGTCGGCAATAGTAAAAAAATATTTTAAAAATATACCCTTTGCCGGCACAAACTGCGTCGGCAAAAGTTATATTTTTTTATTTATTTTTATTTAGAAAAGAATCTTGCAAAGTTGCAAACCTGCTATAATTGTAAACCGTTCAATTTCCAACTACTTATCATTTCTCTCGATCCATAATCGATTCAAGAAAACAAAGAAGTTTTATATATGAATTTTTGTTACCAAGATCTTAGTGTCCAATGATCTTGGTTTATGACCCACAATGTTTACAATCATTAAAAAAATAACAAACTGCAAGTGATCTCTTGAGAAGGAAAATTATGCTATCTACACAGATATCTAACTAAATAAGAGCATTAAAACTCTACAAAACTGTCTTACAACCAAAGAGGGGATCTCTTGGAAAGGGAAGTTGTGCCATCCACAAAGACATCTAACTAAAGAAGAGAAGCATTAAAACTCTGCATATCATTCTTACAATCCTTTCAAAAAAAAAAAAAGGTCTTACAATCAAAGAGGAAAGCATCACATTAAAACAATAACCAAAGATGGTAGCAGAGTTGGTGGCTGGAGGACGTTCGTCCATGTGCAGCAACAGCTCTCCATCCGTACGTGTGATGCCACGACTCCACCATGATCCCAATCTTACTCAGGAAGAGGCTTGGAGATGTAGATTGTGTGTGGATTCTGAAATGAAGATATACATACAAATAAATAAAAAACACAAAGCAAAGCCCCACATCTACTTACAAAATAGAAAGAATACTTTTCAAAAAAAATAAAAAATAGTCATTGTCACAAAGGGGATAATGTAGAGTCCATTGCACAATCTCAGTAATGAAACAGATTACCCATCTTACCAAAAATTTGCTCATTATAGAACACTAAGGAGGCGTTAGTCAATTGGGACTTTTTTTATCTGGAAAGGAGTCCATGGACTTGTAGATTTCTGGGAGTCCATAGACTTTTTTTCTGACTTGTGGACTTTTTTGAGGAGTCTGCAGACTTTTTTTGGTATTCTGAGGTTTTTGAAATCCCCTTTCGAGGAGTTCACGTGAACTTTTTTTATGTGAATTTGTTTATAAAATCCCAATTGACTAACGCCTATGATTTTTTTTGTTGGTTGTGTTTCAATTCCAACTGATTGAAACATGAAGCCCACAATGACATACAAAACCTGAAGCCCACAATGACATACAAAAACTGGAATCATACACAAAAGTGTAGCTCTCAATGTCATACAAACATTGGAGGTATACAAAAACTGGAAGCATATATAAAAACTATAGTAGCATACAAAATGGACCAAATGAACCCATAAAATTTTTATTCATATCATAAGTCTTGTATTCCAAAAGTACATATTCTTACTTCAACATAAGTACAACAAATAACATCATTACAATAAAAAGAGATAACATTAAGTTACAAATTAAAAAAAACTTTATTCGTTGATCGATTCCCAATGGTTGGACATGTGCAACTTCAACTTCTAGTGGTCGATGATTCATATGCCATCTACTATTATCTTCCAATGATGTTGGATCGCACCATCCTAACCACCAACAGTTATTTATTTCGTATGTGTAATAAAGTCTTTTTGAATTTTTGATCGACTCAGAAACTTTGACTTTGACTACTGCCCATTATGGCATATCGAAAACCTAGAAGCATACAAAAACGGAAGCCCACTATGGCATACCAAAAACTGGAAGCATACAAAAACTGAATCCCACCTTTAACATACCAAAAACCTGAAAGCATACAAAACCAAAGCCCACTATGGCATACCAAAAATAACGAAGCATATAAAAACTGAAGCCCACTAGGGCATACCAAAAACTGAAGCCCACTATGGCATATCAAAAAGCTGAAATCATACAAAAACTGAAGTCTACTATGTCATACCAAAAACCGGGAAGCATATAAAAATTGAAGCCCACTATGGCATATAAAAACTGGAAGCCCACTATGGCATACCAAAAACCTGATAGCATACAAAACTGAATCCCACTCATAGCATACCAAAAACTGGAAACATACAAAAACTGAAGCAAACTATTGCATACCAAAAACCTGAAAGCATACAAAAATCGAAGCTCACTATGTCATACCAAAAACCTGGAAGCATATAAAAACTGAAGTCCACTATGACATACAAAAACTGAAAGCCCACTATAGTATATCAAAAATCTGAAAGCATACAAAAACTTAAGCCCACTCATAACATACCAAAAACTAAAAGCATACGAAAACTGAAGCCCACTATGGCATATAAAAACCTGAAAACATACAAAAATTGAAGCTCACTATGACATACCAAAAATCTGGAAGCATACAAAAACTGAAAGCCCACTATGGCATACTAAAAACCTGAAAGCATACCAAAACTGAAGCCCACCCAGTAGCATATGAATTACCAACAACTATCTTCAAGTCATCAAAATCCTCAATCTTCTCTGTTGCATACTTACGAGCATTTGGATGATGCTATAAAAAAAACAAAGATATTAATAGTAAAACCTTATAAATTATCAAAAAAGTATTAATTAAACACTTGTTTGTGGATATCATCTGAAAAATAATCCTCCCACACCTTATAGATACATTACGCAAAAAGTAAGACACTCTTTAGCAATGTAAGCCTCTGCGATTTAACCTTCTGGTTGAGCTCGATTGGTAACGTACCCTTTCAGAGCTCCAAGAAACCTTCAAATGAGCAATAAAGTGAATTAAAATTATATGTAGGATATAGTTGTACTAATACAAAACTAATGAACTATGTAGTACTTTAACATACCTTTCGATCGGATTCATCCACCGATATTGCACTGGTCCAGCAAGCATGGCCTCGCGTGGGAAGTGAACAGCCAAATGGACCATCACATCGAAGAAAGCCGGTGGAAAAATCCTCTCTAGCTTGCAAAGTATGAGGACTATACGTTCCTCTAACTTTTCCAAATCTCTCCGCCTTAATGTTTTAGAGCAAAGGTCCTGGAAGAAGCTTCCTAACTCAAAAAGTATTGTACCAATCTCCTTATTAACATACCCATGCATCCCAATCGGAAGAAGACGCTGTAGAAGAATATAACAATCATGACTCTTCAGACCTGACAATTTACCACCTCTTATGCTCACACACCTTGATAGGTTTGCTGCATACCCATCGGGGTACTTGATAGATGCCAAGAATGCACAAAAACCCTTTATCTCTTCTGTGGACAATGTGTAGGTAGCCATGGGCTTGTGAACGGATCCATCGGGTTGGTTTTCTAAATGTAAATTTGACCTTATCCCCATATCTTCCAAATCAAGGCGCGCTTTATTCGTGTCCTTGTCCTTCCCGTCTATGCCCAACATTGTTCCAACGACCGCCTCACATATATTCTTTTCAATGTGCATGATATCTAGATTGTATCGTAGCTTCCGTTCTTTCCAGTATGGTAGCTCGAATAGGATGCTTTTCTTTGTCCAATTTAGAGCTCTAGATTCACGGGATCTTTTCTTGTTTGTTGGATGCTTCTTAAAACTGACGTTTGACAACTCATCCAATTGGTCTGGTACCGTTTCCACAGGTAACTCCAATGATTTCCTGTGACGCTCAGGCTTACCGTTAAAGTCCTTACTCCTTCTCAAAGAGTGGTTCCCAGGCAAGTAAGCTCGGTGGCCTGTGTATCCGATCTTACTCCTCAACCGATGCGATAACAGGTCATCGTTGCAAGGGGGACAAGCCATATAACCTTTTGTGCTCCACCCAGACATGTTACCATATGCAGGAAAGTCGTTAATGGTCCATAATATAGCCGCATGCATCCGAAAGGTCTGTTTTTTAGTGGCATCATAAGTTACAACCCCATTCTCCCATAATTCATTCAATTCGTCAACTAAAGGCCTTAGAAAAACATTAATGTCATTCCTCGGTGCCTGCGGTCCAGGAATAAGTAAGGACATCATAAAAAAGGGCTCCTTCATACACATCCAGGGTGGCAGGTTGTAAGGCATAAGTACGATTGGCCACATACTATATGCATTGCTTATGTTTACAAAAGGGTTGAACCCATCAGTAGCCAACCCCAACCTCACATTGCAGGTCTCTCGGGCAAACTCTGGATGTTGAAGATTGAATTCCTTCCACTCATCACTATCAGCCGGCTGCCTCAATAACCCATCATCCATACGTTTATCGTTATACCATCTTATCTCTGTGGTTGTTTTCCTAGACATGTACAATCTCTACAACCTCGGGGTCAACAGGAAGTAACGTAATACCTTACGAGGGATCTTCTTATCCTTGCACCCAATGAGCTTGTACCTAGACTCCCCATATATCGGACATTTTTCAAGGTGTGAGTTCTCCTTCCAAAACAGTGCACAATCATGTTGACATGCATCGATGTGCTAGTATCACAAGCCCAAGTCACGTAGTAACTTCTTGGCTTCATAAATTGATCCTGGAACCAAATAACCCTCTGGTAGGAGGTCTCTGAATATCTGCAAAACCCTATCGAATGACTTATTGCTCTACTTACTCTCAACTTTTACATGAAGCATCTTAATAATGAATGCTAACAGAGTGAAGTTCTTGCAACCAGGATACACCTCCCTCTGGGAAGCTTCTAATATTTTTTCAAAGTTTTGCACATCTTGATCCATCTCTGCAGCATTATAATCCATATAAGTTCCCCGGTAATGATCTTCCAACAATTCTGAATATTCATCCCTATCATTGTCCTCGCCGATATCTGATTCATCATCCGAATCATCTGGTTGATTATTAAGGCGTTCCCTATGGTGCAACCAGATCTATAGGATGTCATAATCCCATATTGGACCGAATGACCTTGCACAATATCAAATTCGCACCAGTCAAGGTTCATGCATTTGTTGCACAAGCACCGAATCCTACTACCCTTACTCACATTCTTCTTTGCAAACTCAATAAAAGCATCAACCCCGGCCTGATATTGTGGACTTAATCTCTCGCTAATTAGTGCCATCCAACTCTTGTCCATATCTGATTGCCGTAACTGCTGATGGGTCAATCCACGTACGACTGAAATCCATAGTTCTAACCGACCCAATGAATGCCTCACTCATCGCTGCCCTACCATGAATATTGGAGAACCATAAGTTTGCTAAAAACCATTGCAAATAACTATGGTCTTTGATAGGCATTAAAAAACTCTTTGTGAGTTATAGGCTAAATATTATTGATAACCATTCAATTCGGTGCAAAACAAATATGAATCCAGACGAACAGACAAGAGTAACTAACCATCTAAGGTTATTAACTGATTGGGGGTTTTTGGCCAGAGTTTGCCCGAAAAATAAACAGACCCTAAGTTATGGGTGTGCCTAGGCAATACTTTGACTATAACAAAAGACATACTAAAATTGTGATTTATTGC
Source organism: Chamaelirium japonicum (assembly GCA_947650365.1). NCBI lineage: Eukaryota > Viridiplantae > Streptophyta > Magnoliopsida > Liliales > Melanthiaceae > Chamaelirium > Chamaelirium japonicum. The sequence continues at coordinate 98,486,971 of OX393550.1, read as the reverse complement.
TCTTTAAATTTTGAGTAAATCTGCCATATTTTATTAAATGTTCCTCGATTTGTATTTATGTAATAAATTAGTTGATACAATAATACGGACATATTAATACGAACACATGAGGGCACAAATCCCCAAGAACTTATACAATTGAATCCCATCACTAATAACTGGCGGCACAAAATGTAGCTTGAGACTATCTGCAGATGGAGTGGAACCCCCACAAATTGCACTCCATGAAGGCCTTGGAAATGCATGCTCTTGGCAGCCAAAACTTTGGTTGGGGCAAATCTACAAACACCCCATCTGCATTATCTTCTACTATACCAGCACAACATTGATTGAGCCCAATCACAGCAGTAACAACACCCTCGTCCATTCACAAATGCAACATATGGCCCATCTTACCAAAATTTTGCTCATTATAGAACACCAAATACCAAACTGAAAACTTGGATGTCATTTAGATTTGCAATAGGGCTATACAGAAATCAAAATAGAGAAGGGATGATCAAGAACATCAGGGGAGGGAATAGGATCGAGAAAAAAAGGAAGCCGGAGAGGGAGATGAAGGAAGAGGAACGGGGGCGTACCTACTGGTTGGTAGGGGTTCTACTTCGGCTGACCGACTGCTCCTCTGCAATGCCCTCCTCTCCTCGATTAGCCACCGAAGATGAAGAAAAAACAATCAAGGATTTAGGTTTTGTGTTGGGGGCTAGGTTTCGGTTATTAGGAAGGAGGTGAAGGGATGGTAGCTGCTGCATGCACGATCGGGAGGGTACAAGAGATTAGGATATTCAGGTGATTGAATCCGATGCTCTAGGTTTAGCTTGGTGGTTTTAGGTAGGGTTGCAATTTGGGTTGGGTAAACCCGAGAACCGAACCAACCCGAACTTAATGGGTTGGGTTCGGTCGGGTATTTTAAAAATCCGGGTTGGTTCGGCTCCATTTTTTCTTGACCTGACTGAATTGGTTCGGTTATGAGTTAGGGCTCAGGTAAACCTGAACTAGGGCTTGCAATTTTGGACCCGACACGGCAGACCTGACACGAAGTTAGCGGGTTTGGGTAAGGGAAAAACGGGTTCGGGTCGTAAACGGGTCGACACGATAGACCCGTTTAATAAACGGGTTGGGTCCGGGTTTAGGGTCTGGACACGGTAGACCTGGGAAGACCTGTTTAAAATTCAACGGGTCGGGTCAGGTCGGGTCTACCCGCAATCCGATACTGTAATATGTAGTACCAAGGGTCTATCGGGTCAGGTTGGGTCGAGTCGGACCAGGTTGGATCAGGTCAACTGAATAGACCCTTGTGGTAAACAGGTCTAGCCGTTTAGGATCTAGACACAGTTAGTTAAACGGGTCGGGTTCAGGTCTTGGGGTTTTGGACACGACCCGAAACTAGACACGACACGACACGACCCGTTGCCACCCCTGACCCAAACCCATATTATCTATATAACATGGCACAACGGTACATTGCTAATTAGATAAAATGGAACGCTGACTAGACAAAAACACGCATGCTGACTAGACAAAACATTCAAACTGACAATGACTAACAAAGAAATATAGAGAGAATCAGTAATAAAATTTTAAAAAATAACCTAGCTCATCTCAAAAAATAAAAAAAAGTTTACACCCCCAACACCAAATCAGGAACCTGTCACGCTCCCCTCTCATGTCGGTAAGATCGCCCCCCCCCCCTAAAAAAAAAAAACCATGTTCACTCCCGAGTGCCGACAGGGACGGGCTTGCACTATAACTAAGATGTGTTACCATTGAAGGCGGTCCGAAGTCGGCCCAATATTGTGCCGACAGGTGTGTTACCGCCGAAGGCGGCCCGCTGGAGTGCTGACAGGCACGGGCATAACATAATAACATATCTTCAGTATTCCACGATTTCCACTAGTAGTCCCATCCAAAGCTAAATAGATCATGAGCTGGTATTCTCAAATCGCACGGCTGATAGGTTGTATCATAGGCTCAAAAGTCTCAAATCACTTTTCTCTGGATCTCTCTCTTGCTCTTATTTTCTTCGTTACCGGCTAGGGCTTCTGTAAAAAAGAAGAAGAAGACATAGGAGCGACATCAACGCACGACGCGGCCGATCTTCAATCTCTGTATCTCGGTTTCGGTCCTCCATCTCCCTTGGCCGATTGAGCGTCGTACACTCGCACATAATTTTTCTCTCAAATTGGCCGTCAAGATCCCCAAATTAAAATGATGACCGAATTCTTCCTCCCCCAACCTAGGGTTCTATTCCTCTCATCATATTTTTGTTTTTGTTTTGATTTTTCTCTGCTTTAAAGCCCAGTTTTGGTTCCGCTTAGGCCAATGTTTCTGTTGGGTTTCAGGGGTTTACTAAAATCTCCTCATTTGCATTATATTTTGAATGTAATTCTTCTTAAATTTTGATGTCTAGCAAGGTTTGTGTAAATACTTATTAAATTCCTAAAGTAAACAAGCAACTCTATGCATTTTCTGATTCTCATGATTTTGATAACACCCTTTGTGAATGATTTTGTTGTTCCTCTGCATCAGATCTTAATTTTTAAGAACGAAAAGTATGGATTTGCATTATTTGTTTCCATGTTATATATATCATATATTAAGCATATTAAATCTGACCCAAGTCCCAACCTAAACCGACCTGATTTGGTCTCGGTTTGGTTGGGTCAGGTTGATCATGTGGAATTCAGATTGGGTCAGGTTAGAAAATAATACACCCGATAACTTTTGGGTCGGTTCCGGGTTGGGTCAAACCCGAACAAACCCGACCCGAGTTGCACCCCTAGTTTTAGGAATTAGTCGCTGATATATGATAGTTGTTGGTTTTATATCTATAAGACCACATATCCCATTAAGAAAAATAATAATATAAAAAATTAATGATTAACTCATGATCCGCGGCTCAGGGCTCACATTATAAGTCACCCAAAAAATTTTGCTGACTCTATTTTTACACTGGTAAAGAAAGAGAGAAAAAACTAAGCCAAAAATAATTTGAGTGTTGCCGATGCTATAGAAGTTGCGCTGGCAAAAGATTCACTTTTACCGGCATAAACTTGCTTGCGTCGCAAAAAGTTTCACTTTTGCCGACGAAAACAAAATGCGTTGGAAAAAAGTATACTTTTGCTGACGATATATTATTTGCGCCGGAAATAAGTTTACTTTTGACGGCAAAATATTTCTTACGTTGGCAAATATATCACTTTTTCCGGCGAAATATAAAACGCCGGCAATAGGTTTACTTTTACCGGCGCTAATAAAATAGCGTCGGCAAAAATATAACTTTTGGCGAAAAAATTAGTGTTGTGCCGGGATAAGGCATCGGAAAAAGTGCAATTTGTTGTAGTGCGCTCGATCACGCTTAATTATGGAGTTCTTACGAAATCCGTAACGGTGCATGGTTTTAAAACACATCTTTTATGTTTGGGAGAGGAGATTATATAAGTAACTCAGGATCTCAATCTCTCCAGGCAATGTAGGACAAACTCAATGGCCTTAGACACCTTACCTCACCTCACCCATCTTGGCATCACACCCTCAGGAGTCTTGGCTCTTGGCCTATTTGATCTTGGTCGTCACAGATGCCATTGAGCTGACTGCGTCGAGCACCGAGTCAATTCCTTGAAAATCACACATAAAATGACGCTCATCAAGTTCAAATGTGATTATCGATAAAAATGATAATTTTGATTACCGGACTTTGTAATTTTCATGCATACAATGCATGAGAGCGAACCAATATACCATTGCGTTCATATGTAAGTCTACTATACACTGGTGCAAAGGGAATCATGCAGTTTATGTGTAGTATAAAAGTTTTATATAGGAAAGTTGCGCTATATGCATGATCAATAAGGAATAATTCGCACCAAATGGACGCTCAACATGCCTTCCTTCTTCATCGCATACTATGCCCGGCTCTTTCCCTTACTCCTCGAAATTGATGTTTAATTTTTGGCGGTTCCAAGAGATGCCCTTATAGTGCCTTTTTCATGTCCAGGGTTAAAGTGCCATTGTGATCCAATCCTGATCGTTGATGGGCGACGGTCTATCGGGCTTGATCGATCGATGCAGGATCGTGATTGATCGAGTGATCAATAGAACCTGATAAGTGTACTGGCCGATGACGCGTGTAGTACACGATTGGCTCAATCGATCGAGATCCGCACCTTTGTTGTTGTCTGGTCCTCCAGGTCCTGGCCTCCTGGGTGGTAAGTCCTGACCGATCGGATCAATCGATCGGACTTTGCACCTCGTTTGACCGGGTTGATCAATCGGGCTCTGCTTCCGGGGTTGCCATGGTGGGTTGTTCTTGGAATCCTATGGCTTCTTCTTTGCCTTTGCCCATAAGTGTTTTTTTTTTTTATGCTGATTCCATTCTAACGGTGCTATTTTCTGTAAATATATAAAACACACATAAAAGTATAGACAATATACACATAAATAAGAAAATATACACAAAAAATGAAATTGAAGTTATCCCGCAGACTCTCATCAACACATAAAACCCAAAGCCGAACAGAGGACCCTATCACTGTCAACCAATTCAAGCCAAATCTGGACTCCACGCGTCCAGATTTGTTTACCCCTCAGAAAAAAAGGACTTGTTTGATCAAATCTGGACTCCAATTTAAGCCAAATCTGATGAAACCAGAATTGATGAAGTACAATCGTTAATCGTCGTCGCGAGAGTCAGGGAGAAAGAAGAAGACAAAGGGGGGCCTTGCACCCTTTGCCTCTCGCCAAATCTGATCTCACATCGGCATTGAGCCTCTTGCTCGCTCTCCTCTGACAGGGGCACTCGTGGCAAAATGCACATAATTTTTCATTCAATCATTCAGTGCCTTACAAGAGGAGACTAGGCCTCCTTAAATAATCAAAATAGAGATAAATATAGTCCCTTATAATTTGGGCTCATAATCTTCCAAATCTCAACTTCCCATCATAATTTAAATTACCCAATCTTATCTAATTAACTTCCTAATATAAAAGATTTGAATCCATTCAAATCTTACATAAAAATCAGGTTTTAAAATAACCATAACTAATAAATCCGAAATATACTATTTTTGGATTAAAATAATATTTTAGAAATAAAATATTTATTTTATTTCAAAAATACTAATTTCATGGATTATTAATCCGAAAATGATTATATTATTCTTATTCAAGTCTCGAGATGCGTGCAAGTCTTGAAACGTGTGCTAGTCGAATCTGCTCTCGCATCAAACTCAGTTATGGAAGAACTCGACCTCGAGTTCTGTGAGGCCCAAGCAGGAAGCAAAGTCAGTAGCTGATGGTGGAGACCCTGTAGTGATGTCCTATCATCAAACAATCACCTCCCGGATCTCATACAAGAAGTCTGCTGGAGTAGTGGCTGAAGTAGTTCAGTTTGAAGGAAGGCACACACAAGTGAAATTGGGGGAGTACTCAAACCAGGGGTGGAAGATCTAACCCGAGGAAGCAACTGTCGGGACTAGTGTACGTGCTGAAGTCGACACCCGATAATGGCTCTGTAGGTAGTGAATGCTCCACTGGAGGCAAAAACAGTAGTAAAAGATCCACTAAAGGTATTGCAAAACATGGAGACTCGATTGGTGATACTGTAGCAGGTAGAAGATCATCGACTGTCGAACTCGAAAACTCGTCCGGATATGAAATGTGCTCAGGAATCTCCACTGGTGGCACTGTTGGAGGTGGCGCCACTAGTGCGGGTGGAGCCGTCGGTGCAGGAAACACAACTAATGGAGGTCCAACTAAGGCTCGGACTCTGTGCCGTTGTATGATCGTAGCCTTTTGCTCAATCTCACTAATCAGCTGCATCACATCATCAAGTTACTCTTCAGCCGATCCTTCTTGGTGTAGAAACCATAGGATAAAGACTCATTGAGTGGGTCTAGGACACAATGTCTTGGTGCAGCTTGCTTCCCTCCGGATTGTTCATGGGTTGTGTCTTTGCCATTATGGTATAGCGATAGAGACAGACGAATTGCTCTGGCAATCTATGGTTGTTGCTTGATCGAAGGAGTTATGAAGCATGGAGGTTGCAAGTTGATAGGAAAGGATCCCACAGACGGTGCCAAACTGTGGAGGGAGATTACGGCAGTCGTATGGTCCCCCTCTAACAGTCGATAGAAGGTGTTGATGTTCAAGATGTGGTACATTGTAGAGCGCTGAGCGGTCGCGCTAGCTAACGCTGTAGAGTAGAGAGAGAGAAAGAAGAAGAGCTAACTGACACAAGAGGTGGTGGCAAAGTTCGACCGAAGCCTATGTCCGTGCGGTAAGACAAAATCTTTGAATCCATTATCTCTGAAGAAGTAGAGCTACTCTCGATCGACCGAGGAGTGCTTATACAAGTAGACAGGGGTGGAGTAGTAGGCTTGACTGGAGTCTGATCACCAGAAGATTCGAGAAGCTCTAGAAAATAGAAAGTGGGAATGTACGTGGTCTTAAATATTCGATCTTGAAATATTTGTTGGGTCTGCTATTTATAAAAGTTTGGGAATATGGGGGGTTTTGGCAAATATCCTAGGAGATTTACTAGACCCCGTGGGCCCCAGGTAGGACTGCGGGTCCCACAGTCATCTCCATGGACCCCAGTAAGGCTGCGGGTCCCATTGTCGTCTTCGTGGGTCCCTGGCATGACTGCTATAACATCCGCCCCAAACACACAAGATATTGTCCACTTTGCCCGTGCCCGTATCAGAACTTCCCAGGGAGGTCACCCATCCTGGTACTACTCTCGCCGGAGCACGCTTAACTATGGAGTTCTTACGAAATCCATAGCAGTGCACGGTTTTAAAACACGCCTGTTATGTTTGGGAGGGGAAATTATATAAGTAGCTCAGGATCTCCTTCTCTCCAGGCGACGTGGGGCTAACTTGTGACGACCAAGATCCAATAGGCCAAGAGCTAAGAGCCAAGACTCCTGAGGCTGGGAAGCCAAGATGGATGAGGTGAGGTGAGGTATACAATGCCACGAGTTAGCCCCACATCGCTTGGAGAGAAGGAGATACTGAACTACTTATATAATTTCCCCTCCCAAACATAGAAGACTCGTTTTAAAACCGTGCGCTATGGGGGGTCTAACCTGTAACATCCGCCCCAAACACACAAGAAATTGTCCGCTTTGCCTATGCTCGAACGAGAACTTCCCAGGGTGGTCACCCATCCTGGTACTACTCGCGCCCGAGCACGCTTAACTACGGAGTTCTTACGAATTCCGTAGCGGCGCACGGTTTTAAAATGTGTCTTCTATGTTTGGGAGGGGAAATTATATAAGCAGCTCAGGATCTCCTTCTCTCCAGGCGATGTGGGGCTAACTCGTGGCCTTGTACACCTCACCTCACCTCACCTCACCTCATCCATCTTGGCATCCCAGCCTCAGAAGTCTTGGCTTTTGGCTTTTGGCCTATTGGATCTTGGTCGTCACAATCCACCCCCCTTAGGACTACACGTCCACGTGTAGGGTTAGACCCCCCCATAGCGAGGAGAACTGGCTCTGATACCATTTTGTAACATCCGCCCCAAACACACAAGAAATTGTCCGCTTTGCCTATGCCCGAACGAGAACTTCCCAGGGTGGTCACCCATCCTGGTACTACTCTCGCCCGAGCACGCTTAACTACGGAGTTCTTACGAATTCCGTAGCGGCGCACGGTTTTAAAACGCGTCTTCTATGTTTGGGAGGGGAAATTATATAAGCAGCTCAGGATCTCCTTCTCTCCAGGCGATGTGGGGCTAACTCGTGGCCTTGTACACCTCACCTCACCTCACCTCACCTCATCCATCTTAGCATCCCAGCCTCAGGAGTCTTGGCTTTTGGCTCTTGGCCTATTGGATCTTGGTCGTCACATAACCCTACACGAGGACGTGTAGCCCTAAGGGGGGTGGATTGTGACGACCAAGATCCAATAGGTCAATAGCCAAGAGTCAAGACTCCTGAGGCGGGATTGCCAAGATGGATAAGGTGAGGTGAGGTGTACAAGGCCATGAGTTAGCCCCACATCGCCTGGAGAGAAGGAGATCCTGTGCTATTTATATAATTTCTCCTCCCAAACATAGAAGACACGTTTTAAAATCATACGCCGCTACGGATTTCGTAAGAACTCCGTAGTTAAGCGTGCTCGGGCGAGAGCAGTACCAGGATGGGTGACCCCCTGGAAAGTTCTTGTGCGAGCATGGGTAAAGCGGACAATATCTTGTGTGTTTGGGGCGAATGTTACAAAATTGTATCAGAGCTGGTTTTCCTCGCTATGGGGGGGTCTAACCGTACACGAGGACGTGTAGCCCTTAGGGGGGTGGATTGTGACGACCAAGATCCAATAGGCCAAGAGCCAAGACTCCTGAGGATGGGATGCCAAGATGGATGAGGTGAGGTGTACAAGGCCACGAGTTAGCCCCACATCGCTTGGAGAGAAGGAGATCCTGAGCTACTTATATAATTTCCCCTTCCACACATAGAAGACGCGTTTTAAAATCGTGCGTCGCTACGGATTTCATAAGAACTCCGTAGTTAAGCGTGCTCGAGCAAGAGTAGTACTAGGATGGGTGACCACCCTGGGAAGTTCTCGTGCGGGCACGAGCAAAGCGGACAATGTCTTGTGTGTTTGGGGCGGATATTACAGCTCCGTGGGCCCAGGCAGGGTTACGGGTACATGAGGACGTGTAGCCCTTAGGGGGGCGGATTGTGACGACCAAGATCCAATATGCCAAGAGCCAAGACTCCCGAGGTTGGGATGCCAAGATGGAGGTGAAGTACCTTGGGAAGTTCTCGTGCGGGCACGGGCAAAGCGGACAATATCTTGTGTGTTTGGAACGGATGTTATAGCTGCAAGTCCTACTGTCATCTCCGTGGGCCCGGCAGGGTTGTGGGTCCCACTGTCGTCTCCGTGGGCCCCAAGTAGGACTGCGGGTTCCACTGTTATCTCCATGGACCCCAGGCAGGGTTGAGGATCCCATTATCATATTTGTGGCCCCAGGTAGGGCTGCGGGCCTCACTGTCGCTCCGTGGGCTGGGGGTCCCTTTGTCGAGTGTTAGCCAGATTTTGCACCCACAGTCTTAGCGACGCAGAAGCGTAAGACATGATATCACTCCTTAAGTCCAACATCAACGTCTTTGCTTGGAACTTCGAAGATATGCTCGGGATCAACCTAAACGACGCATATCATTGACTGACAATCAAGGAAGGGGCGAATGCAATCAAACAGAAACCTCGAACCATCAGATCGGAACGACTGGTCGCAATTCGGGAAGAGATCGACAAGATGCTCGCGGCAGCCTTTATTCGTGAAGTAGAGTACCCCACTTGGATCTCTAACATCGTTGGTATCATGAAGAAGAACGAGAAGATTAGAATCTGCATCAACTATTCCAACCTCAACAAAGTTTGTTCTAAAGATTCGTTCCCCATGCCAATGATAGATAGACTCGTCGACACCACCGCCAGGCACGAGCTACTATTTACCGACGAGAATATTTACCTGTCGGTATTTATATATATATTTTTCGACGGAATTGTGGGCAATGTCGGCAGTTTTCAGATGTTTGGTCCAGAGAGGGTTGCGGGATGTGGTGGTGTTGACGGACACAATGAGGGCGCGTAATGTGGTGGTATTGAGTAGGGGAACCACGGGGGATATATGCCAGTTAGTGATGTCCTGTTTGTGGCATTGGGGCCTGCTGACTGAAGTAACGGTTCGTTGGATTCCTCGGACATCTAATAGTGCTGCAAACTGTATGGCAAAAGTTGCTCGAGTTCAAGGCATCAGTGGGTACTGGGAAGCAGACTTCTCGGTAGGTATTACTGTAGTGGTCCGAGAGGACCTAAAGGTCATGATGTAATGACCCCTTCTAAATACCAAAAAAAATATAGAAATGAGAGCTATTTACAGAACTGTGGGTATGAAGAAAAATTTCTTATTTCTATTCATTTGAAAAATATATCCTTCCATGTTTGCTGACCTATTTTCCTTTTTTTGGAGGATGATTCTTCAATTTAAAAGGACAAGAAAAATATTAGAGAACACCATTCTTGAATAATACATTTATTACTGCAATTATAATGTAAGAATTTTCTCTTGTAGTATATACGTACCATTAGGCCAACTATTTTCATTTTTATCATAATTATATTTCACAGTTACTTATATTTTGTTATGCAATGCATTTCTTTCAGTCTAATGCGTTTAGGGCTGCAGCTCGAATTGGGTTGAGGTCAATCCCAACCCAATCCTAAATTACAAAATGTTAACCATAATCCAGCCCAGCCTAGTCTTAGGTTGAAAAAACCCAACCCTAGTTAACCCTAACCCAACCGGTTGGGTTTGGGTCCCAGAAACAAAACGTACTTTTATAGACCACCAATTTGAGGAATAAGCTAGCTACATAAATATACGACTGACAAAGTCTGTTTTTTAATAAACAATAATAAATATATATTTTTTAGTGGTAAAAAACGACAGGTGTAGAAAAACGATAAGAGAAAAAATGACGGAATGAAAAACAATTGGCATTCCCCGTCCTTTTTCAACAATATTGATGTAATATTGTATTAGGGTTCCACTACAGTACCAAATTTTGAAAAATTCAGTACCATACTGAACCCATCTCCACCATCAGTCTCGTTTTCCATGCATCCTGATGGTGGGAGCATAATTCTAGGGGCCATAGGATGAACCCTTGGGGGATGCCTCAAATCCAACATAGGGCCATAGGATGAACCCTTGGGGGATGCCTCAAATCCAACATAGTGCCATCGGATGGTCCCTATGAATTTCTGTACGATACCAAAATGGGTACCATTGAATTTCCCATTGTATAGTGATATAATGATCATGAAAGAGATGAGCGTATATAATGCCCTAAACGTTATGTCATAAGTAGGCTAGGTTTTATAGTCGTCCATTTTAAATGATTTGTTTCAACTAGATGGTTGTGATGTTGTTCTACCCTAATTGGGCTCCAACCTGAAAATTCTTCCTCCTTCCTCATCGCATAAAAGTGGGCAAGCAAGGATGCATGTCAGACGCGGCTGTGAGTAGGACATGCACTTTTAGACCTGACACAACAGGCCTGATGCAAAATTAGTAGGTCTGGGTTTGGGTCTTAAACGGGTCGACATGACTAACCCGATTAGTAAATTGGTCAGGTCCGGGTTAATTTTTGTCTCCAACTCGTTTTATCTGAGAAGGCCTGTTTAAAATTCAACGGGTCAGGTCGGGTCAATTCGGCAATCCGATAACCAAGTACCCTGTGGATTTTGGCACTAATGATCAGTCCAGTCCAAATTAATGGACGATTGTGCAAGACTGAATCATAGCTTGTAATTAACGGTCCAAAGACTTTGGGTCTGTCAGACATCGGTTGGCTTATAAGTTGAAATCGTTGGATCACCGAGTCACTACTGTGACCCAATTCCCAGAGAGAGATCATATAGAAAACCCATTGCCAGTTTGCCATCCGATGTACTGGCCCTGACCCATGAGGTAAACGGGTCTAACGGCTCTTATTGTGTCTACCCGTTTATAAGCGGGTCGGGTTCGGGTTTAGGTTTGAGACAAAGATTAGTTAAATGGGTCGTGTCTGTGTATAGGGGCCGGATCTGGATCTGACTAGAACCCAAACACGTCCCGAACACGACCCATTATCAGCCCTAGTTGTCAGTACGATAAAATATATATGCTGCTGGAATTATATCGACCTTTAGTGAAAATCATTGGTGGGATTATTTGGCCAAGGTCTAAATCCTAATCCTAACCTTAAACCCTAACCCTAACCTGGCCAACCCAACCCGAGCTTGGGTTGGTATTCCTCAAACCCTAACCTAACCCTACATAGTGGAATTTCCAGGAAACTGTCTTCCTTATGTACACAATCTGAGATTCTGCCATGTCCCCTTCTCATGTTTGGCATATACAACCAGAGCATTAGTAAAATATGATCACATGTAACATGGCCTCGCTAGCTACCTCCCCGTACTGCTCTCCTTCTTCACATGCTTACCATACTCATTGCTTACGTGGCACTCTCTCATTCACTCCCCAACAGTGCTTCCCCGGTTTGCACTCTCCTCTTCCCTTCTCTATAAACGTCATAGAATCTCTTCCTCGGCTCACATCTCTCTCTCTCTCTCTCTCTCTCTCTCTCTCTCTCTAGGGTTTGACAGAAGCCTCAGTGATGGGCTTTGTGCTTTCCCAGAACCTCAAAACCCTAATAAACACATCATTCCTCCTGCTACTGTGCTTCTTCTTCACGTCCGGCATCCGGTCTCCCACCACCTTCGTCCCCCTCACCGCCACCCGGGCACCCAACGGACCTGGCTGCACCGGCCTGCAGGACCTCAAGGACCACCATGCCACGTGTCTCTACCTCAGGACCCACCCGCCATGTGTGTCCCAAGGCTACATCAACTACCTCAAGGTCTTCTACTGCGTCTGTGGGGGGCACCCCTCCATGGGCTACTCACTCCTCGCACTCTGGCTCCTGGTCCTCTTCTACCTCTTGGGCAACACCGCCTCCCACTACTTCTGCTCCGCCGTCGAGCGCCTCTCGCGGGTGCTCCGCCTCTCCCCCACCATCGCCGGCGTCACCCTCCTCTCGCTCGGGAACGGGTCCCCGGACGTGTTCGCCAGCATCGTCTCGTTCCGGTCCGGCTCCGGCGAGGTCGGCCTCTCCAGCGTCCTCGGCGGGGCCTTCTTCGTCTCGTGCGTCGTCGTCGGCATCATCAACCTCTGCGCGGCGGCAAAGGAGGCGGGGGGCTCCCCGTCCCCCTCCTCCTCGCGGTCGATCCGCATCGACGGTGCCAGCTTCGTCCGGGACGTGTGCTTCTTCATCGTCGTCCTCTCCTCCCTCCTCGCCATCCTGATCGTCGGCCGGATTACCATCTGGGGGGCTATGTGCTTCACCTCCCTCTACTTCGTCTACGTCTCCGTCGTCTCGGCGACCCACTTCTGCCGGGAGAAGTATGAAGACGAGCTCGCCGTGCCGATCCTCCAGCTGGACGAGCCGGTGTCGGCCTCGAAGGAGGCGGCCGACGCCGAGAGCGATCCACGATCGAGCCAGCAGCAGCCTTCAACTTGCAGGAGCCTTTGCATGATCATGGCACCAACCGACACCCATCTGTACACAGAGCTCTTCGCTAGGGCATCCCGCAGCTGCCGATGGCTCCTCCGCATCGTCGAGCTGCCGCTCTACCTCCCGCGTCGGCTGACGATACCGGACGTCTCGGAGGAGCGGTGGTCGAGGCCTTACGCGGTGGCGTCCGCCGCGCTGGCTCCGCTCCTGGTGGCCACGTTCTGGAACTCGAAGAGGGGCGGGCTGGAGTCGAAGGAGGGGATGACCATCTACCTCTCGGCCGGGCTGGTGGGCCTGGTGCTGGGGCTCATGGCGGTGCACACCACCGCGAAGGGCGGCGCCCCGCCGAAGAAGTCGCTGTTCCCGTGGCTGGCGGGGGGGTTCCTGATGAGCGTGCTGTGGACGTACATCATCGCCGAGGAGCTGGTGGGGCTGCTGGTGTCGCTGGGGTACGTGTTCGGGATCAACCCGTCCATTCTAGGGCTGACGGTGCTGGCGTGGGGGAACTCCATCGGGGACCTGATTGCCAACGTGGCGATGTCGGTGAACGGGGGCCAGGACGGGGCCCAGATCGCCATCTCGGGATGCTACGCGGGGCCCATCTTCAACACGCTGGCGGGCTTGGGGCTGTCGCTGGTGGTGTCCGCGTGGGCCGTGCACCCGGACCCGTTTGTGATCCCGGTGGGGCCCGCGCTGTTCGAGATCCTGGGGTTTATGATCGGTGGGCTACTGTGGGCCCTGGTGATACTGCCTCGGCGGGGCATGAAGCTGGATAGGGTTTTGGGGGTGGGCCTCCTCGCTATCTACTTGTGCTTCCTGTCTTTGAGGCTTTCTCAGAGCCTTGGCCTGCTGCAACTCTGAAGCTTTTCTGTTGTCTAACTTGGTTAGGGTTTCTTTTTTTCAGTGGTAGAGGTTGATCTCTCTCTCTCTCTCTCTCTCTCTCTCTCTCTCTCTCTCTCTCTCTCTCTCTCTCTCTCTCTCTCTCTCTCTCTCTCTCTAAGTATTTAGATAATTATTTTTTGGTAGATTTAAGCAAGGTTGGGGATATACCTCTTTCATGTAGGGGTGGAAACTTGAACGGGTTGAAGGGTCTGTTCATGCCCAACCCGACCTACACACATCTAAACCTATTTTGCTCATGGAACCCGGGGAATCCGTGGAAGCTCAACCCGTGCTTGCTCATGCCGGGTTGCTCAGGTTACTCAATTTGTCAAAAAATGGACGGATTGGTCGAGCTGGTTGGGTGGAACGAGTTTAATTTGATCACAATAAATAGAAATACTTGATCTCGTAAACCCAAAAAAAGAAGAACAAAAAATTATATTAACCAATAATTGCCACTACTATAAAAAATAAAATCAGCCATCACCACTCTCTCTCTCTCTCTCTCTCTCTCTCTCTCTCTCTCTCTCTCTCTCTCTCCCCCCCCCCCCCCCCCCCCCCCGCCCCACAATTCTCTAAAACATTATTGAATGGCTGTGGTGATGGATCAACAATAGCAGCCCTACAAGTATGTATGCCGCTATACTCGTCTACTTGGGTTCCTCGGGTTATTCGGGTTCCTCGGATTGGAAAAGATGATGAACAAACTTGTCCAAATTAAAATCGGATTGATCTTTTTTTGTCCAAACCCATCCAAGTTAATTTTTAACAAGCTTTGCCCATGTTTGTCCATAGTTCGGGTTGGACGGGTTCGATTCGGGTCAAACCCGCCCAAGTCCCACCCCCTACTTTCATGATGATAAATCTAGCCCCGACTTTGCATGTGTTTTGTTAGGTGTAATAAAAGGTTAGTCCCACATGATCTGTGGTGTTATAATGGCGTACACTCTTTTCCTATACGAGGAGAGATACGTAGTGTTATGTAACTAGTGCATGCCCGTGCCTATTGGCACTGCAACGGGCCGTCTTCGATGGCAACACATCTGTCGGCACTGCAACGGGCCGACCGCCTTCGGCGACAACATACCTGAATGCCTTTGGCAATAGAATACGTTCGACGACAATACTGGCATTCATAGGGACAACCATTTCCTCACCTGTGCCTATTAGCATGAAGCGGGCACCTTCGGTGCGACCAACTCCCTCCCCCCCTATAATTGATCAATCACAGTTGTCTCTATCCGAACGGATTCCTCGAGATCGACCCGATGATTTGGGGCGGCCGAAATTTCAGTAAGCGGGTTTATAGCTTTGATGCGAATAACGATCTGGGGATGAACGGTCATGTTTAGTACATTTTAAATGGGCCGAGATTTTAGGGGTTTAGTACAATTTAAATGGGTCGGGATTTGAAACCAAGGGGAGGGAGTCGGTTGACGGGGAAATAGAGATCGTGCGTTGATTTTTGAACGAATGGTTAGATCTATTCAGTTCATTTTTGTCCAGTCAGCTTGTCCTAGTCAGCTTCCGTTTTGTCTAGTCAGCACAAAACCGCCGTGCCATGTTATATAGATATGAATTGTCAGTATAGGAGAGCATTCTTGCTGCGTGCCTGAGCCACTTCGTTTGGTGTCATATATGGCTTAACATTCTTGGTGCGCGCCTGAGCCACTTGCTACGTTTGCTTACAGCTCAATTGGGAAGAGACACGTGGATAGTGCAAATTGTTCCCGACCCAAGTTGATTCCTCCCCCTCACCCACCCAATTGTTTCTCCCCCTCCGCTTCCATCAGTTCATGCCGGCCGGCAATGACCGGGATACGGGCCCAGCTTAATTAGTCTAGGTACAACTCATTTATTTGGAAAAGCATGAGTTACAATTCATACATATCATACATACATGAGTGGTAACTACAATGCAGTTGCAAATCATAGTACTATATTAGGTTTTTTTGGTAACCGTTGTGAGAGACGGTGGGTGGCGGCGGCCGATGTGAAGCAGTGGTCCATGGTAGCCAGAGAATGGCGGCGATAGGCAACAGGTGGTGGCGACGGTTGATGATCGATGGTGAGTGGTGGTCAGTGGGATGTGGTTGCTGACGGCGGGTGGCTGGTGCAGCAACGGGCGGTGGCAGGTTAATTACCTGTGGGACTATGGATGATCACGGCTATTGCCGGGTGACAGACCACTGCATTGCCACCGATTATCGAACGGCCATCACCGATCATTGATCGCTAGAACGTCGGCCACCGGACCACTACCACCGGCTTTCGGGCAACCATCACCGATCGCCGGAATGCCACTGTCAGCTGCCGGACCACCGCCACCAGCTCTCGGACGACCATCAATGATCGTCGGTCGCCGGACCGCCAGTCACGGGACCATCATTTGATTTATATTATAATATTTCTGAGGACATTCAGTCTTGATTCTGTGAAGAGTGTTGGTGCTGCTGGTTGGAGTTTGGTATGCAGAGCAGTGACCGTTGCCACAAATAACGATATCATGCATGCAGGATCACATGTACTACTGCCGTTTTCTTGGCTGTGTTCAACTGATCCCAATCACATGTACTGCCGGCATTTTCTTGGTGGAAGAAGCTCGGAAGCGTCGTGTGTGTGTGAGTGAGAGATAGAGAGAGAGAGAGAGAGAGAGAGAGAGAGAGAGAGAGAGAGAGAGAGAGAGAGAGAGAGAGAGAGAGAGAGAGAGAGAGAGTTTTATTTGCTTTTTTTTTTTATTTTGCTGGACCGGTCAGGCAATCAAAAGGACAGAGTACTGCTAGATCGAGCAAGAGCTCAATGTGGTTCAGAGATCGAAACGGAGAGTTAGGATCATGTGAACATGACATGAACGGCCTGGATTCACACACGCAAACAAAGCACAACTGCCTTAAAGAAAGGTTCGCTCCACGTGCATGTCCATACCGGGAGTCGAATAGAGAACCACTTCAACAGCCTTGAATAACAAGTTTTTAGTTAAGATATATATATGAATTTGATAAAAAATCATCAAATTCTAAAACCTCTAAGGGCATCAAATGTTAGATGATTTATCGATCGTCCATTAAAACCAATAATTTGAATTGTGTATTTGATGCCTTTAGAGGTTTTAGAATTTGATGATTTTTTATGATTTTTTGTGAGGATGATCAACTTGCCATAGAGAGCATGCTCACCAATTTTTATCAAATTCTAAAACCTCTAGATAGGTTTCTCAAAGTTATCACATAGAAGAGTTATCTTACTGGATCGTTATCATATATATATATATATATATATATATATATATATATATATATATATATGGTTGTTACAGTGAGCTGTGGGCAGCCGGGGGGGAAAGTGAGCTGCGGGTATTTTAACCCCCCAAGAAGTTTTCGAATTTGATAAAATTTGGGTAGGTTGTTGCCTAGGATAAGATGACCATCCTCACCAATTTTCAGCAAATTCCAAAACTTCTAGGGGGCGTCAAATGGTAGAAGTTTTGAAATTTGATGAAAATTGGTGAGGATGATCATCTTATCCTAGGCAACATCTCCAAATTTTATCAAATTCTATAACTTCTTGGGGGGTCAAAATACCCGCAGCTCATTTCCCCCCCCGGCAACCCACAGCACACTGTAATAGCCCTCTTTCTCTCTATCTATCTCTCTATCTCTCTCTCTCTCTCTCTCTCTCTCTCTCTCTCTTTATATAGGGTCGGGTTCCGCAGCCAACTGTTATGGTGCCAATACCGATGCCAATACATTCATAGAGGTTCGTAAAGGTTTTGAAATTTACAATAGATAACATACCCACAAAAAATTAAAACATTCTAAAATTTATAGATGCGTCAAATGATCATCTTCAAATTAACGGTTAGCATGGACGGTCAATAAAGCTATTCACATTTGACACAGCTAGAAATTTTAGAATATTCTAATTTTTTGTGGACTTGCTATCTATTGGTAGGCGATCATCCTCACCAAATTTCAGCAAATTTGAAAATCTCTAAGAACCTCTATTGATGTGTTGGCACCGGTGTTGACACCAAAAGTGTTGGCTGTTGATCGTGATATATATATATATATATATATATATATATATATATATATATATATATATATATATATATATATATATATATATATATATATATATATATATATATATATATATATATATATATATATATATAGGGTCAAGATCGGATTACCCAGCAAATTTTGACCCAGCAAATAACCCAGCACTCTTTAATGCACCTAGAGGTTTTAGAATGGGCTGATTTTGTTTAGACATGTTGTTTATGGTATGTTGATCATCCTCACAAAAAATTAGCCCATTCTAAAACATTTAGGTGCATCAAATGCGCTTTTCAAATCAACGGTTAAAATTAACAGTAAAAAATCGTTGATTTGATGAGCGCATTTGATTCACCTAGAGGTTTTAGAATGGGTCGATTTTTTGTGAGGATGATCAACATACCATAGACAACATGTCTACAAAAATTCAGCTCATTCTAAAACCTCTAGGTGCATCAAAGGGTGCTGGGTTATTGCTGGGTCACATTTTGCTGTGTCATCCGATCCTGACCCTATATATATATATATATATATATATATATATATATATATATATATATATATATATATATATATATATATATATATATATATATATATATATATATATATATATATATATATATATATATATATATATATAGGGTCAGGATCGGATGACACAGCAAAATGTGACCCAGCAATAACCCAGCACCCTTTGATGCACCTAGAGGTTTTAGAATGGGCTGATTTTTTGTATACATGTTGTCTATGATATGTTGATCATCCTCACAAAAAATCAGCCCATTCTAAAACCTCTAGGTGCATCAAATGAGATCTTCAAATCAACGGTTAAAATTGACAGTAAAAAACCGTTGATTTGAAGAGCGCATTTGATGCACCTAGAGGTTTTAGAGTGGGCTGATTTTTTGTGAGGATGATCAACATACCATAGACGACATGTCTACAAAAAATCAGCCCATTTTATAACCTCTAAGTGCATCAAAGGGTGCTGGGTTATTAATGGGTCAAAATTTGCGGGGTCATCCGATCCTGACCCTATATATATATATATATATATATATATATATATATATATATATATATATATATATATATATATATATATATATATATATATATATATATATATAGAGTAGTGATACTGTGCGGCCAAAATTAGAGTGCGGCTGATGGGTTTAACGTGCGGCCAAAAATATTGGCCATCCGATTTCCATCATGCGGACCAAAACAAAAGTGGGGTGTTAAAGAGTCAGATCCTGTTTCTTTCTCCTCCCGAACCCCAACACCCACTTCGGGACTCCCATTCTCTCTCTCCTCCATTCCTCTTTCATCTTGACCCATCGTTTGGGAGGCCGGGAGATGCCCATCTCGATCCCGCCGGCCCATCTCGATCCCGCCGTTTGGGAGGCCGGGAGATGCCCATCTCGATCCCGCCGGCCCATCTCGATCCCGCCGGAGGCCGGAATCACATCACCGGAGATCCATCTCTCTCTTCCCTTTCTCTTTCGATCCATTGCCGGGAGCTGCCCATTACCGGAGATAGCCATCTCGATCTCGTTGGCGGCCGCACTGTATCACATCATCGGAGATAGCCATCTCGATCAAGGGTTTTTTGAATCCAACCCATCCCCGCAAAGGTTGGGTACGTGGAGCTCCTCCCTCCTTCCTCCTCCCCCCCTCCACTCTTTGAATCCTCTGTTTTTCTCCTCCCTCCTTCCTCCTTCCCCCTCCCCTCTTTGAATCCTCTGTTTTTCTCCTCCCTCCTCCCCTTATGAATCCATTGTTTCTTTTGGCCCTGTTTTTTTTTTTTACTTTGGCCCTGTTTTTGCAAATGGAATGGTGATTAATTTCGGGTGAGGAACAATATGGTTGCAATCTTGGATGGAAGAATAACTATTTTGTTGATATCCTTCACCTTAAATTTGCTTGTTTTTTATGAAATTTTGTTACCAATCCAACTGTTGTTCTCTTTAATTATCTACTCTCTCAACTTCTGATCATATATCTGGAAATCCTTAGCTAGTTTATACTACAAATTGATAATCCCAATAGGTTAGGACAATGAAACTTTCTGCATGAACGGATTCACTCTCTCACTTCTATTTCTTGTGGATATGTAATTCCTATAGCTTCTATAAAATGTTGGGTTATGGAAATTGGGGATTTCATTAAACCTCCAGTTGCTGGGCTTTTGAGAAATTAGGCTATGTTTGAGACTGAACTAACATTGGGTTATGAAAATAATAGATCACAGCATTATTTTCATAACCCAATGTTAGTTCAGTCTCAAACATAGCCTAATTTCTCAAAAGCCCAGCAACTGGAGGTTTAATGAAATCCCCAATTTCCATAACCCAACATTTTATAGAAGCTATAGGAATTACATATCCACAAGAAATAGAAGTGAGAGAGTGAATCCGTTCATGCAGAAAGTTTCATTGTCCTAACCTATTGGGATTATCAATTTGTAGTATAAACTAGCTAAGGATTTCCAGATATATGATCAGAAGTTGAGAGAGTAGATAATTAAAGAGAACAACAGTTGGATTGGTAACAAAATTTCATAAAAAACAAGCAAATTTAAGGTGAAGGATATCAACAAAATAGTTATTCTTCCATCCAAGATTGCAACCATATTGTTCCTCACCCGAAATTAATCACCATTCCATTTGCAAAAACAGGGCCAAAGTAAAAAAAAAAAACAGGGCCAAAAGAAACAATGGATTCATAAGGGGAGGAGGGAGGAGAAAAACAGATGATTCAAAGAGGGGAGGGGGAAGGAGGAAGGAGGGAGGAGAAAAACAGAGGATTCAAAGAGTGGAGGGGGGGAGGAGGAAGGAGGGAGGAACTCCACGTACCCAAACTTTGCGGGGATGGGTTGGATTCAAAAAACCCTTGATCGAGATGGCTATCTCCGATGATGTGATACAGTGCGGCCGCCAGCAAGATCGAGATGGCTATCTCCGGTAATGGGCAGCTCCCGGCAATGGATCGAAAGAGAAAGGGAAGAGAGAGATGGATCTCCGGTGATGTGATTCCGGCCTCCGGCGGGATCGAGATGGGCCGGCGGGATCGAGATGGGCATCTCCCGGCCTCCCAAACGGCGGGATCGAGATGGGCCGGCGGGATCGAGATGGGCATCTCCCGGCCTCCCAAACGATGGGTCAAGATGAAAGAGGAATGGAGGAGAGAGAGAATGGGAGTCCCGAAGTGGGTGTTGGGGTTCGGGAGGAGAAAGAAACAGGATCTGACTCTTTAACACCCCACTTTTGTTTTGGTCCGCATGATGGAAATCGGATGGCCAATATTTTTGGCCGCACGTTAAACCCATCAGCCGCACTCTAATTTTGGCCGCACAGTATCACTACTCTATATATATATATATATATATATATATATATATATATATATATATATATATATATATATATATATATATATATATATATATATATATATATATATATATATATATATATATATATATATATATATATATATATATAGGGAAGTGCTAGAATGCGGCATGCGGTGCGTGCGGCATCGCACCGCAGCCGTCTGATGCACTGCTGCGTGCATCGCATGCACGCAGCGCGTGCATCAGACGGCTGCGGTGCGATGCCGCACGCACCGCATGCCGCATTTTAGCATACCCCTATATATATATATATCATGGCACGTCGGTTTTGTACTGACTAGACAAAACGGAAGCTGACTAGGACAAGCTGACTGGACAAAAATGAACCGAATAGATATAACCATTCGTTCAAAAATCAACGCACGATCTCTATTTCCCCGTCAACCAACTCCCTCCCCTTGGTTTCAAATCCCGACTCATTTAAACTGCAATTAACCCCCTCAAATCCTGACCCATTTAAACTGCACTAAATATGATCGTTTATCCCGTGATCGTTGTTCGAATCAATAGCTATAAACTCGCATGTTGAAATTTTGACTGTTCCAAACCATCGGATCAATCTCAAGGAATCCGTTCAAATAGAGACAACTTTGATTGATCAATTATAGGGGGAGAGGGAGTTGGTCGCGCCGAAGACGCCCGCTTCGTGTCAATCGACATATGCAAGAAAATGGGTGTCCTTATGAATGACAGTGTTGTCGTTGAAAGTGTTTTATTGCCGAAGGCGTTCAGGTGTGTTGCTGCCGAAGACGGTTCGC
Organism: Chamaelirium japonicum; assembly: GCA_947650365.1. NCBI lineage: Eukaryota > Viridiplantae > Streptophyta > Magnoliopsida > Liliales > Melanthiaceae > Chamaelirium > Chamaelirium japonicum. Next base: position 98,464,777 of record OX393550.1, on the reverse strand, counting down.
TGCAGTGCCGACAGATGTGTTGTCGCCGAAGGCGGCCCACTACAGTGCCAACAGGCATGAGTATGTACTATCTATATAAAAAGGGATGTCGGTTTTGTGCTGACTAGACAAAATAAAACAAAAAAGCTGACTAGAACAAACCGACTGGATAAAAAATGACCCGAATAGATCTAATCATTCGTTCAAAAATCAACGCATGATCTTTATTTCCCTGTCAACCAATTTCCTCCCCTTGGTTTCAAATCCCGACTCATTTAAACTGCACTAAACCCCTAAAATCCCGTTCCATTTAAACTGCACTAAATTTGACCGTTCATTCCGTGATCGTTGTTCGCATCAACAGCTATAAACTCGCCTGCTGAAATTTCGACCGTCCCAAACCATTGGGTCGATCTCGAGGAATCCGTTCGAATAGAGACAACTGTGATTGATCGATTATAGGAGGGGGAGTTGGTCGTGCTGAAGGCGTCTGCTTCGTGCCAATCGGTACGGGCGAGGAAATGTGTCCCCCTATGAATGCCGGTGTTGTTGTCAAAAGTGTTTTGTTACCAAAGGCGTTCAGGTGTGTTGCCGTCAAAGGTAGCCCGCTGCAATGCAGACAGATGTGTTGCCGCCGAATGCGGCCCGCCGCAGTGCCTACAGGCACGGGCATGCACTAGTCTATATAACACTAAACCCCTAAAATCCCGGTCCATTGAAACTGCACTAAATCTGACCGTTCATCCCATGATAGTTGTACGCATCAACGGCTATTAACCCGCCTGCTGAAATTTCGGTTGCCCCAAATCATCGGGGCGATCTTGAGGAATCCGTTCGAACAGAGAGAACTATGATTGATCGATTATAGGAGGAGGGAGAGTTGGTTGCGCCAAAGACAACCGCTTCGTGCCAATCGGCACGAACGAGGAAATGGGTGTCCCTATGAATACCGGTGCTGTCATCGAAAGTGTTTTGTTGTCGAAGGCGTTCAAGTGTGTTGATGCTGAAGGCGGCCCGCTGGAGTGCCAACATGTGTGTTGCTGCCGAAAGCGGCCAGCTGCAGTGCCGACAGGCACGGGCATGCACTAGTATATAACAAGGGATAACAGTTATGCACTGAATAGGACAAAACAGAATAAAAAGCTGACTAGACAAAAAGGAACGCTACCGACTAGACAAAAATCTCGATCACAGCCGTTAGCTCTCTCTCTTCCCCCGATCTCTCTCTCTCTCTCTCTCTCTCTCCCCCTCTCTCTCCCCCTGTATCTCTCTCTCTCTCTCTTCCCCCGGTCTCTCTCTCTCTCTCTCTCTCTCTCTCTCTTTCCGTCTCTCACTCTCTCTCTCCACCACGATCTCTTTCTCTCTTTCCGATCTCTCTCTTTCTCTCCCCCCCCCCCTGATCTCTTTCTCTCCATATCTCTCTCCGGCTCTCTCTCCCCCCCGTCTTTCTCTATCTCCCCGATTTTCTCTCTCTCTCTCTCTCTCTCTCTCTCTCTCTCTCTCTCTCTCTCTCTCCCCCCCGGTTTTCTCTCTTTCCCCAATCTCTCTCTCTCTCTCCATATCTCTTTCTCTCTCAGTCTCTCTCTCTCTCTCGCATCTTTCTCTCTTTAACTAACTCTCTCTTGCCTACAATCTCTCTCTCTCTACGTCTTTATCTCTCTTCCACACGATCTCTCTCTTTTCCCCACGGTCTCTCTCTATCTCCCTGGGGGTTGGGGGTGGGTTGGCTGGTCGCGCCGAAGACGCCTCCTTCATGCCAATCGGCAAGGGTATGCACTAGTCTATATAACATGTTAAGACAATTCAGGTTATTTACTACCTTACCATCCTCAAGATTGCGCAGAGACAAGTTAGCCATCCGATCTAATCGTACGGATCAAAAAAACTCTCTATCTTCCCCATGATCTCTCTCTGTCTCGCTCTCTGTCTTCCCCACGACCTCTCTCTCTCTTGCGCTGTCTCTCTGTCTTCCCCACGATCTCTCTCGCTCCCTCTCTTTCTATCTCTCCCTCTCTCCGTCTCTCTCTCTCTCTCTCTCTCTCTCTCTCTCTCTCTCTTCCCTAGGGATGGCAATGGTGCGGTTTTGGGCAAAACTAAAACCGCACCGCAACACCGAACCGCCACACCGAAACCGCACCGCACCGCAATGGTGTAGCGTATGTAAAACCAAAACCGCACCATGCGGTGCGGTGCACCATGGTTTAACATTACAATGGTCTAAACGGTGCGATTTTTTACGGTTTTGGGTAAAACCGAAACCGAAACCGCACCGCAACACCGAAACCGCACCGCATCGCGACGGTTTTATATTTTGGCAAACCAAAACCGCACCATGCGGTGCGGTTTTAAACCGCACCTAAAACCGCACCGTTGCCATCCCTACTCTTCCCCATGATCTCTCTCTCTCTCTCTATCTCTCTGGGGGTGGGGGGGTGGTTGCGTTGAAGGTGCCCGCATCGTGCCAATCGGCACAGGCATACACTAGTTTAAAAATAATAAATATTTTGGCTTGAGAATTGTTATCCAATTAGATCAACTTATAAACATGCAAGCGCATCAAATGAAAATATACGGAAAATTAAAGTCTAAAACATATATAACTGTCCATAGCTAGCCTCATTGGATCCTAAAATGATTTTTATTGAGGAACCCTAAAGTACCATGATAGGTGTACTTCAAATCCCAATCCCTTTAGTCGTATTTAGGGACTTCTTAAGAAATTTACAGGAAAGTTCTCATGGGGAGATCCTCGGAGTATGCAACTTTCAAGTCTCTTAAAAAGAATGTGAATCTTCGGTCCTGATTAAATGTCGCTGTCTCGTTAGCCGCTTGATCATCCGCCCCGCAAACCATACTCGATGGGTGAATGGGACTCACCCCATCCATCAAGCAAAACGAATGGCTGGAGTAGACTCACTCTTGGGTCGCCTGTCATCATGCGGTTGTGATCCACGCCGGGCTACTGTCCGATTGGAGGAGATATGGTCTCCTAGTCTGTAGAGTTCTTTTTAGTCCCATACGGAAACGGAACAAGCATTTCCACGTAGTTATATAAGAAAATCTAGAACCATCTGATTGCCGGGATGGACACCGATTTCACGGCACCCTCACTGTGTGCGACACGCACACTTAGCAATTACATTGAACTCGGTTCAACTTGGTCTCAAGTCTCAACCCATCGGTTGGACCAGAGATTGCAGCGTGCTAAATGTGCGTTCAGCACTTATGAAGCTAAGTTTTTTTTCCTAATAATTCTCAACTATGAATTTTTTTTGACTTAAGACGCACCCGGGATTCGATCATCCGAGCTACCGAGAGGGAAACAACGGTTTAGCTGTTGGGATGCGATCGACCGCAGTTGCCCAACTATGGTTTAACTCGATCAAATGACGAACAATGATCAGATCTAAAGAGAGGAGAGAGAGAGAGAGAGAGAGAGAGAGAGAGAGAGAGAGAGAGAGAGAGAGAGAGAGAGAGAGAGAGAGAGAGAGAGAGAGAGAGATCAGGAAAGAGGGGACGTGCATACATGCATTGGTTCTCACATTGGGATTTTGTTTGGGCAAAATAGACGATCACAATTTGGTTCGGGTAGATAGAGTCTGATTGAAAGAGATTGGGGAGAGATCTAGAGAGAGAAAAACTTGAGAGAAGAGAGAGATGGTGGTGATACCCGGGGGGTGTTTTGCTGCCGAAGGCGGCCAGCTGCATTACCGACATGTGTGATTGCGGCTCGCTGCAGTGCCGACAGGCACGGGCATACACTAGTAAAGAAAATATGGTTCAGTGGTTTAGGGCTTCTCTTTATCTCTTAAAAGTTTTGCCTTCAAACCCCACCATGTACATATTTTTTTATTAAAAACCCTAATTTTTGCCCAAGCCCGGCCCAAAATTCCAAATATATGTATACCCGGGCCGGGCCTAGGCTCAGACCCTTGGCTCGGCCCGATGGGCCCATTTGGGCTTGACATCTCTTGGCTCGACCCGAAGTATTTTAGGCCCGGCCTGGCCCATTTTACACCTCTATGACTAAGCGTGTCCGGGGTGGGGGCGACGAGCGTGTATTGGGGCCCTACTAGGTCGACTATCTATAGATCCAATACTGCTTATAAAATCATTACCCAGGCCATGATGCCTTGGCTGAGGTCAGGGAGGACGATGATGTGAGTCTTATTTCTATTGAGTCTTATCCCTTACCCCAACCCCCTATATTCTGGAGGGAGTTGTGGCGGTGCAAGGCACTGCCACAATCGTTTACCGACTAAGGACCTTCTCATCAAGCGTGGTATGCCTCTTGATCCCTTTTGCAGTAAGTGTGCAAGTGACGTTAAAGATGTCACTTTTGCGATTTTTGGGTGCCATCGTGCGAAGTAGGCGTGGGGCTTGCTTCCTCTTCATGGCAATGCCCCAACTTGTATCCAGGATTGGTGTGCCATAATTTGTGATGCCTTAGTTGGAGAGGATCGATACAAACCTCAGAGCAGTCTAGTAATTAATGCGACTTGGTGCATATAGCTCATTCGTAACAAAGAGATTTTTGAGGGAAGTTCCAAGAACCCTCTTGTGGTTGTTAGGACTTGTGTCATTTGATCTCATGAGTTTCTGGAAGCTAATGGTGGTTTTGGTTGTTCGCAAGCCCCAAGACCTACCCAAGAACCAATCTTTTTTCGATGGATTCCGCCGGAACAAGACGAAGTGAAACTGAACTTTGATGGAGCTCTCAATCAGGGCCTGTGCACGAGTGGTGCGGGCTTCGTCTTAAGTGACCACAATGGAGGTATCTTGATGGTTGGTGCGACCCCAATCAGGAGTTTTGGGAATAGCTGCCTCCAGTCATCGTCATCCTGGGTGACCCTCTTGATCAGTGTATCCAGATCTTCCTCGACAGCCTTAGGGCACTTGAGTTGACCTGAAGGGTAGAAGTCCTCTATGGTGTAGGAAAGGTGGGAAACAGTCCCGGGAACCTTGTGACGACTCCTCCACAGTCCCCCAACCATGAGGGGACATTCCTTCCAGCCCCGGAAGGAGTCACACAAGCCTCCGATAGGAGGGCGACTGTCGACGCGAGCCTGCAAGCTGAAGTATGAGTACACGGATCCGATGGTCACCTTATAGTCTTTGATGAAGTATTTCTTAAGAAGATATGCCACGCAAAGTTGCTGCCCAACCATACCCTCTATTGCTTCAATGCAATGAAGTATTCTTCATCCGTTGCCTGCAATCTGGGTAAGGGACACCCCCTTGCATTCCATCAGACGACCGGAGAATCTCGCTAAAGGAAGTCTCAGGCCGTGCCTCAATTGTCCTAAAGTCACGATCGTGCGATCGTCCGAATCATGAAGGAGAGGGAAATGTCAGTAGAAATGCAGTATGCCGTTCGGATGTCTTCCAGCAATAGGAACTTCTTGGGAACTGAGAACCAACCAAAAGACATCGTCGACGAAGAAGCAGTGACTCAACACGTCGAGACACGTAGGCGATTGCGAGCGATTGACCGTAAGTAGCAACGAAATGCGCGACCTCCTACAGACAGCCCCAAGACGTGTATCCAAAAGAGAGTGCAGCGAACTACCGACTCACGTAACACACTACCGACCCGAACGAACCTCCACCAGTAGAAGAGAAGGAGAGAAAAATTGAGGCAGAGGAGGAAATATGAACCCTCAGGGTCCTATTTATAGAAAAACGTGAAGCTTTGGGGGCTGGTTCGAATCCCGAAAAAGGGGGAAGCTAGGTGGCGGCGCGTAGTGATGCCATGTGGCAAAAATTGGGAAAAGTCCAGACTGCCATTTGAAACTCTAGCAATAATAAACGGTGGTTAGGATCATCATGGCGTGCAAACTTAGACTGACACGCAAACCAAGACAAAAGAATCCTGATCAGGCAGGGTTGAAAACTGACCGATCAGGAGGGGGTATTGTGTGTACCCTGATGGTTGGACCGGAAAGGGGGCTTTGTCACGGACTGATCACGCACTTCGTCGTGAGCCGGCTTTATGTTTTGGGCCCCGAAGAAGCAAGCGAACCTATCGGGGGCCGTAATTTCATCACGGGTTGGCCACACGTGAGGAGGAGAAAGTAGGCACTTTGTATCCCAGAGAAGCGAGCGAACCTACCGGGGGTCGTAATTTCGTCACGGGTCGGCCACGCACGAAGAGGACAAAGTGGGCACTTCGTGCCCCGGAGAAGCAAGCGGACTTATCGAGAGTCGCGGGTCGGCCACGCGATAAAACGGAGCAAGAGGGGTCCAAGCTCCCCCCCCCCCCCCCCAGGTCGGTTGCGCACTAAAAAGGAGAAGGGGGGGGGGGTCCAAGCTCCCCCCCCCCCCCCCGGGGTCGGCCGCGCACTAAAATGAGGAGAAAGGGGGGGAGTTCAAGTCCCCCCCTCATGGGTCAGCCATGCACAAAACTAAGGAGGGAATTTCCCCCCCTCTCTGATGATCGACCGCGCGCAAAGATACAGCTCGAGGGGGACCAAGATACCCGAGAATCACGGCCCCAAAATGCGTGATGGTTGAACCCGGGAATCTCGGGTGCACAACGGTTACGGGAGTGCAGCCCACGCTCCCGAGATTTCCGGGCGAAGTTACCGGGTGCCAGCCGCACGCCATGTCCCCACCACACTGACGGTTGAGTACTTTACGGGAGCATGTCGTCAACTTGTCCTGCTCGGAGTTCGCCAACTGTCATCTCGGGGCTATAAAAGGGAATCTACCCCTTCAGCAGGAGAGACCGAATTATGGAGGAGGTGCTTCCCGATTCTTCCTGGAATTTTCAGAGCTAGAGAGAGTGAGATTGCAGAGGTCGGTATCTTGAGCGAGATTACAGAGGTCGGTATCTTGGGTGACCAGTCCTCAGGGTGTAATTGGGGTTAAGGTGAGAGATTGTAACCGTAACTGTTGTTTTAGTGCATTCTCGCCCCCTCATGGTTTTTTGCCTTTCGACGTTGAGAAGGGTTTTTTCACGTAAATCCGATCTTCCTTGTTTTCTTGGCTTGTTAGATTGTGCTTGCCACGTGAATCGCCCGGTCCACGAAAAAACCCTCCACAAGGAGAGATATGTAGTGTTATGTAACTAGTGCATGCCCGTGTCTGTCGGCATTACAGCGGGCCGCCTTCGACGACAACACACCGGCCTGAACGTCTTCGGCAACAAAACACTTTCGATGGCAACACCGGTATTCATAGGGACACCTATTTTCTCGCCCGTTCCGATTGGCACAAAACGAGCGCTTTCGGCGTGACCAACTTCCCCTCCCCTATAATCGATCAATCACAGCTGTCTCTATTCTAATGGATTTCTTGAGATCGACCAGATGGTTTGGGGCAGCCGAAATTTTAGCAGGTGGGTTTATAGCCGTTGATGCGAACAACGATCACAGGATGAATGGTCAGGTTTAGTACAATTTAAATGGTCCGGGATTTTAGGGATTTAGTGCAGTTTAAATAGTTAGGAAAGGAGTTGGTTGACGGGGAAATAGAGATCGTGCGTTGATTTTTGGACGAATGGTCGCCGGAATGCCACTGTCAGTTGCCGGACCACCGCCACCAGCTCTCGGACGACCATCAATGATCGTCGGTTGCCGGACCGCCAGTCACGGGACCATCATTTGATTTATATTATAATATTTCTGAGGACATTCAGTCTTGATTCTGTGAAGAGTGTTGCTGCTGCTGGTTGGAGTTTGGTATGCAGAGCAGTGCCCGTTGCCACAAATAACGATATCATGCATGCAGGATCACATGTACTACTGCCGTTTTCTTGGCTGTGCTCAACTGATCCCTATCACATGTACTGCCGGCATTTTCTTGGTGGAAGAAGCTCCGAAGCGTCATGAGAGAGAGAGAGAGAGAGAGAGAGAGTTTTTTGTTTTTATTTGGCTGGACCGGCCAGGCGGTCATAGGAGAGAGTACTGCTAGATCTAGCAAGAGCTCAACGAAACGGATCGAAAAGGCAGGATGTGTTATTTATTAACTAATTGATTCCATAATCTTGTGAGTAGGGGTGGCAATCCTTGACCCGACCCGCCAACCCGACCAGAACCCGACCCGAAGTTAGCGGGTTTGGGTTTGGCCTAAACATGTTCGGGTCATAAACGGGTCGACCCGATTGACCCGTTTATTTAATGGGTCGGGTTCGGGTTTGTACTTATAACCCGATTGACCCGACTTGACCCGTTTACCAAATGGGTTGTGTCAACCCGACCCGAGCCAACCCGATCAAACCCGACCCAATCCGACTTGTCTTGACCCAACCTGGCAAGTTTACATGGGTTCTGTTGATCCAACCTGACCCGACACGACCCGACCCGTTTAGTAAACCGGTTAAATGGGTCGGGTCGGGTCAACCAGTTTATTAGGCGGGTCGGGTTTGGGTTTAAGTTTTTGACCCGTTTATTAAACGGGTCGGGTTCGGGTTGGGTGTTTTGCCCTTATACCTATGTCTCAACCTGACCCGAACCCAACCCGACCCGACCCATTGCCACCCCTACTTGTGAACTTGACATGAACAGGATTCGCACGCGCAAACAAAGCACAACTGTCTTAAGGGAAGGTTCGCTCCACATGTCCATACCGGGAGTCGAACAGGGAATCTCTTCAACGGCCAGGATTAACAAGTTTTTAGTTGAGATTAAAATATCTATATGACAAGGGATAGCGGTTTTGTGCTGAGTGTGACAAAATGGAACAAAAAACTGACTAGACAAAAATGAACGCTACTGACTAGACAAAACTCTCGATCACAGCCGTTAGCTCTCTCTCTTCCCTGATCTCTCTCTCTTACTCCTATCTCTTTCTCTCCCCCCCTCTCTCTCTCTCTCTCTCTCTCTCTCTCCACCATGATCTCGTTCTCTCTTTCCTCTCTCTCCCCAATTTTCTCTCTTTTCTCCCCCCTAGTTCTCTCTCTCTCTCTCTCTCTCTCTCTCTCTCTCTCTCTCATCTCTCTCTCGCGCCCTCTCTCTAACTAACTCTCTCTTCCCTACAATCTCTCTCTTTCTCCGTCTTTATCTCTCTCTTGCACACGATCTCTCTCTTCCCCACGGTCTCTCTCTCTCTCTCTCTCTCTCTCTCTCTCTCTCTCTCTCCCCCCCCCCCCCCCCCCCCCCCGAGGGTCGGGGGGGGGGTGGGTGGGGGGGTCGGGCCAAAGACACCTGCTTCATGCCAATGCATGGACATGACCTAGTCTATATAACATGTTAAAGCAATTCGGGTTATTTACTACCTTACCATCCTCTTGATTGCACAGACACAAGTTAGCCATTCGATCTAATCGTACGGATCAAAAAAACTATCTCTCTCTGCCCCATGATCTCTCTTCGTCTTGCTCTGTCTTTCCCACGACCTCTCTCTCTTGCCGTCTCTCTCTCTCTCTCTCTCTCTCTCTCTCTCTCTCTCTCTCTCTCTCTCTCTCTCTCTCCCATGATCTCTCTCTCTGGGGTGGGGGGGTGGTCACGCTGAAGGCACCCGCTACGTGCCAATCGGCACGGGCATGCACTAGTTTAAGAACAATAAACATTTTGGCCTAAGAATTGTTATCCAATTAGATCAGCTTATAAACATGTAAGCGTATCAAATGAAAGTGTACGGAAAATTAAAGTCTAAAACATATATAACTGTCCATAGCTAGCCTCATTGGATCCTAAAATGATTTTTATTGAGGAACCCTAAAGTACCATGATAGTTGTACTTCAAATCCCAATCCCTTTAGTCGTATTTAGGGACTTCTTAAGAAATTTACAGGAAAGTTCTCATGGGGAGATCCTCGGAGTATGCAACTTTCAAGTCTCTTAAAAAGAATGTGAATCTTCGGTCCTGATTAAATGTTGCTGTCTCGTTAGCCGCTTGATCATCCGCCCCGCAAACCATACTCGATGGGTGAATGGGACTCACCCCATCCATCAAGCAAAACGAATGGCTGGAGTAGACTCACTCTTTGGTCGCCTGTCATCATGTGGTTGTGATCCACGCCGGGCTACTGTCCGATTGGAGGAGATATGATCTCCTAGTCTGTAGAGTTCTTTTTAGTCCCATACGGAAACGGAACAAGAATTTCCACGTACTTATATAAGAAAATCTAGAACCATCTGATTGCCGGGATGGACACCGATTTCACGGCACCCTCACTGTGTGCGACACGCACACTTAGCAATTACATTGAACTCGGTTCAACTTGGTCTCAAGTCTCAACCCACCGGTTGGATCAGAGATTGCAGCGTGCTAAATGTGCGTTCAGCACTTATGAAGCAAAGTTTTTTTTCCTAATAATTCTCAACTACGATTTTTTTTTGACTTAAGACGCACCCGGGATTCGATCATGTTAGCTACCGAGAGGGAAACAACGGTTTAGCCGTGGGGATGCGATCGACCGTAGTTGCCCAACTACGGTTTAACTCGAACAAAAGAGGAGCAATGATCAGATCTAAAAAGAGAAAAATGAGAGAGAGAGAGAGAGAGATCAGGAAAGAGGGGACGTGCATACATGCTTGGGTTTTCACATTGAGAAAAACCGGAGAGAAGAGAGAGATGGTGGTGATGCCCGGGGGGTGTCTTCAGAGACGGAACTACAATAGGGCCAAGGGGGGCCATGGCCCCCCCAATTTTTTTTTTTATTTTTAAAAAACCGGTTTTCTGCGACTCTGCGAGCAGGCTGAGCAGCAGCGATCGACGCCACTCTGCCGTCGGCCCGTCAGGAGTTCCAGCAGGAACCCGCCGCGGCGCCGCCGCGATCCGTCGACCTCCCCGGCGTCCTCGCCGCGATCGGCTCGTGTGGTGTGGTGGACCGGTGGTCCGGTGGATGAACGCAGAACGCCAGCCCCTCGCCGGCTCGCCGAGTGGCCGACCCCGTCAGTGACCGTCGGTCCGTCACGATCCACATCCTCGGCCCGTCAGGAGTTCCAGCAGGAACCCGCCGCGGCGCCGCCGCGATCCGTCGACCTCCCCGCCGCGATCGGCTCGTGTGGTGTAGTGGACCGGTGGTCCGGTGGATGAACGCAGAACGCCAGCCCCTCGCGGCCTCGCCGGTTCGCCGAGTGGCCGACCCCGTCACGATCCACGATTCCACATCCTCGGAGCTCTAGAGAGATGAGAGAGTCTTCAAGACTTCAACCCTCCTCACAGTCTCCTCCAAGTCTCCAACTCCCCACACCTCCTCCTCAATGCCTCCACCGCCGGCTTCAGCTCCCCTCGGCGTGCCTCTCTTTGCACGGTTGCACCCCTCCCCATCGACGTATCGACCGATCAGACCCCGCAAGTCCCGAGCCGCCGAGGCGCCGACGCCGCAGAATCCAGCTCCATCATGGCAACCGCTCCGTCCCTCCGCCGCTTCTCCATCTCCTCCTTCGCTTCCCGGTGCAGCTCCTGCAGCGCGGCCGGCGGAGAGAGATCAGATGAGAATGAGATAGAGATCAGAGAGACGAGACAGATCAGGGATGGAAGATGACCCATGACCCGATGGTGCCACCTGTACGGCTGTACTTGCTGTGTAAAAGAAATTGGTCAAAAACAAACAATCGGAACCATTGGATTGGAATCATTGGAGGATTCGGAATCTCGGATCATCGTCCAAATCTTTTTTTTTTTAACAGCAGCTGTGTGTCACGTGGTACAGCTGTACCTCACATGTAAAAAAAATCGGATCTAAAAAAAGGAAACCACCGCAGGCCTTAAGGGGAGAGTATGCGGGGCCTGCGCACGGCAGCACGAGGAAATTTTAGAGCCGCCGGCTGCTGAAGAACAGAAGAAGGTTTGAGCCTTTGAGGATTTTTTTTTTCTTTTAGCATCTATGTTCCCCTGATTCCCTGAATCCCCTTTCTTGAATATTTTTTTTTTTGAAAAATTCTTGATTCCCTCTCTTGCATTTGCTTTAGGGTAAAACAATAATCATTATTTATTTTAATTTTCAACCCTAGCTTTTATTTTGTTTGTGATTGTATGACTTATATTCATTAATATTTTTTATTTTTCTTGCAGACTTGCAGTTCTTATGTTCTTTTCGATTATCTGGCTTAGATTCACCCCCAACTTAAAATTCAAAACTCCAGTTTCATAAGACACAAGGTATTCTTTCTCTCTCTCTCTGAATAAGGGGCAACGCCTAATTTATTGATTCATTATTTAGATATAGAAATTGTTTTAAAGACGTTTTTATTTATTTTATCATTTATTTGATATTGTAGACTATGGTAAAGCCAACTACAATGTTTGACTTTTTCAAGAGAAAACATGTACAAAATTTAGAAGTCAGTGAAGGTGATGCAGCATCTCCAGCCTCCAATATGGATATCCAAATTACAGAAAATCCTCCTACAAAATCTCGAAAAGTTGAAGTCAATGAAATGGATATTAGTTCGTTGGAGCGTGATCCCGGATTACGTCCGCAGATATGGGATTATGATGCTAATCGGCATGATGAAATTCGGCGAGCTTACATTAAATCAGGTCCGTTCCAACCTATTCTTTCAAAGTATCCAAAATCTGGATTAGCAAGTCATCTTCGTAGTTTTCAGCCTTCGTGGTTCACGCTATTTCCTTCATGGCTTGAATATTCTCTCGATAAAGATGCAGCTTTTTGCCTACCGTGTTTTCTCTTTAATAAGCCATCCGGGTATCCGGGACATAATGCATTCACCGTTGATGGATTTAAAAATTGGAAGAAAGTTAGAGATGGGAAAAATTGTGCTTTTCTAAATCATATAGGTAAAGATCCTAACTCTCTTCATAAAATTGCTGAGAGGTCATGTGAGGATTTGATTAACCAATCTCAGCATATACAAAAGGTGCTTGAAAATTTCTCCTCTGAACAAGTTGCAAACAATCGACTACGTTTGAAGGCCTCAATTGATACTGTTCGAGTTCTTGCACTTCAAGGTGTTGCTTTTAGAGGTCGGGATGAAAGTCTTGGTTCAACCAATCGTGGAAATTTTCTTGAAATATTGGATTTTGTGGTTTCATATAATGAAAAGGTTGCTGAAGCGATAACTAAAGCTCCAAAAAATATCTCTTATACATCACCAATGATTCAAAAAGAAATTTTACATATTTTTTCAACCAAAATAAAGAAGGCAATTCGTGAAGAAATTGGTGATGCAAAGTTTTGCATAATTATTGATGAAGCTCGTGATGAGTCAATGAAAGAACAAATGGCTATAGTTTTAAGATTTGTTGATAAAGATGGCTTTATACGAGAGCGTTTTTTTGGTCTTGTTCATGTCTCTAACACTGCAGCATTAACCCTAAAAGATGGGATATATTCTGTGTTGTCTCATCATACCCTAGATATTCAAAATATCCGAGGGCAGGGATACGATGGTGCAAGTAACATGCGTGGTGGGTGGAATGGACTACAAGCTTTGATTTCGAATGATTGTCCATATGCTTATTACATTCATTGTTTCGCACATCGTTTGCAATTGGCATTAGTGGCAGCATCAAAGGAAGTTATCCCTGTTCATCAGTTTTTTACTAAATTGACTTCTATTGTCAATATTGTTGGTGCTTCATGCAAACGTAATGAAGAATTGAGGGCTGCTCAAGCTGCTGATATTGCTTATATGATTGAAATTGGTGAGCTTGAAAGTGGAAGGGGACTTAATCAAATTGGCACTTTACAACGGGCTGGAGATACCCGTTGGAGTTCTCACTTAAGATCTGTTTCTAGTTTGATGAAGATGTTCAGTGCAACATGTACAGTTCTACTTAACATTATTGATGAAGGAACTACTTCTGCCCAACGAGGAGAAGCGGACTCAGTTTATCAAGCAATGGTTTCATTTGAATTTGTCTTCCTACTGCATCTCATGAAAGGAACTATGGAGATCACTGATTTACTTTGTCAAGCTTTACAGTGTCAATCTCAAGACATTTTAAATTCTATGCATCTTGTTTCCTCTACTAAAGCACTTATCCAAAAATTTAGAGACGATGGATGGGATGCTTTACTTACCAATGTAAAATTATTTTGTGAGGCACGCAATATAGATATCCCAGATATGAATACTCGTTATGTTGAGAGACGAGGTCGAGCTCGCCAACAACAATATGACTTTACAATTGAGCATCATTATCGGGTGAACATTTTCTATGCTGCTATAGATTCTCAATTACAAGAATTAAATCATCGATTTAATGAGCATGCAGTGGAGTTACTTATTCTCAGTTCAGCTCTGGATCCTCGAAATGCGCTTGAATCTTTCAGAATCGATGATATTTGTCAGTTGGTAAACAAGTTTTATCCACAAGACTTCACCGATCATGAAAAAGAACAATTAAAAATGGAGCTTCACCATTATGAGCATAGTGTAGTTCGACATTCGGAATTCAAGAAATTGTTAAATGTTTCTGAATTGTGCCAATGGTTGGTAAAGACCAGAAGATCAACAGGAGGCTATCCACTTGTTTATAGAGTGATTTCACTTGTACTTACTCTTCCAGTTTCTACTGCAACAACGGAACGAGCATTTTCAGCCATGAATATTGTCAAAACTAGGCTTCGCAACAAAATTGATGATGATTTTCTGACTGACTCTTTGATTTTGTACATTGAAAGAGAAATTGCTGTGAAATTTAGTACAGACTCGATCATTGATGATTTCAGAGATCTAAAAGAACGACGGGTTCCATTTTGATTACTGAGTGAGTTGAAATATATTAAGAAACAATTATTACGTCTTTTTTTTTGTTTAGAATGTGCGAACAGACAACAGATGTTAGTTTTATTTTCTATGTATTAATTTAGTATTGAATTTTAATATATTCTTATTCTTGAATTGGTGATTTTTTTTTTTGCTTATGCTTGGCCCCCCCCAAGATGAAATCCTGGTTCCGTCCCTGGGTGTCTTGCCACCGAAGGCGGCCTGCTGCATTACCGACATGTGTGTTGCCGCCGAAGGAGGCCCGCTGCAGTGCCGACAGGCACGGGCATGCACTAGTAAAGAAAATATGGTTCAGTGGTTTAGGGCTTCTCTTTATCTCTTAAAAGTTTTGCCTTCAAACCCCACCATGTACATATTTTTTTTATTAAACATCCTAATTTAGCCCAATCCCAGCCAAAAATTCCAAATATATGTATACCCGGGCCGGGCCTTGGCTCAAACCCTTGGTCCGGCCCGACGGGCCCATCCGGGCTTGATATCTCTTGGCCCGACCCGAAGTATTTTAGGCCTGGCCTGGCTTATTTTACACCTCTATGACTAAGCGTGTCCGGGGTGGGGGCGAGGAGTGTGTATTGGTGCCCTAATAGGTTGACTATCTATAGATCAAATACTGCTTATAAAATCATTACCCAGGCCAATGATGCCATGACTGAGGTCAGGGAGGACGATGATGTGAGTCTTATTTCTATTGAGTCTCATCCCTTACCCCAACCCCCTATATTCTGGAGGGAGTTGTGGCCTTCTGCAACTCTAATGGTTTTCTTTTGTTTAACTTGGTTAGGGTTTTTTTTTTCAGTGGTAGAGGTTGATTTCTCTCTCTCTCTCTCTCTCTCTCTCTCTCTCTCTCTCTCTCTCTCTCTCTCTCTCTCTCTCTCTCTCTCTCTCTCTCTCTCTTCTAAGTATTTAGATAATTATTTTTTGGTAGATTTAAGCAAGGTTGGGTATATACCTCTTTCATGTAGGCGTGGGAACTTGGACGGGTTGAAAGGTCTGTCCATGCCCAACCCGACCAACCCGACCTACACATCTAAACCTGTTTTGCCCATGAAACCCGGGGAATCCGTGGAAGCTCAACCCGTGCTTGCTCATGCCCGGTTGCTCGGGTTACCCAATTAGTCAAAAAATAAACGGATTGGTCGAGCTGGTTGGGTGGAACGAGTTTAATTTGATCACAATAAATAGAAATACTTGATCTTGTAAACCCAAAACAAGAAGTTATTCTATTAACCAATAATTGCCACTACTATAAAAAATAAAATCAGCCACCAAATCAGCCACCACTCTCTCTCTCTCTCTCTCTCTCTCTCTCTCTCTCTCTCTCTCTCTCTCTCTTAATTCTCTAAAACATTCATTGAATGGCTGTCGTGATGGATCAACAACAGCAGCTCTACAAGTATGTATGCCATTATACTCGTCTACTCTGGGTTCCTCGGGTTATTCGGGTTCCTCGGATTGAAAAAGATGATGTCCAAACTCATCGAAACAAAAACTGGATTGATCTTTTTTTGTCCAAACCCATCCAAGTAAATTTTTAACCAGTTTTGCCCATGTTTGTCCATAGTTCAGGTTGGGCGGGTCCGATTCGGGTCAAACCCACCCAAGTCCCACCCCCTACTTTCATGATGATAAATCTAGCCCCGACTTTGCATGTGTTTTGTTAGATGTAATAATAGGTTAGTCTCACATGATATGTGGTGTTATAATGGCGTACACTCTTTTCCTATATAAGGAGAGATACGTAGTGTTATGTAACTAGTGCATGCCCGTGCCTGTCGGCAGTGCAACGGGCCGTGTTTGGCGGTGACACATCTGTCGGCACTGCAATGAGCCGATCGTCTTTCGGTAGCAATACACCTGAATGCCTTTGGCAATAGAACACATTCGACGACAACACTGGCATTCATAGGGACAACCATTTCCTCGCCTGTGCCGATTGGCATGAAGTGGGCACCTTCGGTGCGACCAACTCCATCTCCCACTATAATTGATCAATCACAGTTGTCTCTATCCGAACGGATTCCTCGAGATCGACCATATGAATTGGGGCGGCCGAAATTCCAGTAAGCGGGTTTATAGCGTTGATGCGAATAATGATCTGGGGATGAACGGTCATGTTTAGTGCATTTTAAATGGGCCGAGATTTTAGGGGTTTAGTGCAGTATAAATGGGTCGGGATTTGAAACCAACGGGAGGGAGTTGGTTGATGGGGAAATAGAGATCATGCGTTGATTTTTGAATGAATGGTTAAACCTATTCAATCATTTTTGTCCTAGTCAGCTTCCGTTTTGTCTAGTCAACACAAAAACGCCGTGCCACGTTATATAGACTAGTAATGCCCGTGCCTGTCGGCACGCAAAAGATTTCGAGGGCGGGGACAATATTTTGAGAAAGTGACAATATTTCAAAGGTGGCAATAAAATATTTTGAGAGCGATGACAATATTTAGAGGGATATAACAATATTTAGATGGTGACAATATTTAGAGGGTGGCAACATAGATATCAGCCGCCACTATTTACAACGATGATCCAACAAATAAAAACTACATCAACAGACCATTGTTGTTCTGAAATCTTAATGATGATCCAACAAATAAAAAAAAGGTTTTAGATTTTTTATGATCAAAACCTTGAAAAGAAGAAGGCTGATGAAAGTGATAATGATAGCATTAAAAATCAGTGATCAAATCCATCAAAAACCTTTAGGTTTAACCCATCATCCTAAACAATTTACCCAAAAAACTAAATCTAAGCACTCATTAGCCAAATATTGGAGAGCAAGTTGAAGTTGGAGTTGGGGTTAGGGGGAAAAAAAAATTTGCTATTGGAGTTGGGGAAAAAAGAAAAATTGTCACCTATCCTTAATAATTTACCCAAAAAATTCATCCCAGAGAAAGTTGGAGTTAGGGGAAAAAAGAAAAAAAAAAAAGAAGTATCCCTTCTTCTCCCTCTAGGTCTCTCTCTCTCTCCAAAGCTGTCGAAGGCGCTTCTCCCCCACCGAAGTGTTTGTCCCGATTGGTCAGCCCGATTGACGTGGCTTTCGATCACTGTGTCACTTGGCCTGCAGGTCCAGATTGAATGCGATTCACTGGCTAGAATGGGTTGAAACGGAGTAACGGACAGCTGTGATCAGGACACGCCAACTGGGCTGACCATTCAGGTCTAATAGCATTTTGGGCTTTTTTGAATTTATACCCCCTCTTTGTGTCAGAATTTGAGCTACACCCCCACTTTTTAAAATTTGACTTTTCACCCAAGTCCATCACTTAACGAATAGCGACCTGTTATAAGTGGGGTTGTAACTCAAATTTCAACATAAAAGTGGGGATGTAATTCAATAAAAAAAAAACCTCTTTGAACGGGTGACCCTATTGCTCTTGAACCCGTTAACCAACCCAAGTTGGCCATTCCCTACTCTTATTATTTCACCATCGTACCCATCGCGACCGTCTATATACAAAGTCGCCCGTAAACCCGTCATGGCCAAGACTTCGATCGAATCGCACAAACCCGATTATCTCTCATGACCTCTCCTTCCTTCTAAAACGAAGACGCTCATTCCCATAGGTTTTTAAGTATCAAACCCGGCTCGGTCGTGCACCCAACCTCTTAGCCACGGAACATTGCACCTGAGCCATGGCTTCTTTAAATCTCATCCGTGCATGGGCTGATCGCAGCCGGTCCATTCCCTAACTGACCCGATCGCGAGCTCCGGATCCCAATTCTCTTTCATTCTCATCAGATCACAACCGTCCCTAGCCTTCGTGTTTTTCCTGTCCATGTACCCGATCACAACAGCCCCTCTTCTCCCCACATGATCACAACCATCCATGGATAATCATGCATCCGAAATCCATGCATTAAATCACGGTGTACCGAGTTCCGTCTTACTTTACGTCTTCTATACTATCACAGCCGTCTCTAGCTTCCTTGCATGCATGCACTCATGCATGCGAGGCTAACCAACCAGGACTCTCCCTCTCATTTCCTAACTAAACCCAAACCCAATCTGAGTGCATCCATCACCAACCCATTGATCACAGCCGTCCGGATTCCATCCAAAAGAAAAGAAAACCGAACCTAAGCCATGCATGCCACCTGATGCACGCCTGTTCTCTTTGCCCGGCGCGGCCAGCACCGTCCGATCCCCTCCGGATCTCCTTGCGTTATATCCAAACCTCATGCATGCAACTTCCCCACACAATCACAGCCGTCCGGTGCATCAAACCCGACACGATCGCTCAGCCCTTCCATGCATGCATGCATGCATGTGCACCGGAACCCAGCCGCTCTCTCTCTATCTCTTCCGTCCAAACCCACTACCCAACCGATTTTCTCTCTCCTACCCGAGACTCTCTCTCTCTAGATCAACACCCCACCGAACTTCCCTCTCTCTCCCTCCTTAATTCTCTCTCTAGGTCCCTCTCTTTCCTTAACCGCCCAACCCATCAAAACCGTCCAAACCTAGCGCCCGGGATCCTTTCTTTCTCTCTCTCTCTTCCTTACCCGAACAGAACCGGACTTCTCTCTCTTCTCCTTGTTTTTCTCTCTCTAAAAACCCACTCTAACAAACCCCAGCTGTACCCGAGCTAAGCACCCCATTCCGAACTTCTCTCTCTCTTCCTTGCCTTATCTGCACTTTGTTTTTCTCTCTCTTCCGGTGGGCTGGGAAGGAAGTGGGAGGCAGCGGCTCCACCGATGGGCTGCCGTCCTCGGCAATGCAAGCTCAGGTCGCCGTCGCTGTTGCACACGCAGAACACCCCGTCGAAGCGGACACTACCAGCAACGTCGACGGAGTTGGCAGCGCTGGGGATCTGCCATCGTTGCCACTACCTTGGACACCGTAAAGAGATCTGCGATTTTCTCCCTCTCTCCTCTCTTCTCTGTTTGGTAAAGATCTGCCGTCGTTGCCACTACCCAACATGTCCGATCAATACCAAACAGAGAAGAGAGGAGAGAGGGAGAAAATCGCAGAAGGAGAGAGAAGGATCGCGGGAGAGCAGAGAGAGAGAGAGAAGGATCGCGGGAGAGCAGAGAGAGAGAGAGAGAAAGAGAGAGGAGAGAGGAAGATCGCGGGAGAGAGAGAGGGTAGATCGGGTAACTGACGGCTGTGATGCTGACGATCAATTTCGGAAAGTAATTACAGAGGAGGGGACCACGTACAGGTGGCAGGCGTGAGCAATGGGATTAATACCAAATATGTCCTTAATTTTTTACATAAAAGTCCTTCAAACGATTATAAATAATTTTTTTTTACAATCAGGTCCTTGCCGTATTTATTATTTCCTCCACTTAATTTCATCCCCACATTTCAACTCGATTCAATCTTAGCCGTTCCCCTCTCGCTAGATGATTCTTACTCGCCCTAACATCAATTTATCTCATCCGCTCATTCTATCCCCCTCTCAAAGATAGATCCTGACCGTTCTTTGTACCCCCCACAAAACTGTAGCTTATTATATAGATATGAATTGTCAGTATAGGAGAGCATTCTTGCTACGCACCTAAGCCACTTCGTTTGGTGTCATGTATGGCTTAGCATTCTTGCTGCGTGCTTGAGCCACTTGCTACGTTTGCTTACAGCTCAATTGGGAAGAGACACGTGGATAGTGCAACTGTTCCCAAACCAAGTTGATCATTCCTCACCCTCACCCACCCAATTGTTTCTCCCCCTCCGCTTCCATCAGTCCATGCTGGCCGGCGATGACCGGGATGCGGGCCCAGCTTAATTAGTGTAGGTACAACTCATTTATTTGGAAAAGCATGAGTTACAATTCATACGTTTCGTACATGAGTGGTAACTACAATGCAGTTGCAAATCATATATAGTACTATATTTGGTTTTTTCGGTAGCAGTTGTGAGAGACGGTGGGTGGCGGCGGCCGGTGTGAAGCAGTGGTCCATGGTGGCCAGAGAATGGCGGCGATCAGCGACGGGTGGTGGCGACGGTCGATGATCGATGGCGAGTGGTGGTCAGTGGGCATGTGGTTGCTGACGGCAGGTGGCTGGTGCAGCAACGGGTGGTGGTTGGTGGTGGCAGGTTAATTACCTGCATGACTATGGATGTACAATGGACGATAGGAGGTGGTTGATGGAGCGGTGATTAGAGGAGGGCACCGACGACTGGCCTTAAACCCAAATCAAACCAGCGATCATTGCCCGATATGATAGCGTGCGTGTAGCCGTTGGGATGCGATCGACCGTAGTTGCCCAACTACGGTTTAACTCGAACAAAAGAGGAACAATGATCAGATCTAAAAAGAGAAAAAGGAGAGAGAGAGAGAGAGATCAGGAAAGAGGGGACGTGCATACATGCTTGGGTTTTCACATTGGGATTTTGGTTAGGCAAAATAGACGGTCGCAATTTGGTTCGGATAGATGGAGTCCGATTGAAAGAGATTGGGGAGAGATCTAGAGAGAGAAAAACCGGAGAGAAGAGAGAGATGGTGGTGATGCCCGGGGGGTGTCTTGCCACCAAAGACGGCCTGCTGCATTACCGACAAGTGTGTTGCCGCCGAAGGAGGCCCGCTGCAGTGCCGACAGGCACGGGCATGCACTAGTAAAGAAAATATGGTTCAGTGGTTTAGGGCTTCTCTTTATCTCTTAAAAGTTTTGCCTTCAAACCCCACCATGTACATATTTTTTTTATTAAACATCCTAATTTTAGCCCAAGCCCGGCCCAAAATTCCAAATATATGTATACCCGAGCCGGGCCCAGGCTTAAACCCTTGGCCCGGCCCGACGGGCCCATCCGGGCTTGATATCTCTAGGCTTGACCCGAAGTATTTTAGTCCCGGCCTGGCCCATTTTACACCTCTATGGCTAAGCGTGTCCGGGGTGGGGGCGACGAGCGTGTATTGGTGCCCTAATAGGTCGACTATCTATAGATCCAATACTGCTTAAAAAATCATTACCCAGGCCAATGATGCCATGGCTGAGGTCAGGGAGAACGATGATGTGAGTCTTATTTCTATTGAGTCTCATCCCTTACCCCAACCCCCTATATTCTGGAGGGAGTTGTGGCGGTGCAAGGCACCGCCACAATCGTTTACCGACTAAGGACCTTCTCATTAAGCGTGGTATGCCTCTTGATCCCTTTTGCAGTAAGTGTGCGAGCGACGTTGAAGATGTCACTTTTGCGATGTTTGGGTGCCATCGTGTGAAGGAGGTGCGAAGGAGGCGTGGGACTTGCTTCCTCTTCATGGCAATGTCCCAACTTGTATCCAGGAATGGTGTGCCATAATTTATGATGCCTTGGTTGGAGAGGATCGATACAAGCCTCAGAGCAGTCTAGTAATTAATGTGACTTGGAGCATATAGCTCGATTGTAACAAAGAGATTTTTGAGGGAAGTTCCAAGAACCCTCTTGTGGTTGTTAGGACTTGTGTCATTTGATCTCGTGAGTTTTTGGAAGCTAATGGTGGTTTTGGTTGTTCGCAAGCCCCAAGACCAACCCAAGAACCAATCTTTTTCCGATGGATTCCGCCGGAACAAGACGAAGTGAAACTAAACTTTGATGGAGCTCTCAATCAGGGCCTGTGCATGGGTGGTGCGGGCTTCGTCTTAAGAGACCACAATGGAGGCATCTTGATGGCTGGTGCGACCCCAATCCAGACCTCTTTGGTGATCGAAACCAAAGCCAGAGCTCTGTGGGAGGAGCTTAAGGCGACGTTGGCTTCTAGAAAGAGGGCAGCAATATGGATTGAGGGTAACTCTGCTACTATCATCAACTACTGCATGAAGAACGGATGCGGCGATCATTACCTCCTCAATGATATAGAGGCAATGATTCAAGGCCTAACGGCATTCAGGACCTTCCATGTTTACCGTGAAGCTAATATCGCAGTGGATTGGGTAGCTAATTTTGAAAAACTTTTGGTGGATACTTATTTTTGGACGGGGAACGTTCCGGTGGAGTTAGCTGCTAAGGCTTGGATGGATATGTCCGCGTGTGTGTACTCTTGTGCTTAATATCAATTATCTAGCTTACCAAAAAAAAAATTTGCGGGCTTTAAATATGTTATAACAGGGTTTCTTAATCGTACGGTCCTCAAGTAGTGCCCTGATATTGAAAAACAAAACATATGAGATTCCGACCTGCCGGATTCGAACCAGCGACCTAAGGATTTCCGAGGCAGATGTTACCAACTACAGTCCTCCGCTCTACCAACTGAGCTAAGGTCGGCTTTGTGTTAATTTTCGTTTCTTATTTTATATATATCGACAATCCAATATTAGAAATTTTCTTCCAAACGGAAGGCCATACATTCTACTTGAGCAAAGGTATCTCAACTAGGGATGGCAATTATTCGGGTTTATCGGGCTACCCGACCCGACCCGACCCTATTGGGACGGGTTTGGGATGCTCAAAAACGGGTTTGGGACGGGTTTGGGATTTGCATTTAAAACCCGGTCGGGTTCGGGTTTTACTCCAACCCGCCCCGACCGACCCGGGTATATAACCTATCAGGCTATCATATGAGTCTTGAATTCTCCACAATGCACAAGTGCACGGACGGCAGCACACGGGTTTACCGATCGGGCCGACCGATTGGAGAAGATCTGACCATGGGTGTGATGCACACAGGTAAACAAGGAGACGATCAATTGCCAATTGGAAAAGATATGAACTCCAAATCTTATGCCATCGTGCGGTTGTGATGCACCCGAGTCTACCGACTGGGCCGAGCGATTGAAGAAGATCTGAACTCCTAATCATGCATCGTGCGGTTGTGAAGCACATGGGTCTCTTCATAGTCATGCACTCATGCAGATTTTTTGGTTTTTTGGAAAGGAATCAAAGATAGTGCAGACTTTTTGGTTTTTTGGAAAGGAATCAAAGGTAGTGCAGACTTTTTGGTTTTTTGGAGCCGACCCGATCCAATCCGATCCGACCCGCAATGCATAAACGGGGCGGGGCGGGCACGGGTTTTTTCAATGCTAATTGGGACGGGTTTAGGAATTACCCTCAAAACCCGACATGGGTTTGGGACGGGTATGGGCGGGATAAAATATAATGTGGCGGGTTCGGGATAGGGCCGACCCACCCCAAACCCGACCCGTTGCCATCCCTAATCTCAACATCAGGATGTAGATACATACCAACGTGGGCTCTCACACCTAGGGCTACAACTTAGACGGGATGGATCCGACCCAACCTGAATTTTGGGTAGGTTAGGGTTGATGTATTTGAAGATTGGGTCGAGTTAAGGTTGAAAAAATACAGCCCGAGTTGAATTTGGGTTAGGCTCGGGTTGAGGGGTTGGGCAACCCGAATCGGAGTGCTCATGTATATCTCTGAGCCTGTGATATATATGTAACAATCCCAACCATCTCGAGTACTCATATGTTGAGGGTTCGCAGCCGCAGTCATCCGTTTCACCCAGTCTCATAATATTTATTTGCTTCTAGCTTATCAAATAAAGACATTATCTAATGATCTAGTAAATTGCATGGATAGAAATGCAAAAAATATTGTATGGCAGTGTTAACAAGTATAAGTTCATTTTATATTTTGATCTTATTAAAGGGTAAAATTTTAAACAATAAGTATACCCGAGCTTGCACAACCCGATCCGTCCTACCAACTAGGGCTAACCCGAGCCTAACTTGAGCATAGAAATTTTTACTTGGGTTGGGCTTAGGCTTGGGCTAGGCATCTCGGGTTCAAGATTGGGTTGGGTTAGGATTGATGATTTTAATACTGTTGGAAATATTTTGCTTGCTAAACGGATATTACAAATATGGGGTTTCTCAAATGCAATATGGATGATAAATTTCATTTTCGATCGAATATAGGTTTTGCCAAATGAAAGAATGAAAATATTTGACAATGAAATTGTAAATGAATCCTATCTAGTGAAGGATCCAATATGAGACTTTTGTAGCGGAGTATGAATATGATAAAACTATACATAAGCAAATAATACTATTAACATTCTAGTAATTTAGGAAGAAGAAGAGTTAAGAGGATGGCCTGGGGTCGAAGCACGCCTTGGCTGTCCTAGAAATTCAATTGCCCCCCATGTATGGGTCTCGTGGCAAGGAAGACTAGAGATACGACGAATCCCCCGGATGACCACCTTTCCTTCTCGTTGGCACGCCTCGGAGAAGGCACACGAACACCGCACTATCGCCTTCAGGAGTCCAGCAAAAAACTTAAAGAAAAACTTGGAAATGGAGAATTTTGGAGCAGCGATTCGAAAGCAAAAGGTGCTAAAAATTATATATTTAGCCATGGGTTTTGGGCCCATTTTATAGCCCACCAAGGGGTGTGATGGCTGCCCATTATTTTTGTTTTAATGGGCTTTAAAATCCAAGCCATTATGGGGTTTGAATGTGAACGTTATAGCCGTTGCACAATGGTTTGAATGTGTGCAACAGCTATACCGTTACAAAAGTTTTTAAAACACAATCAATAAAAATAAAAAAGTTAACAATCCCCCACATGTTTTAAAAATATTAAATATTTAAAATTCTTTAAAAAATTTAAAATAAGAGAATTTGCTGATCTCCTTGTACTATGAGTTCGGTAAAGGTACCTCTCGGTTTGAACCTTTATTTAGTGAAAATTATTTTGGTCTGTGGTACCTTTAGTAACTATGTCTTTGAACTTAGGACCATGATTCAGACTTCAACAATTGTCACACACAGTATGCCTATACTGATGTTTTAAACGGGTAGCGCTATTAATGGCCTTGCGCAGGTATCTTATGTGTGTATTCGAGATCAGTCCTAATCTCATAGTCGCGGCCTCACGACCACACATATCCGTGATTCCTCAAAGAGTACGAGCAAGGAGGCACTCTGTCTCAAGGATTTCGGAATCATTTAAGAGTTTTGAACTCATCCTACCCTTGCTTTTATGAGCACTGACACCATAGGGATGGGAGTAGGTAAAACCAGTGCTCCTTATAGTCACCAATACGGCTTGTTTCTATCCACATTTCACATCTGTTGTGATGTTGGGTATCTACCTTAGGTATCAGATTTAGGTTCATCATTCTTTTGATGGCGTTGTAGTTAACGTGACCTAGTCTAGAGTACCAGGTAGAGGAAGACTCAATGTTTAAAATAACAAAACTATTGTTATTAGAAGGGATACATGTATTCAGCTTAAATAAGCCGTCAGTCATGAACCATTTTCCTATGAAAGACACGCCCTTAGTTATAATCACTTTGTTTGACTCAAATACTAGTTTATATCCGTGTTGGACTATGAGGGATCCACTAATAAGATTGCGTCTAATATCTAGAACATGGTAGACATTGCTTAGGATTAGGGTCTTGTCTGATGTCAGCTTTAGGTTGACTCGACCTATTCCTAGCACGAGTGCTTCGGAATTATTACCCATGGTCACTACTCCTTAATTCGAGATCTCATATGTGGAGAACCAGGAACGATCAGAACATACATGAATATTAGCTCCGGTGTCTATCACCAGTCAAGTGCTTGGATAGCCAAGTTTACTTCTGGGGTAAATTGAACTAGCCTACAAATGGTCCCAGTAGATCCTGTTGCCATTTCCATTTTTGGGTTAAGACTTTGTGTCAGGTGCACTTACACTAGAAGTATTTGGCCACTTATCAAATACTCTAGATTATGGGGATTACAGGCGAGACACGCATATACAAGTGTATACGCCGAGCTCTCCCTACTAGAGTTTTGATTAGGTGGATAGATTTTTATAGTTGGATTTTAGCTAGATTAGACTTAGATATCTAAATGAAATTCCAGATTATAACAGCCAGATCAGCTCCAGATGGGTGGTGGAGCACTAGGCTCGCTTAAATAGCAGTCCGTCTTAGGCACGTATGCCTTTTTGACAAGCTTTTCTAGATACCGTCTAACTAAGAATGATTCACCGAAATTCTTTAAGTCACTTCTTCGTGAGAGACCCAAGTATAAATAAAAGAAAATAATTAAAGATTTTTTTTAAAAAAATTTATCAAAATCTCTAGATTTTAGGGATAATAGACTAGTCACACAAACACGAATATATGTGCCGAGCTCTCACTACTAGAGTCTTGATTTTGTTTAGATGATGTGTTTGATTAGTTTTTTTTTTAATTATAAAATATTAAATTTTAATTATGTGTAGTAAAACAATTTTTCACTTACACTAATGTCGTATTATCTATATTATACTAATGATCAAGCAATTTCTAATCTATCAAGATGCTTACAATACTATTTTAACTAACTAAACTATTATATTATTAGCAAGATCTAATGCTAAGTAAATATTAACAATGATGCTTTAGATTAGACCAAAGGTTAATACTAAAGTATTAAATCGAATATTAATATGGATATGCCAATAATTAAATATTTGCAAGATATAGATATTTGTAAAAAATAAATTTAATTATTTTTGAAATCTAAAAATATTTTAAGCCAACAAATTAACAACTCAATTGGATTTCTAGATTGTTGGAAATATTTTGCTTGCTAAACGGATATTACAAATATGGGGTTTCTCAAATGCAATATGGATGATAAATTTCAGTTTCGAATATAACTTTTGCCAAATAAAAGAATGAAAATATTTGACAATGAAATTGTAAATAAATCCTAGCTAGTGAAGGATCCAATATGAGACTTTTGTAGCGGAGTATGAATATGATAAAACTATACATAAGCAAATAATACTATTAACATTCTAGTAATTTAGGAATAAGAAGAGTTAAGAGGATGACCTGGGGTTGAAGCACACCTTGGCGCTGTCCTAGAAATCCAATTGCCCCCCACGTGCGGGTCTCGTGGCAAGGAAGACTAGAGATATGACGAACCCCTCGGATGACCACCTTTCCTTCTCGTTGGCACGCCTCAGAGAAGGCACACGAACACCGCACTATCGCCTTCAGGAGTCCAGCAAAAAACTTAAAGAAAAACTTGAAAATGGAGAATTTTGGAGCAGCGATTCGAAAGCAAAAGATGCTAAAAATTGTATATTTAGCCATGGGTTTTGGGCCCATTTTATAGCCCACCAAGGGGTGTGATGGCTGCCCATTATTTTTGTTTTAATGGGCTTTAAAATCCAAGCCATTATGGGGTTTGAATGTGAACGTTATAGTCGTTGCACAATGGTTTGAATGTGTGCAACGGCTATACCGTTACAAAAGTTTTTAAAACACAATCAATAAAAATAAAAAAGTTAACAAATACTTGGGTTTGACTTGGGTTAACCCCCAACCTGCCCGTGTTGCAGCCTTATTCTCGCCAGCAGGAGGTCGGACCATAGCTCGGCCTCTACAAAAAAGGAATGAGGTTTCGCTGGGCCCCGAAGAAGCGCCACACAAGCACACGAGAATCGCCACACCGAGCGGAGCCTAAAAGACAGGCAATGAGACTTGCTAGTACATTTATGTAGGCATGTCGCAATCTCGTGCAAGGGATAAGGGAGTTGGAAAAGCAAATGATACTTGGTTGAGGATCGAGCATCATGAAGCACACACATTTGACAAGTGATTGAGGCACATTGGGCGTTTTAGAGGTGCACTTATTCTTTGTTGTTGGATTGACTCGTGATTGGTTGGTCGACAAATCTTGCCAAGATGGAGATTGTTGGTAAGTTGGCTCGATTTGAAGACCCACATGGCAGAACATTTAGGACTTTCGCTTG
Source organism: Chamaelirium japonicum (assembly GCA_947650365.1). Classification (NCBI taxonomy): domain Eukaryota; kingdom Viridiplantae; phylum Streptophyta; class Magnoliopsida; order Liliales; family Melanthiaceae; genus Chamaelirium; species Chamaelirium japonicum. The sequence goes on along the minus strand of OX393550.1, from coordinate 98,436,529 downwards.
GGCGAGTTAGCGCCACACTCGGACACATTCGAACAACTCTCTCGATTCCAGCATGCATAAGGATTCGCCCGAGTGAATTTCATCCTGGACACGGGCTTCAACCGGTTTCCAGTTCGGGTTTATTTTGAACCATTGAATCAGGATCCAGGAGTCCCATTTGTTTACACACCCGAGTTGTATAGAGTGCAAACCAAGCAACCGACATTGGCCCTCTACAAATAGAGGGGGGCTCCCATGGTGAAGACAGTCGATTGGAGACACTTTGAAGATTGGATTGGAAATCTCTGGAGAATGAGGGGGGGGGGGGGGGGGGGGGGGGGTTGGCTATCAGGGGGCGATGGGCGCTATTGGTGAAGTCATCTATGGATGCCGATCGGAGGAGCCAGTGTGTGCCATCGGTGGAAGCATGTATAGATACCGATTGGCAGTGCCGGAAAGCACCATTGCAGAGGCATCGATGGATGCCGATCAAAGGTGTCGGCGAGGGCTATTGGTGGAGGCATCTACGGATGCCAATCAGAGGTGCCGGCGAGCGCTATTGGTGTAGGCATCTACAAATGCCGATCAGAGATGCCGGCGAGCGCTATTAGTGGAGGCATCTACGAATGCCGATTGGAGGTGCCGACAAACATAATTGCAGAGTCATATGCGGATACCGATCGGAGGTATTGACGGGCACCATTGGTGGAGGCATCTACGAATGCCGATTGGAAGCGTCATTGGGCGCCATTGGTGGTGGTATCGACGGATGCCGATAAGAGGCTGGTGGGAGGCATTGGTGGAGGCATTTACAGATGCCGATTGGAGGTGCCGGTTGGCACCATTACAGAGTCATCTATGAATGCCACCAATTGGAGGTGTCGATAGGTGCCATTGGTGGAGGCATCTACGGATGCTAATTGGAGGTGCCGACGGGCGCCATTAGTGGATGCACCTATAGATGCCAATTAGAGTTGCTGACGGGAGCCTCGGTGGAGGCATCTACATATGTCAATTGGAGGTGTCGAAGGGTCAGGCACTAAGAATGTCGATCTGTCATGCCGACGGGCGCAATTGGTGGAGGTGCTAACGAGCACCAATTCGGAGTCGTTGACGGATGTTGATCGTTTGTGTCTACAGTGCAGTAAACTTTGGACTCGTCTATGGACGACAACTTGTTTAGAGTTGTCGACGGACGACAACTTGTTTAAAGTTGTCAACGAACGACCACTCGTTTGGAGTCGTCAATGACCGGCATTCGTTTAGCTGTCGACGAACATCGCTTAGGTTGTGATGATTGTCGCATTAGCGGCGATCTAGCTGCATTTGTTTGGAGTACTGAGTGCAGATGGGCGTGGAGTCCAATTTGGTTGAGAGGTAATCTCTCTTAGTGAGCATAGCTCTTTTGATGTAACCTATTTGATTAGTTTGAAGGTTACAAACTAGACGAGGTCATGTGGGAATCAAACATGTTAAAATGAATTTTGTGCGTGCATTGTGTCTCCTTTGGATGTTCAGCCATATCTTTATGCTCCTGGTTTGTGCATGTGGCGCTCTCACTTTCGTTGCGCACAAACTTGTGTATAGTCTCCAGAGTCGGGATCCTTTTTTTTCTCGATCGAGAGGTGGTCTCAACCATCTGATCTCGGATGCATAATGTGGAATGTCCCATTTCCATTTTTTTTTCCTGTTTTTAAAATTTTAAAAAATCTTGAAAGTTGTTTTCAGTTGTATGGTTCTCTAGAACAACTTATCCTTAATTTACCTAGTGTCTCTATTCAGTTGTCTTAAAATTTGATAGTATCCTGGTTGCATGAAATTTTTTAGCTTCTGGCTATCTAATTTTGTGATAACTGTGGGTGCAAAATCTAGCTAACGCCCTACAGTGGGACCCAGAGCTCTGTCTGGGGCCTACGGGGACGATAGTGGGATCTGCAGTCCTGCCTAGGGCCTACGGATATGACAGTTGGACCCGTAGCCCTATCAAGGGCCCACAAATACTATTCGGGATCTGATAAATCCCCTCGGATATTTATCTGAATCCTCGAATATTCCCAAACCTCTATAAATAGCACTCTCGACAAATGATTCTGGATATGGAACTAGATTCCAAAAATACAGACCAAAAACCACTACTCCATCCCCTGTCTATTTGTAAGAAGCACTCATCAGCCTGTCGAGAGTTGCTCTACCTTCTCAGAGATAGTGGATTCAAAGGTCGCGTCTTACTGCCCGGAGACGCTAAACCCATTTTAGGGCTTCGATGAAGCCTTAGTTTTGTTCTAGTTCTTTTTATGCAATTTTAGGGGTTTTGTAATTTCAATTGGAGATTAGTTTGACAAAGTTCTCATAATTTATAATTCGTTGTTCGTCTTCTCGTTTTGCATGCTTCCATTATGAAATTTAAATCGTTAAAGTCGAATAGAACTTATATTTGTCGTGCTCCGTTCCTTCGCAAGAGATATGCCATGCCTAGGAAGACAGTCCGTGCCCTAAAAAGATGAACTGTGCTAAACTAAGATGACGCATGCAATATGCGTGATGGTAAGGCATTTATCGTTTAGTTTATTATTCTTCTATGAGATGAGTTATACTAAGGGGAGACGATCCGTGCCCTCAAAGAACAGATCGTGCCAACCAAAGATAATTCATGCCGTCGAATATAATAACCGCCATTGAGATCCCATTACGATTTCCAATCGCAACGAATCGAAACGCTCCATTAGAATTAACAAACCTTAATCGGCATAATTAGACCAGTTCATGGCTAGTGGTGGATTCTCCGCCCTATATTATCCACTTGATCTCTCCCTTTAATTTAATTGCTTAATATTAGTTTTAGTTAATTTTACAAATCATCATACAAACCTCCTTTCTCTAATTGCTTTAATCCTTAGAATTAGATCCTAGTTACGTAATCTCAATCCCTGAGGACGATACCGATATTTAACCATTTACTGCAAACGATTCTACTAAAGATACCGGCATGATCGGTTTCAGTCAATCAGCTAAGGTGATCTCGCGTGACGGTGTTGCAAGAGTCATCGAGAACAGAGGACGGGAAAAATAAACCCTTATTGTTCCCGGCCTTCTCAACGTTGCCGGCGGCGACCGAGGAGGCCTAGGGCGGAGAGGAGAACGTCGAAAGCCATGTTACCATGTTACGAAAAGGTTGGCTCTCATACCATGTTACGAAAGGGAGAAAAGGGAGACTAGGGTTTTGGGGAGAAACTCCTTTTATTTTATTGATATTCCATTTCATAAGCCTCACACCTTACAGTACCACTATCAATGTGGGACTAATAGTAACACTACGTCTAATATATCTGAACTAAGAACTCGCATTGGCCTTGTGAGTAGTTCCGCGTCGTCACCATAGCGAGGCCTTGGAAGAAGCAACTCTTCTCCTTCTGGCTCTGAGCTTGGAAGTACATGTTGAAGGCGTAGGAGGCGTTCCCGTCGGCATCCAGGTTGTTGCAGGTTGATCCGTAGCCGAGCGAAGTGCAATCGGAGAAAGTGCAGGCGTAGTCGATGTTATCCCCGAGCTTGCTGCGATCGGACGCGCCAGGGTTGAGCACGCACCACTTCCGCGGAAGGTACTCCACATCCTTCGCCGCCACGAGCATCTGGCTCAGGCCCTGGCCGGAGAGGTCAATCGGGTACTTCGGCTGCCCGTCGTACCTGAAGAGCCCCCAATGACGCTCGAAGCTCCCGGGGGCGATGCTCTTCGCGTCCTCATCGATCAAGCTGAACAAATACACCTCGGTGGATTGGTTCGGCCGGAGGGGGGTGCCTTGGTTAGCGGCGAGACGCTTCAGAAGACCGGTGTAGAACCGGTGAGCATAGGATGACTTGGCGTTGATGTCCCCGTCAGTCGGCCAGCCGATCTCTCCAACGATGATCGGCAGATTACCGAATCCGACCACCTTCAGAGCCGAGATGAGAGTATCGAAATTAGCATCAAACACGTTGGTGTACTCGATTCCATTATCGATGACGGGAGTCCTCGGGCCGTCGAAGAAGGCGAATTCGATGGGGAAGTTCTTGTTGCCATACAGGCTCAGGAAAGGGTATATGTTGACGGTGAAGGGTGCGCGGTTGCGGTCGAAGAATTGGACGATCTGGGTCATGAGATCGCTGATGTCGGATCGGAATCGACCCGCTGACGGCACCGGATTGTATAAGGGTGAGTTGTAGACGTCGGCGTTGAGGGGGACGGTGGCCTTCACTTTGTTCCCGACCCCGGCTTCGTTGAGGGCGTTCTGGATGTTCTGGAGGGCGGGGAAGGTGACGTTCAGGAATGAACCGTTGTAAGTCGACAGAAACGGCTCGTTGCCAACGGCTACATATCTGATCAAATTCAAAAAGTGTGAGTAAATAACTTTTTGCATTGTGAAGTGTTTAGCGACTGATTCAGTTAGTAAACTACTAAATACACCCAAGAAATTTACATATCTGATCAATTCAAAAAGTGTGAGTAAATGCTTTTTTGCATTGTGAAGTGTTTAACAACTGATTCAGTTAGTAAACTACTAAATACACCCAAGAAATCATCGAGAAAGAAGTACGATTGGCGAGGAAAAGCAAAGAAACCAATTAAGATGCAATCTCATACTCGCCAATGTCCTCACGTCTAATTCCACTATGCATCAAGGCAAAACAATGAGCAGACTCGGTTACAGGAGTTTTCTATCAGACTCGCCATCTCAATCTCCAACAATTTTTTAAAAAATAAATTAAGAAATAATTGATTTGGAAAGAACGGATCCAAAACTTGTAATTTAGCAGCAACGGATTTATACGGCAGTTCAATTGCCATATAGACAGTTTAACTGATGCGCGTGCCCCGATATACGACAGTATGATTGACTGGCATATAACCTTATATCTGGCAGTTTGACTGCCTTATAACTTTATGTGATAGTTTGATTGCCGTATAACGATCAACAACTAGTTATACGGCAGGTTGACTGTCGTATAAAGACCCCAACGACTAGTTTGGACTTTATACGGCAGTTGAATTGTCGTATAAAGGCTAACGGGTAGTAAATGGCTATTTTTTTTTCTAATACGGCAGTTGAACTGCCGTATAAGTCCGTTGCCGTATAAATTTGTTGCTGCTAAATTAAAAGTTTTGGATCTGTTCTTTCTAAATAAATTATTTTTTTAATCTGTTTTTTTTTAATTGTTGCTCAATCTCTCGTCACCCATGAAGTAGGGTTTTACAAATATTTATAGCCGTAAGTCACCTCCACAAAAAAAAAACACTCCTAGTCCCACGGGTGCATAGCGCACAATCATCAGGCCAGGCCTATTAGGCTCTACAGATAACAGTAGGGATCTCCTCAATCAATTTAGTGTCCACTTAAGTGACTTCGCCGCTAAGGCTATGTTTTTTTGCTGGATCGACCAAGTAGTCATAGGATAGGGCGCTAGAGCAAGGGCTCAAAGAGGTCTGGAGATAGAAACGGGGGGAGAGGCAACAACAACAATAACTAATTATTAATTCCATAATCCCGAGAGCATGACATCAACGGCCAGGATTCCGCACGCGCAAACAAGGCACAACAGCCATGAGGGAAAGTTCGCTCCACGATGTCCATACCGGGAGTCGAACAAGGAACATGTCCAACATGGGACAGAGAAAGTACCACCAGGCCAAGAGCCCGTTGGGCTGTGTTTTGTTAGCGTATTTGTAGTTCCAACAACTGCAATTGGAACTACAACTTGTATTTTACACTTATTTAGTTTGTTACATTGTAGTCAACTGATGCAAATTTCACATCAAGCTTTATTTTGTTGCAGTTAAAACTACACAAAAAAAAAAAAACAGAGCGTCAATTCCAACTACAATAATTGGAACTCAGAGTCGATTGGGTTAAGCTACAACAAAAGGCTGATAACTCCAGATTTACGAGTACATTCAAGTGGGTCGGTGTGCATTCCCTGAGGGATTATGTTGGAGAGGAGGATCTCCAGATAATCTGGTGAATCAAGAGAGGATCAACTAGAGTACGTTATGGTAAATCAAGCTATTCATAGAAAGCATCTCAAAGAAATATTTGACCCCCTAATTATGATCGGTCATCAATACTGGTGATTACCATTTACTTAATTTAGAAAGGTCTAGAATATTCTTGTATGCCTATATAAAAGGCCAATCTCTATGTAATTCAGTATGAATAAAATCTTTCCCCTCCTTTTTCGGTGGACGTAGGCATAATGCCGAACCACCTAAATTTCGGTGTTCTTGCGTAGTATCTTTGTTTCTCTATTTCAACATGGTTTCAGAGCTTTGAAACTAGAATCAACGTTCTCAAGCCTTCCTTTCCCAACCATCACATGTCTGGCATAAGCGTTTAGGGCACCCTCTGCTCTCATTCGACATAAGCTTCTTCCTGAGAGTGCTCCTCCAACTTATTGTTAAGTTTGTCAATTTTCCAAACAGGCACGCTTGTCATTTGCTCACTCTCTCGAAGTCTCCGATAGACCATTCGAATTAGTTCACCCTGATATATGGGGATCTGTTCCCGTTGAGTCTCATGATGGTTTTAGATATTTTGTTTCTTTTGTTGATAATTATTCTCGTGCCTCGTAGATCTGTTTGTTAAAACATAAAAGTGATGTTACTTTCATTTTTCAAACATTTCACTCTATGGTTCTCACTCAATTTTTTACTCGTATTAAAATTCTCCGTTCTGATAATGGCATCGAGTACACTAACACCCTTGTTAAAGATTTCTTGAAAAGAGAGGATATCATACATCAAACTAGCTGTGTTGGCACTCCCCAACAAAATGGAGTAGTTGAATGTAAAAATCGACATCTTTTAGAGACCACTAGATCCATCATGTTTCAGATGCATATTCCTAAGCTCTTTTGGTCTCACGATGTTCTTACTGCTACCTACCTCATCAATAGGCTTCCTAGCCATATTCTTGGCTTTCAGTCTCCCCTTGAGGTCCTCAAAGGTCGCGAAGTTGATCTATCTCACATTAAGATCTTTGGATGTCTTTGCTTTGTTCATCTCTCTCCTCAACATAGAGACAAACTTGATGCTCAGGTTATCAAATGTGTTATCCTAGGCTACTCCTTTGCTCAAAAGAGCTATAAATTGTTTCGATCCAGAAAGTCAGAAACTATTTGTCTATAGGGATGTTCGCTTTATGGAGGATACTCCATTTTTTAGCTTCTCAGATAATGATAGGCCTCAGGGGGAGTGTTCTAACAATGAGGTGCCTCTGTCCATTGTTAGTCCAAATTTCATTGATAACCAACCATCACAAGGAGATGATTATCTAGACATCTCCACAAACACAAGTCCATCTGAAGCGGTCCCTTCTGAGGTTCCTATTACCACAATATATCAACGTCAGTAAAGCAGAGTTAGTCACCCTCCAACAAAAATAAAGGATTTTTATACCTATCATGCTTCAACATTTTCCATCCAATATCACATATTCTATGATAAGGTTTCTCCATCTCATTTAGCCTTCTTGAGCTCTATTTCTACTGAACCCAATAATTTTTATGAGTTAACATACAACCTGTTTGACGGAAGATAATGGATAAAGAAATTCAAGCCCTAGCCCAAAATCATACATGGGTTGTTGTTATGAAACTTAAAAATAAAAAAATAGTTGGATGTAAATGGGTGTACAAGATTAAGTATAATAGTAATGGGTCTGTTGACAGATATAAATATCGCTTGGTAGCCAAGGGATTTACTCAAACTTATGGGGTCGACTATAAAGAAACATATTCACTTGTTGCGAAAATGAATACAGTTCGGGTATTTTTATCTGTTGCTGTTAACCTTGATTAATCCTTGTTTAAGATGGATGTTAAAAATGTTTTTCTTCATGGAGATTTAGAGGAAGAGGTTTACATAAGCCTTCCACCATGTCATCCTCAGGAATTAAACATGGATTTAGCATGCAAACTAAACAAAGTTTATATGATCTTAAACACTCTCCAAGAGCCTGGTATGCTAAATTGAGCTCTACACTATTGGCAACTAGGTTCAGTAGAAGTTCAGCCGATTCTTCTCTATTTATCAAAAGAGATGATCATAGAACTACTCTGATACTTATTTATGTGGATGACATCATCATCACTGGGGATAGTCTTCAAGAGATAGCCAAAATCAGGTGGTTTCTATAAAAGAAGTTTGTCATTAAAGATTTGGGCACATTAAAGTATTTTCTAGGTATGGAAATTGCCCACTCAAAAATGGATATTTTTCTAAACCAAAGAAAATATGATTTGGACTTGCTACAAGAGGCAGAAAAAATAGGTGTTAAACCTATGGATGCCCCTACTGATAGTCGTTGCAAGCTTGGTCTCCAATACAAACCTTTCGAAAATATTGATCAATTTCAATACTTGGTCGGCAGGCTAATTCACTTGACCATCACTCCTCCAGATATCGTTATGTCTTCAGCTTGGTGAGCCAATTTATGCATGACCCCTCGAGATGTTCACATGCATGCGGTTAATAGAATTCTTCAATATTTAAAGGGTCCCCTGGTCATGGAATATGAATGAAAAAAAAATTATCATACCGTTGTCTAAGGATACGTACACTGATACCGATTGGGCTGGAAACCCTATTGACCGACGTTCTACTTCTAGGTATTGCACATTTGTTGGGGACAACTTAATTACATGGAAGAGCAAAATATAATTTGTTGTTGCGCGGTCTAGTGCCGAAGCTGAATACAGAGCAATGGCATCTACCACATGTGAGTTGGTTTGGCTTTACACCCTCTTGTGCAACTTGGGGTTAAAATCTTCTCTCCCTATGGAGATGTTTTGTGATAATCAGTCAATTATCCATATTGCTCCTAACTCAGTATTTCATGAACGAACCAAACACATCGAGGTTGACTGTCATGTTACATGAGAAAAGGTTGAAGCTAAATTTCTTTGCACGTCATATATTTCCAGTCGTAATCAACTGGCGGACATTTTTACCAAAGGGCTACCTTCAGAAAGGTTTCGAGAGATCTTGTCCAAGTTTGGCTCGATTGATATTTTCGCTCCAACTTGAGGGGGAGTGTTAGAGAAGGAGGATCTCCAGATGATTTGGTGAATCAAGAGAGGATCAGTTGAAGTTATGGTGAATCAACCTATTCATAGAAATCATCTCAAAGGAATATTTGACCCCCTAATTATGGTCGGTCATCAGTATTGGTGATTACCATTTACATAATTTAGGAAGGTCTAGAATATTCTTGTATGCCTATATATATAAAGGGCCCATCTCTATGTATTTCAGTATGAGTAAAATCTCACCCCTCCTTCTCCGGTGGACAAAGGCTCCACCTAAATCTAGGGGTGGCAATCATTGACCCGACCCACCAACCCGACCCGAACTCGACCCGAAGTTAGCGGGTTTGGGTTTGTCCTAAACGGGTTGACCCGATTGACCCATTTATTTAATGGGTCGGGTTCGGGTTTGTACTTACAAACCGATTGATCCGACTTGACCCGTTTACCAAATGGGTCGTGTCAACCCGACCCGACCCGACCCAACCTGACCCAACCCGACCCGACCCGACCCGAGCCAACCTGACCCAACCCGACCCAACCCGGCCCAATCCGACCCATCTTGACCCAACCCGACAGGTTTTCATGGGTTGTGTTGACCCAACCCGACCCGACCTATTTAGTAAACGGGTTTAACGGGTCGGGTCGGGTCAACCCGTTTATTAGACAGGTCAGGTTTGGATTTAAGTTTTTGACCCGTTTATTAAACGGATCGGGTTCGAGTTGGGTGTTTTACTTTTATACCTATGTCTCAACCCGACCCGAACTCGACCCATTGCCACCCCTATCTAAATTTGTATGTTCTTGTGTAGTATTTTTATTTCTCTATTTTAACATATTGGTCCGATCCCAAAGTGGATCCATTGCCAAGAAGGTTTGGGGACACTTGTTGATTAAAAAAAAAAAACCCAAGATGTGTTCTTCGAGACTAGAAACTTCTGATATTAAGCAGCCAATAATTAAAAAGGAAGCAATGAAAAAGTTGAAAAATAGACTAAGGGCAGCTGCCACTGAGAGTAATCGATATTCTCAAGAATGAAACTCCGAAGTCCGAACTCACTTGATGTTCACTCCTCCACTGAAATGGTAGCGGGTGACGTTCCTGCTCACCCACTTCTTCGCCGCGCCGTAGTCGGTCATGGTGGCGAGCTGGTCGTTGGGGATGGCGACCATCACCTCGATCCCGCTCCCGGCCAGCGCGCCCAAGGTGGACTCGTCGGCGTCGAACAGCTTGACCTTCTTGATCCCGTTGTCCTGCAGGAGCCGGACCACCGTCTTCGGCGGCAGCCGGTGCGTCGCCATCGTCCCCCAGTTCACCCCGAGCCCATCGGCCTTTCCACAAGCGAGCCCGAGAAGGAGAACCCAGATCGAGAAATGGAGCAGCCCCATGTCTTTATCCACTGGAAACCACCTCCGGAGTCGGAAGAATTCCAGTTTTCGACAGGGGAAAAAACAGAGCAGGAGAACGAATCAAGTGGGTATTTGGGAAAATGGCATGGAGAGAGAGAGAGAGAGAGAGAGAGAGAGAGAGAGAGAGAGAGAGAGAGAGAGACGATACAAACAGGGGAAAAAAAGAGGAGACGATTCTCAAAGCCAAGGAGAAGCAAAGGTGAAGAACTTTTCAGATTGTCTTCTCCCTTTTCCTCTGTTTTAGATTATGAGAATTTAGACAAAAAAACAGGGGAGGAGAGAGAGAGAGAGAGACTTAAAAAAAAAGAGGGAGATAGAGAGAACAGTCGATCGTTGATAAGAGAGAGGCTAAGAGCAATAAGATAAACGCGTGAGGGTGTTTTTGTCAAATAGCGAGCGGGGGGCGCGGCTGAGCTGGAGGGCTCCCCACGATGCCGTGATGTGGTGCTGGCGTCGTGCACGTGCGAGGACGGTGGAGGTCCATCGGGGCCGGGTCGAGACCGGCCCGCCGGACCGGCTTGGTCTTGAGGGGTGTTTTGGTAATCTATCGCGAGACAAGTTCGTTCCTGGGGCCACACACCCCGTCTGTGGGTGTCGTGGCCGGATGCCGGCAATTATGGCCGTTTGATCCAGGCTTCGAAGTATTCGGCCGATCTTAATGGTTTTTTTGACGAAACCAACCCTGCTTGGACCAAGCGAAAAAAACGGACTGACCCATTAATCAGGTGGGGCACAGTCACGCACACATTATTCGACCGGAATGGTGCGCCCCAATCACAGTCGTCCGTTGCACCTTTGCCCCAACCGACAGGCAAAGGGCGATTTCTCGTCTCTCCTCCGGTCGGTGGGCCCGGTTGGTGGACCTGGCGCGCATCACAGCCACATGCAGCTGGCTGGTGTGCGATTTTTCTTCGAGTGTTGAAAAGGCAATCTAAATGGGTCGCATATTCAACAGACGATCCCATGTATTACCCTTTACATAGAATGATGTCGCAACCAATCACAGCATCACACTTAGCCCGAACCCACATGCATTGGGATGCTATGATTGGTTGCCACTTCATTCTATGTAAAAGGTAATACATCATCATATCCCTTGTTGAATAGTCGACCCAATTGCAAAGGGATTTGACTCTGCTTCAGTGATGATCTGTCTCCTATTTCTATCGCTGACACTTTAGGAAAAAACACGTGGTGCATCCCATTTCGATGGCCACGATTGGGCCATAGGGTTAATCCTAGAAGGATGCCAGTATCACGACTGGCTGCAACTCCCCACCGGCCGTCGTCGCCCGCCCGTTGCCGTCGACCATCGACGAGCACCTCCCGACGCCGACGCCACCTCGTCGGCCACCACCCTCACCGACCACCGGTTGCCCGCCGCTGCTGCCCCGTCGGCCACCACCCACGGTGGCCGATGGGGCAGCGTGGGTGGTGGCCAGCGGCGATGGCGGTGGGTGGTGGCCGGCCGATGGGGCATCGGCCATCGTGAAATGCTTTGGCGCGCATGGGTCTTCGCCTTTCACTGTGGATGGTGTCCCGTAGTGAAAGATGCTGGCGCATTCTACTGCGGGTCTCAGTGAAAGGCACCGACGCCCTCAATAAAAAGCGCTGGCGCCCTTAGCGAAAGGCGTCGACGCCATCAGTGAAAGGCACCGGCGTTCGCAGTGAAAGATGTTGGCGCCTTTCACTACGGGCGCCGGCACCTTCACTGATGGAGCCGACGCCTTTCACTGCGGGCGCCGGCGCCTTTCACTGCGGGCTGCAGTAGAATGCGTCAGGTGGTGACCGATGGGGCGGTGGATGGTGGCCAATGGGCAGCGAGGGTGGTGGCCGATGGGGCGTCAGCCATGCCGAACTTGCCTCCGGCTCTTATTTCTTCCATTTCTTTCATTGTTTTACATTCATTCATTCAATCTTCCCTTAAAAACTACCGGAGGTACTGACTTCATTTTATCATCGTCTCTAAATGATCTCATAGAGGATCACCCGAGGATCGCAATGCCTCAAGAATCACTAAATTCTGATGAAAAAATGAAGAAGGTACACCGTGCTGAACTTGTCTCCGGCTCTCATTTCATCTCTCATTTCTTACCGCCTATCACTGCCACCGGCCACCTGCTCTACGGCAAGGACTCACTAAATACTTTATACTATGTAAGGACGTCGGGGACGGAAAATGAAATCATCCCAACGATCTCCGGCGAAGAGAGGTGGTTGAAGCGAGAAAAAATTCAAACGGAGAAGATGAACGGACTTTCTATTTATTTTGTTTAGACTTTAAGGGTAAAATGGTCATAAAAATGTAACAGCTGTTCGGAAGTGACATTTGGGACGTGTTGACAGCTAGAAAAGTAATGCAAAAAGCAACCGGGTCTATTCCCAGCAATATGACAGATCGAGTTGGGGGCCATTCTGGGAAAAACCTCCAATATCTTTAGAATATGAATTATCGTGATGCTGTGATTGGATGCCACATCATTCTTTGCCAAATTCCCTACAACAGTTTTATATTTTTTTAAAAAATATCGAAAATCAAACCACAAAATTTAAGAGTATGAGGCATGAACAATATCTTTAGAACATGAGTTATCGTCTTTAATGGACCAGGCTTACTATTAATCTATTCCCAAGATACAATGGGGCTTAGTGTTCGATAATGTGCGCACCGCAAAATATCCGAACAAACTCAAGACTAAGAAGATCACAACTACTATCATAGGGAAATGAACACAGATATCTCTCTTAGTTAGATAGCGAGAAACTAAAAATATCCTGCAACCAATATACAATCAAATTTTAAGAGAAATGAACACATATATTGTTGGAAAATTTTTTTTGTAAAGCTTCTCCTGCGACCTACAAGACAAAAAGGTTTAGTACGGTTGGCTCCCTTCGGAGCGCAAACCCTTCGACGCCCAAGTCAGTGAAAGTTATAAGGGAGGACAAATGATCAGAGAGTAATCTGGGATTTGGAACTCGAACATATACTTATGAGCCCCGGACCATGCTTTTAAAGCCTATTTCCAACCACAGAAGGTTGACACGTACCACTTCACCTATATCTTCTGTGCACCCTCGTGCTAGTACACAGGTCTTTGAATGAACTTGTTGTCTTGCTGGCTAGATGACATCCTAAGGCTGATGGGGAGGCACCGGTCTTGTCCGCTGCAGGTGGACATTCTGGAAGGCTCTGGACAGAGGCTGCCTCGGCCAGGGCCTATTAGGAGTGTGCAGAGCGAACTTGCCCCACAAGCGTCTGCGTAGTTTCGCGAGGGTGTTGACACCTGTCAACTTGATAGAGCCTGCGTCAAGCCCTTGACCTCTCTCCTCACCTTATTCTCGCACCCATATTGATCTCCTGTAGGCCACCCACAGGGACTATAGTTTCAGTGGGATTTTGTGGTCCGAACTCAGACTCTCTCTCAGCCATTTAGCCAGCAAGCTGCTGAAGTTGACGGGGTTATGCCCTGCGCAACTTACGGGGAACTCTTGGGGCATTCTATATAGGCTCTCTCAGCTTGAAGATGCCCTCCATGTGAAAATCCCCCTCTCCTACCTTCTGAAGAACTGGACGCTGAAGATGGGCTCCACCTACTACTACATGGGGTGCAACATCTACTACTTGGCAGGATGGCCGGGCAAGGTAATCCCCTTCACGTCTATCAAAAAGAAGGACATATTCTGGAAGGATTATCCTTTCGTGGTCACCGGAGGATGGCGAGGACGACATAAAGATATCCCATCCAACTCGGGCAAGCTGTAGAAGTTTGTCTTCTAGGAGATCTCGCGCTACTAGGTCGGCGGGATCAAGTACATCGTAACTTCAAGGGAACAATCGCTCGATGCGGTGATTCTAGATTTCTTGGGAGGGCAAACTCCAGACAAGATCATGGCGCCTTACTTTTCTTTCCAAGCGAGAGATAAAAGGTCAGACACCATCATCCTCAAATAGAAAGACGCCAAGAAGAAGACGGTGACCGCTCCTTCTAAGCGCAAGCCGGTGAAGAGAAACCAACCTGGAGAAGAGTCCGGGGAAGGTCCATATAGAAGAAAGATCAACAGGAGGCGAGATGTTATCAATATCGCTGATGTTTGTTGGAATTGGATCCGCTAATCAGAGTAGCAGTAGAAGCAAAAGAAAGATCCGAAGATCATACGGTGTATGTTTCATTACAATTTCGCTATAAAAACAATCTACATGCAAATCTACGATCTTAGCATATGTGCGGACACCCTAGAGGCATACTACGATCTACGGAAGACATGAATGCATCTACTTAGGTGTTTAGATTCATCATACCTTATGGATCTATGATCCGGAGATGACGGAACGATGAAGAACCGCACTTGAATCGCAAGGGAAACTGTCGGATCGCACCTTGTCCTTTGCAAATTGAAGAATCCTCGAAATCCCATCTCTGAGTGCAATGATTTCGACCCGACGGAGGAATCCGTTGCGAAGACGATGGCGAGCCGCGAGATCTCCTCCTCTCTCTCTCTCTCTCTTCTTCCTTCTCCTTCCTTCCTCTTCCTTCTCCCTTCTTCTCCCTCTCTTTTCCTTGGCCGAAACCACAAAGGAGGAGGACTAGGGGTTCAGATTTTAGGAGGAGAGGGGAAAACCCATAGGGCCGGCCCCTCCCTCTCCCTATTCCTATATAGGGCCGGTCTCCCATGGCTCCAAGGAGGCTTGGGCCTGCCCCTAAGTGGATACGGATAAGGGAGGGCGGTTTTTAGGGATTCCGGGTGTCTATCGTGAAGCCTGGACGAAAACGCCCTTCACAAAAAGCGGAAAACTGAAAGAGAGACTGAGTGAGGTGCGCTACCCGGAATCGAGTTCCATCAGCGCCTATGAGCTCTTGGAATTATTCCGCTCATTCTAAGATCCATATTCAATGTGTTCTGAGCCATATTTTAATATTTATCAAAATACTCCTATGGCCCGTAACACATGTGAATTAGGTTCTTTGGCTCCGGGCTTGCGCTCCATCGCGCTACTTCGCATCCAACGTATCCAACTAGGTCGGGGAACAATTTCTATACACAACAACAGAGTGGAACCTTCAAGGTTCGGGATCTCTAGCTCCAACCGGATCCCTGATTAACTGTTCCGGTGACACACCGAAAGTTCCGTTAATCAGCCCTAATCCGATTAACCCGTGTAGCCACCCAGAGTGCGACGCGAGTTGAACTCTAGTGATCCTAAACTTATGTTACTCCCTCGTAACCCAGTTCTCTACTATACTCCGATAATCCATAGTCCCTCCTATTACTGGTGCCATGATACGACTCGGGCGGTGGGGAGCACCGTCAGATCCCGATCGATCATCTGACTAGGGTTTGATGACTTGTCATCTATAACACCACACACCTTCCGGTGCTATGCCTAGCATCCGGAACGTCGTCAGTCATACTGACAACCACCAGGCCTGGGTTAACTGTGTGGACAGATTGACTCATCAAAACGCACTCATCCAACACTGGACGCCGGATAACCTGTAGGGATTACATGTCACTTAAGCGCCAGCCGGGTAACCCAACGTACCGTGGTATTGGACTATGGAAGGTCCGCACATGTTGGCACATCAAATCACCACACAACTGGTTGGCCCAATGTACATGGTCCCTCAGGGTTAAGGACGGATTATCTATAGTAGTAAGACGGTTTCTGCGCCAGTGTTTGAATCATTGAACTGTGCATCATCTTGGTTCCTGTTCAACACGATCATCGTGCTTGGTCAGGTGAATGGGAATCCCACGTTCCCGTGGTGGAGACTTCACCACATTCTCCACCTGCCAATAACTTATTATCAGTGAAGCGACCGGTATCACCTAAGCTGTGAACTAGATCTAGGTCTACATAGAACTGGTCCACTGGGTCTCCCAAGCATGGATCCTCCATGCGCCTCAGTGGCCTACTGTGTTCCCTAGGGTCCTTTTATTATATGAGTATTATCATACACCAGAGTAGTATTCTAATTAAAGCAATAACCAAAGTCATCTTTATTAATGTTAATACAGAAAATCCACGCTTAGGACACACGAGCTACAACAATCTCCCACTTGGCCTAGCGGGGAACAACAGTCTTAACTCCCATGGCATCCACGTGCTTTTCAAAAGCCTTGGTCGGTAACGCCTTTGTGAAAGGGTCCGCCATGTTATATGCAGACGCCACCTGAGTCACTGCAACCTCCCCTCGCTTCTGCAAGTCCCGGATAATATAGTATTTCCGCTCGATATGCTTGCTCTTCTGGTGATATCTTGGCTCCTTGGATTGTGCTACCGCTCCACTATTATCACAGTAAAGGACAATAGGATCTTGAGCTCCCGGTACGCATCCTTAGTCCGTGAGGAACTTCTTGAGCCACACCTCCTCCTTAGCTGCTTCGCACGCCGCAACGTACTCAGCCTCTGTCGTTGAATCCGCGATGCATCCCTGCTTCACGCTTCTCCAACTGACAGCTCCTCCTCCTAATGAAAACACAAACCCTGACGTCGATCTCCTGGATTCTGAATCTGACGTAAAGTCAGAATCCGTATATCCAATCAGCATCAGTTCCTGTAAAGAATAAACTAACTCATAATCTCTCGTCCTACGGAGATACTTGAGTATACTTTTCACAGCAGTCTAGTGCCCTGGACCCGGATTTGACTGATACCTGCCCATCAAGCCTACTGCATAGCATATATCTGGTCCCGTGCACTGCATAGCATACATCAGACTCCCTATAGCCGAAGCATAAGGAATCTTCTACATCTCTCCCCTCTCCTCAGGAGTCTTAGGACCCTGATCCTTGGACAATTTCATTCCATGTCTGAATAGAACCAGTCCCTTCTTAGAGTTGTGCATACTGAATCTGACCAAGATAGTATCTATGTAGCCTGACTGTGACAGCGAGAGAGTCTTGTTCTGGCAATCTCGAGTTACCTTGATCCCCAGAATATAACTCGCTTCACCCAGGTCTTTCATGTCAAATTGAGAGGATAACCACACCTTCACTGTAGACAACGTTCCACCATCGTTTCCAATGAGCAGGATATCGTCTACGTAAAGCAATAGAAAAACTGCTGCAGTATTATCGCTCCTTTTATAAACACATGGTTCATCCACGTTCTGCTCAAATCTATAAGACTGGATAGCCTGATCAAAACGCATGTTCCAACTTCTGGATGCTTATTTCAGTCCATAAATGGACCTTTGCAACTTGCACACCAGACCGTCCTGACCTTTTGCGACAAAGCCTAGAGGCTGAGACATGTAGATGTCTTCTTCCAAATCCCCGTTGAGGAATACGGTCTTGACGTCCATTTGCCAGATCTCCTAATCATAATGGGCTGCAATGGATAAGAGAATCCGGATAGACTTAAGCATAGCCACTGGCGAAAAGGTTTCGACATAGTTGATCCCTACTCGCTGGGTATAACCCTTAGCGACTAGTCTAGCTTTGTAAGTCTCAACGGTACCATTCGGACCTCTTTTTCTTTTGTACACCCACTTACACCCAACAGGTTTAATGTTGTGAGGTGGTGTTACAAGTGTCCAGACCGAGTTTTGGGACATCGATGTCAGTTCTGCCTCCATGGCTTCCTGCTATGCTACATGGTCAGAGGATACCATCGCTTCATCATAGTTCAGAGGATCATCCTCCTGAAACTCTGGATCTACCATAAAGGCTTCTCTAATGTATCTATCAGGAGCACTTGTGGTCCTTCCACTACGACGAGCTTGCGGTGGTTCCGTAGGAGTCGATTCTACAGTATCGTTTATCTTAGTGGTATCGGCTCCCACTACGTTTTCTGTCTGCGTACTCCCATCAGTACCAAGCAATTCTTCAAGAATTACTTTACTGGGGGGCTTATGGTCTATTAAATAATCCTACTTCAGGAATATGGTGTTCATCGAGACGACAACCTTTCTATCCTCAGGATTATAAAATAAACCACCTTTTGTCCCTTTTGGATACCCAACGAACAGATATACCTTAGTTTTTGACTCCATCTTATCTCGTTTGTCCTTCCGCACATGTGCTGGACAACCCCAAATCCTAAAGTGTTGTAGGCTTGGCTTTCACTTCAACCACAGCTCCCAAGGAGTTAGGGGTACTGACTTTGATAGAACAAAGTTCAAAGTGTATGCTGCCGTCTCTAGGGCATATCCCCAAAAATTAGGTGGCAATGTTGCATAACTCATCATAGTCCGAACCATGTCTAACAAAGTTCGGTTTCTCCTCTCAGATACACCGTTTTGTTGTGGTGTCCCTGGGGCAGTCAACTGGGATACGATCCCATGCTCACGCAGGTACCCAATAAATTCATCCGATAGGTATTCGCCTCCTCGATTCGATCGAAGAGACTTGATACTTTTACCCGTCTGCTTTTCTGCTTCAGCTCTGAACTCCTTGAACTTATCAAAGGATTCAGACTTCCGCCGCATTAGGTATATGTATCCAAACCTCGAGTGATCATCTGTGAAGGTGATGAAATACTCGAAGCCTCCTATAGCACGGACACTTATGGGCCCACATACATCAGTGTGTACCAACTCCAATACCTCTTTAGATCTGCTACCTTTGGCTTAGAAAGACATTTTAGTCATCTTGCCTTCCAGGTAAGACTCACACGTCGGTAGGCTTTCTGAAATATCAAGACTTAAGAGTCTTACCTTAACCAACCTGTGAATCCTGTCTGAGGCTATGAGTCCAAGTCTTAGATGCCAAAGGAGTGTTGGATTATCTGAGGGATTTTTCCTTTTAGATGAATTAATCACACAAACTTCAATTATGTTATCCTGCTTATGATTGGAGTTAATTACATAGAAACCATTCTGTATCTTTCCCTTACAAACAAAGGAACCATTCAATTTAATTGACACACCAGAAGCATCAAATAAAACTAAAAAACCTTTATTATTCAATAAGGAAACAGAAATTAAATTTCATCTCAAGGACGGTACATAAAATATGTCTCTAAGTAATAAACTTCTTCCATCAAGGAACTGCAATACGACATCTCCAACTGCTTCAGCCTCTGCCACGGCCTCAGTTCCCATGCTTAGGATCATCTTCCCATCACCCAGTTTTCTTGTCTTCTTGAACCCCTGCAAATTATTGCAAGCATGGTTAGTGGAACCAGAATCCACAATCCATGAAATTGAAGAACAATTGGATGCTACAAGGGATTCCACTATGTGGATTTGAGATATACCTGTCTCAGCCTTCTTGGGAGCCATGCGGTAGTCGCCCTTCCAGTGCCCCTTCTTGCCGTATCGGAAATATTTTCCTTTGGGTTTCGCCGGACCATTCTGCTTAGGAAACTGCAACTGCACCTGGCCCATCTTCACGGGCTTCTTAGACTTTCTTTTCTGAAACTTGCCTTTGGCTTTCAGAGAAGAATTCCGCTCAATGTTCAGGGATTGGGCTCCTGTCTTCATCCCGTCCTCTACCGCCTGGAGCGTCGCTAGGAGCTCTGCGTTAGACATCTCTAACCGGTTAAGGTTGAAGTTGGTAACGAAGCCCTCAAATGCTCCTGACAGCGATGTGAGGAAAATGTCGGTCTGGATCTTTGCATCCAAGATGACATCGAAGGAACCAAGCTCGTTCACATAGCTAAACAATTTCAGCATATGATCCTGAACTAAAGTCCCCTCTGCCATCTTTATGGACACCAATTTCTTGATGATCAGGTAACGAGTTACCCGACTACGACCCTCGAACATTTCCTTTAGGTAGAGCATCATGTCTGAAGCGAAGGTCATGTCTTCGACTTGCTTCTGGAGGATGATCTGCAAGGATGCCACTATGTAGCACTTGCACATCTCATCAACATCTAGCCAGTCTTTCCATTCCTTCAACTGAGCCTCAATTGCACTTGGTCCCGGCATGGCCGGTTGAGGGGTACTTAGGGCAATTATGTGTTTGCCAACCCTTAGGACGAGTATCAGGTTACGCTTCCAGTCCTCGTAGTTTGGTCCCGTAAGTTTGTTATCATTAGGTATAGAGGCAAGGGAGTCGAGCTTGGTCATGATTTCTGTAAACAATGGTTTAAAGCAATATTTAGGGTCTACTATAATTTATTTAATAGAATTTAGAAATAGATAATGTCTACTCAAGCCGCTATGTCTTCACTACCTCAAGTGGAGACATCCAGGAATCTAAATTCCCTGGGCTCGAGCACTGAGACTATCGGCCTCGAATTGGAGACAACATCTCGGTGAGAGCATGCAACCGCTTCTGCCAACGGGGTTTTTACGACCCAGTCTTCATCAGAATTACCCATGGTAAACTGAAAGACCTCCCAGTCTCCTTTTAGCCAGCTTTATGTGACCCGCGTGCGCAGCAATAGCGGCTTCACACAAGCTTTCGGATGCTTCCCACAAATCTAGGTAGTGTCGGCAGGGGGGTTCATAGGCTCTCGCGGTGCAGGAAAAAACCGTCACCCACTGCCACCGGCATCCTCCATGTCCCGAAGGAAACCACTAGGCGAACCAGCATGGAAGGAAACACAGCTCTCACCCGGTGGGAATATCGAACTGCGTACCTCCCACCCAGACCCTTAGCCGGTTGATTGTGGAGGCCAGGGGCTCCCCTTTGGAGGGAACCTCTTACACATCCCTTCTTTATGAGGTTTTATGCATATCTAGAAAGGTCACGACCTCCTAGACTTAGACCCTGGTCTACCGTGTTCCCACTAGGATTACAAACCTTCCGCAAAGTATTAGTATCCTCAAAAAATATCATAGTCCCTACCTTGAATACTCAGCTTTCGCCTTTCTTGCAAGGATCACATTACATAGATTCGAAGGATCCCGATACTTCACTAGTTTGCCCATAATCCTAAGATCTGGAGCCTAGCCTAAGGTCAACGTGGAAAGGACTCCCACTACGATGACGCCTTATTCACAATTTGATGTCTGATGTCATAGTAGACCTCATCTCATTACAAGTTTCGATGCTGGCCAAATAGGGACATCCGACAACCTCCGTCGGATCTCAACCTAATGGTGGCATAACCAAATCGTGATGAGTTCATACTACCATCAAACATCATCTAGAAACGGGTATCACACAGTAAAATCCTAACCTAACTTGGTCGCTAAGACCACGTGGGAAAAGGGCATCCCACTAGGGTTATCATACTTCTTATAAAGACATTAGTTAATTATCTCTAAACAAATCTAACACTGCGTCTATTTCGGTGCACAGTACTTGGCTACCTGAACTACCACGAGGGCGGTTACCACCTTTCCTTTTAGCTAGCCACCGGATTCGCACGTGTTAGAAGCATATAGAGACACCGATGAATCCATAAGCTTAGTACTAACTCTAAGCCTGATCTAGAGACAAACTCACAAGCAAGATAATAAAATTATCATCGGGGTTCTCTAAACAATAAGTAAAGAGAATCAACAGAAAAACATCCAAAACTGAATCAAGTCCAGGGTCCGACCCCTGAACCTGAATAGCACAGCCAAGATATCCTGCTCTTCCGTTCTGCACGATCTCTGACGACGATCCCCATCATCGCCAACATGCACGCTTTCGTCGGGTCTTTGCATGCCATGGTACCGCTTGCCCGAACCATAGATGTAGCATCATCTTCTTTTTTCTGTGACCGAAAAACTAACACGCTCCGAGCAAGTGCTTGTTCGTGTACAATTTCGCTAGAAAGAAAAGAAAACAATCCTAGAAACATGGCCAGGAAACCGAGGATCGTCAGCCCCCACCCTCGCCCAACTAGAGCCTTAAAATCCACAAGCACAATAATAATCAATGCAAAATTTAAATCCGGGGTCCGACCCCCGGATGCATGCAATCACATATTACTATTCAGCACGGCACTTGCAAAAAGACGATACATAGCACAATCATTATGCATGATCTACGCCGAACCCCGACGAAAACATATGTCATCATATATTCACATGATGTTTTCACGAATTCATGCATGAAACATACACCAAAGCGTGCTCTGATACCAATTATTGGAATTGGATCCGCTAATCAGAGTCGCAGCGGAAGCAAAAGAAAGATCCGAAGATCATACGGTGTATGTTTTATGACAATTTTGCTATAAAAACAATCTACATATAAATCTACGATCTTAGCATATGTGCGGACACCCTAGAGGCATACTACGATCTACGGAAGACATGAATGCATCTAATTAGGTGTTTAGATTCATCATATCTTATGGATCTATGATCCGGGGATGACAGAACGATGAAGAACCGCACTTGAATCGTAAGGGAAACTGTCGGATAGCACCTTGTCCTTTGCGAATTGAAGAATCCTCGAAATCCCGTCTCTGAGTGCAAGGATTTCGAGCCGACGGAGGAATCCGTTACGAAGACGATGGCGAGCCGCGAGATCTCCTCCTCTCTCTCTCTCTCTCTCTCTCTCTCTCTCTCTCTCTCTCTCTCTCTCTCTCTCTCTTCTTCCTTCTCCTTTCTTCCTCTTCATTCTCCCTTCTTCTCCCTCTCTTTTCCTTGGCCGAAACCACAAAGGAGGAGGACCAGGGGTTCGGATTTTAGGAGGAGATGGGAAAGCCCATAGGGCCGGCCCCTCCCTCTCCCTATTCCTATATAGGGTCGGTCTTCTATGGCTCCAAGGAGGCTTGGGCCGGCCCCTAGGTGGATAGGGATAAGGGGGGGCGATTTTTAGGGATTCCGGGTGTCTATCGTGAAGCCTGGACGAAAACGCCCTTCACGAAAAGCGGAAAACTGAAAGAGAGACTGAGTGAGGTGCACTACTCGGAATCGAGTTCCATCAGTGCCTATGAGCTCCTGGAATTATTATGCTCATTTTAAGATCCATATTCAATATGTTTTGAGCCATATTTTAGTATTTACCAAAATACCCCTATGGCCCGTAATACATGTGAATTAGGTTCTTTGGCTCCGGGCTTGCGCTCTATCGCGCTACTTCACATCCAACGTATCCAACTAGGTCGGGGAACAATTCATATATGCAACGACAGGGTAGAGCCTTCAGGGTTCGGGATCTCTAGCTCCAACCGGATCTCTGATTAAATGTTCTGGTGACACATCGAAAGTTCCGTTAATCAACCATAATCCGATTAACCCGCGTAGCCACCCAGAGTGCGACGCGAGTTGAGCTCTAGTGATCCTAAACTTATGTTACTCCCTCGTAACCCTGTTCTCTACTATACTCCGATAATCCTTAGTCCCTTATATTACTGGTGCCATGATACGACTCGGGCGGTGGGGAGCACCGTCAGATCCCGATCGATCATCTGACTAGGGTTTGATGATTTGTCATCTATAACACCACACACCTTCCGGTGCTATGCCTAGCATCCGGAACGTCGTCAGTCATACTGACAACCACCAGGCCTGGGTTAACTGTGTGGACAGATTGACTCATCAAAACGCACTCATCCAACACTGGACGTCGGATAACCTGTAGGGATTACATGTCACTCAAGCGCCAGCTGGGTAACCCAACGTACCGTGGTATTGGATTATGGAAGGTCCGCACACGTTGGCACATCAAAGCACCACACAACTGGTTGGCCCAGTGTACATGGTCCCTCAGGGTTAAGGACGGATTATCTATAGTAGTAAGACGGTTTCTGCACCAGTGTCTGAATCACTGAACTGTGCACCATCTTGGTTCCTGTTCAACACGATCATCGTGCTTGGTCAGGTGAATGGGAATCCCACGTTCCCGTGGTGGAGACTTCACCACATCCTCTACCTGCCAACAGCTTGTTCTCAGTGAAGCGACCGGCATCACCTAAGTTGTGAACGAGTTCTAGGTCTATACAGAACTGGTTCACTGGGTCTCCCAAGCATGGATCCTCCATGCGCCTCAGTGGCCTACTGTGTTCCCTAGGGTTCTTTTATTATATGAGTATTATCATACACCAGAGTAGTATTCTAATTAAAGCAATAACCAATGTCATCTTTATTAATGTTAATACAGAAAATCCATGCTTAGGACACACGAGCTACAACAGTTGACACCTTGTGGATGCTCCAGGAGGATGACGAGGTTCCTCCACCCCCTTTTTCTCAAGGTCGCCCCACTGTGGGTCAGCTATAGGTTCCTCTTTCTCCTCCTCCTTTGGTCACTTCGACCATTATCTCTACTGCGAGCTTCAGTCTAGGGGGAGTTCGTTATGGGGGTGGAAATTTGGCTTTGTTAAGCCCGATGATCCTCACGTCGACCTCTTTCTATCGTCCATGGAGGTAAAGTCCGGGATTGCACGGACCCTAATCCGCCAATTCCCTGGACACTCATCAGTGCCCCTCCGGGTCGCGATAAGGACCCCGGCGATGGAGGCTGTGAGAAAAAGAAAGTTCCGTCTCAAAGAGGTCGTCATGTTCAAGTAGCTCTCTAAGAGGGAGCGAAGCGAGATGATCTGTGTCGCTTGTGAGGCAATGTGAATAAGGCCGCCGAAGTGAAGTGGACCGCACTCAGGGCGATAGGGCTGGGATCCGACGTAGAGGACTCCAGCGAGGACTCCGAAGAGTCCGCCCAACAGGAACCTCCTCACAAGGCTGCCACTGCCTTTCCAGATCTACCCGAGCAACCACTCCCGGGGTCCACTCAAGAGTTGTCCCAACTGGAAAGAGGAATCGGGTATCCACTACTCAAGCCGCAACCAGTCCTCTCAAACACCAAGATCCCGAAAGCTCAGGTCGCCCCCTCAGTACCGACCTCTTCCGCACCACTTCCGCTGCTGGGGTCACCGCCTCGAGTGGTTGAGGTCCCTCAAGTGGGAATTATCGGTCTCACAGAGGTCGTCTTAGAGCGGAGGGACTTCCCCGGCATGCTTGCCCTTGGGCAGGAAGGACCCTTGGGAGAACTAGGGGACTTAATCTATAAGTCCACCAGTTTGGTAAAATTGTTGTTGGGAATTTGGTAAAGAAGCCATTGGTCACCAGTTGAACAAGCGACCCAATTGGGTCGCCTGTTCAACAGGAGATCCGATGATGCGTCGTGTTCTTAATCGTCTGTTTCACCCAGCCCTGACCAATGAATCACGCTCGGCTCATACCGACAGGCATTGGGATGCTGTGATTGGATGCCACATCATTCTATATGAAAGGTAATACATTGGATCGCCTATTGAACATGCGGCCCATTTAGGTCGCCTTTCAACAGGCGACCCGAAGGTGAATCGTACTTCAGCCAACTGTATGCGGCTGTGATGCATGCCAGGTCCACCAATCGGGCGTACCGACAGGAGGAGATCCGAAATCTCCCGGTTGGGGCTTAGGTGCAACGGACGACTGTGATTGGGGCACACCATTCAGGTCGAATAATGTGTGCCCCACCTGATCTAATGGTTCGGTCCGGTTTTTTCGTTTGGTCCAAGCAGGGGCGTTTTCGTCAAAAGAACCCATTAAGATCGGCCGAATATTTCGAAGCCTGGATCAAACGGCCATAATTGCCGTCACCCACAGACAGGTTTCCACGGGACTGCACGGTGCCTGGCCCCAGTAACGAACTTGTCTCACGTTAGATTACGAAAAAACCCCTCAAGACCAACCCGGTCCGACGGGCCGGTCTCGACCCGACCCCGCTGGACCTCCACGGTCCTCCCACGTGCACAACGCCAGCACCCCATCACGGCAACGTGGGGGGCCCTCACTTCTCAGCCGCGCCCATTATCGAGACTCAGCCGCTCGTTATTTGACAAAAACACCCTCACTCGTTTATCTTATTGCTCTCAGCCTCTCCCTTATCAACGATCGACTGTGCTCTCTCATCTCTGTTTTTTTTGAAAAGTTTCTCTCTGCCTCTCTCTCTCTCTCTCTCTCTCTCTCTCCTCCCCTGTTTTTTGTGTAAATTCTCAGAATCTAAAACAGAGGAAAAGGGAGAAGGCAATCTGAAAAGTTCTTCACCTTTGCTTCTCCTTGGCTTTGAGAATCGGCTCCTCTTTTTTCCCCCTGTTTGTTCTCTCTCTCTCTCTCTCTCTCTCTCTCTCTCTCTCTCTCTCTCTCTCTCTTCAAACTATTTTCCCAAATACCCACTTGAATTCAAACAAATATAAACTAGCCCTTTTCCACACTTTGTGCTTCTCCCAAGTCCATTCCCAGTCTGAAAGTTGTTTTCCCCACCAACTTCCTCGATTCATTCTCCTGCTCTGTTTTTTCCCCTGTCGAAAACTGGAATTCTTCCGACTCCGGAGGTGGTTTCCCGTGGATAAAGACATGGGGGTGCTCCATTTCTCGATCTGGGTTCTCCTTCTCGGGCTCGCTTGTGGCACGGTGGATGGGCTCGGGGTGAACTGGGGGACGATGGCGACGCACCGGCTGCCGCCGAAGACGGTGGTCCGGCTCCTGCAGGACAACGGGATCAAGAAGGTCAAGCTGTTCGACGCCGACGAGTCCACCTTGGGCGCGCTGGCCGGGAGCGGGATCGAGGTGATGGTCGCCATCCCCAACGACCAGCTCGCCACCATGACCGACTACGGCGCGGCGAAGAAGTGGGTGAGCAGGAACGTCACCCGCTACCATTTCAGTGGAGGAGTGAACATCAAGTGAGTTTGGACTTCGGAGTTTCATTCTTGAGAATATCGATTACTCTCAGTGGCAGCTGCCCTTAGTATTTTTTTTCAACTTTTTCAGTGCTTCTTTTTAATTATTGGTTGCTTAATATCAGAAGTTTCTAGTCTCGAATAACACATATTGGATATTTTGTTTTTAGATGGATAAGTGTCCCGAAACCTTTCTGGCAATGGACCCACTTCGGGAAGGACTAATCCCTCCGAGAATACACATCGGCCCACTTGAAAGTTTTCCTATGCAATCCGTGGGGGGAATCGAACCTACAACCTCCGAACCCAAGCATCAATTGCTCTGCCAAACTCCCATATCCCTCGATGGGTAGTGGGCACATCTTGGCCACTTTAGGTATATAATTAGGGGTGAAGTGGATAAAAGATAGATTTGAGGGGTGCTTTAGGTTTTACGCTTAGACTGTGTTTGGTTGCTCATAGTTATAACTGTATTGTAGTTCCAACCACATCGTAATTCTAACTACACGTGGTTCAAACTAGCGAAGTTTGAATTACTGTTGTTTGGTTTGTCGGTGGCTAGTTGAAAAGTTGTATTTTCAAATTCGTTGTTTGATTCTGGAGTAGTTGTAGAATGTACTCGTAAATCCAATGTTACTAGTCTTTTGTTGTAATCTGACCCAATCGACCGCGACTACCAATTATCGTAGTTAGAATCAAAACTGCATCAGTTGACTACAATGTAACAGACCAAACAAGTCTAAAATACAAGTTGTAGTTCCCACTGCAATAGTTGGAATTACAAATTCGCCAACCAAACTCAGCCTTAGCCACAAAGTCACTTAAGTGGATACAAAATTGATTGAGGAGCTCCCTACTGTCATCTGTGGAGCCTAATAGGCCTGGCCTGATGATCATGCACTATGCGCCCGGGGGATTAGGGTAGGGTATTTTTGTTTTTTGGTTTTTCGAGGTGACTTACGGCTATAAACATATTTAAAACCCTAATTCATGGGTTATGAGGGATTGAGAAGTCTAGTCTGAGAAAAGACCCTTGTAACCGAGCATCTGCTCATTGTTTTTCCTCGAAGCATAGTTGAATTGGCATGGAGTGAGGGCTTAGGCGCAATGCCGAACCTCGTTATTGGTTAATAACCGATGTGACTTCTTTCTCGATGATTTCTTGGGATTATTATTAATTACCAAACTGAATCAGTAGTTAAACACTTCACAATGCAAAAAAGTATTTACTCACACTTTTTGAATTAATCAGATATGTAGCCGTTGGCAACGAGCCGTTTCTGTCGACTTACAACGGCTCATTCCTGAACGTCACCTTCCCCGCCCTCCAGAACATCCAGAACGCCCTCAACGAAGCCGGGGTCGGGAACGAAGTGAAGGCCACCGTCCCCCTCAACGCCGACGTCTACAACTCACCCCGCGCCAACCCGGTGCCGTCAGCGGGTCGATTCCGATCCGACATCAGCGATCTCATGACCCAGATCGTCCAATTCCTCGACCGCAACCGCGCGCCCTTCACCGTCAACATATACCCTTTCCTGAGCCTGTATGGCAACAAGAACTTCCCCTTCGACTACGCGTTCTTCGACGGCCCGAGCACTCCCCTCGCCGATAACGGAATTCAGTACACCAACGTGTTCGATGCGAACTTCGACACTCTCATCTCGGCTCTGAAGGCTGTCGGATTGGGTAATCTGCCGATCATTGTAGGAGAGGTCGGCTGGCCGACCGACGGGGATGTCAATGCCAAGTCATCCTATGCTCAGCGATTCTACACAGGTCTTCTGAAGCGTCTAGCAGCTAACCAAGGCACCCCCCTCCGGCCGAACCAATCCATCGAGGTGTATTTGTTCAGCCTGATCGATGAGGACGCGAAGAGCATCGCCCCCGGGAGCTTCGAGCGCCATTGGGGGGTCTTCAGGTACGACGGGCAGCCGAAGTACCCGATCGACCTCTCCGGCCAGGGCCAGAACCAGATGCTCGTGGCGGCGAAGGACGTGGAGTACCTTCCGCGGAAGTGGTGTGTGCTCAACCCTGGCGCCTCCGATCGCAGCAAGCTCGGGGATAACATCGACTACGCCTGCACTTTCTCCGATTGCACTTCGCTCGGCTACGGATCAACCTGCAACAACCTGGATGCCGATGGGAACGCCTCCTACGCCTTCAACATGTACTTCCAGGCCCAGAGCCAGAACGAGATGAGCTGCTTCTTCCAGGGCCTCGCTATGGTGACGACGCAGAACTACTCGCAAGGGCAATGCGAGTTCATAGTTCAGATCGTCTCACTTGCGTGCCCCCAATCTCGCGCACCGCTACTTGCGGTGCTTGTATCGGTGATCGTCACGCCTCTACTGTCATTGTTGAAGTTGTTGTAGAAATCGTCGAACCTTGTGTTTGATGATGATTTGTTTATTTTTGTAAGATGATTGTTATTGGATTCTGGGGTGGTTTTATTCATTCGATTCATCGAATAAAGTCTGCGCTTCACCGGGTGCTTTTATTTCCGTATCAAATTGTCTTTGGATTCCCCGTGTCGCTCATGATCGATCGATCAATCGAGCTTCTTATCTGATGATTTCTATTATCTCTCATGTCAAAATTTGCATCCATGAATGGACTCTGAGATTTTTTTTACTACCGTTCTGGAATTTCTCCATGGCATCGACGACTTCGAAAATTTCTGAAGAGATGCTTCTTGAATCTACACCCTGCCTGCATCAGAAAATAGATCATCTGAACGGCCTGCAACATCAAACCATTGTGCTTCGACAGAGCCACAACCAAGCCCATGTCAGAAATCGTCTGCGTCTGCTTCTCTTTGAGAGCTCGATCCTGTGACTTTCAGGCAGGCCCCGTTCACCATTTCGTCCGTAGCAAATTGCCGGTTGTCAGATTCCAGGAGAGACTCCAGGCACAAAGCAGCGCCCGAGGCAGCACTCCCAACTGGAACTGTTGAGCGGATAGTCCCACATTGATTAGGGGTCGGAGTTCCACGCCTTCATATATCCGTTGCGCCCTCCCTCCCACAACCGGTTTTGAAGGGGCACATAATTAGTGACTTGGTATCAGAGCAAGCCCCACTCCATCTCCCCTCGTGTGGCTCTGTCGAACCCTATTTCTCCTCGCTGACACCTCTCCTTGTGTGCGGGTGGACATGATATCGTCGATATGTGGCACAATGTTGGGGCCATGGACTCTAGCCAGGACCTCATAGAGGAAAATGGTGATGAGCCAGCCTCCTTGGGTTTCAGAAACTCAGGCAAGAAAGAGAGGTATGCCTTTGGAGCCCAAGTCTTTGACATAAGATTTCAGAGCTTTCATGGCAGACTTGCAGCTCCCTGCGCCCTGTCAACATCATCCAGGCTGATGTTGTAACAACTTCTATCCACATTCAAGTTTGATTACTCCAAATCTGCTACCTGTTACCTGCCAATGCACCATTCATAATAATATCAATATATGTTTCACTATCTTTCTTGAAAAATCTGAGAATCAGTACAAAAACTTTGATAATGTAGTCAAAGTTTACTGGTGAATCTTGAAATTGGTTGAAGCCATAACCACATTGGCCAACCACTAATTTTGAGTGGCAGCATAAACCTAGACTCTAACTGAACTCAAGGAGACTTAAGTACAATGTACAATCAAGGCTGGCATTTAATTAAGCTTGAAGCTTACTAATGCTTCTATCCTGTGTTGCCTTGCATTCCATAACCAACAAGCCTTATCTTAACTATATGGTGCTAAATTCATATTGAGGATTACATCCTCTCAGTGCCAGCCCTCTGATTTTTTGAATCAAACCCCAAGCAAATGGAAAAAGAGAACTAAGGGAGCCAACTAAATGCAAAAACCCCACTCACTCTTTGTATTGCATAGAGTCGATTGATTATAAACTGAGTGAATCAATAAGGGATTGAAAAAACTTTTTAATCGGAATGATTCACTGAGTTTATTATGGGGGGGACAAACCTTGTATTGCCGAAGCACGGTCTATTCATCAATGCAACTGAGCTCAATGCTCCTTTACACAAAAAAAAAAAATCATATGTGTTGAAACTGTTGTATGGGCTGATCTGGTGCAACATACCCATTGAGATTACATTGAAATATTTAGTGGAACTGTTGTAGAGATTCCTATCATCAAGTGAATCTTTAGAACCAAAAGCCATTAAGATTACATTGAAATATTTTGACACACATACAAATCGAAGTCAGGAAAAAAGAAAGAGAAAACCCCAGTATTTCTCCCTCCAACAAAAGATAGCAAAACTTGTTTTTGAAAAAAAATGAAGAACCTTGAGTGCAGGCCCTTGGGTTTGGGTTCCTCCAAACCCAATCCCTAAAATGGTTGTTCCATGAGAAAGAAGGCCATAGAACTGAAACACCAGTATCCCATCCTCTCTTCCACAATGACTATCTCCGAAGGATGAGATTCCAAGAAGAGCCATGGTTCCTAAAGCAGACAATGATGTCGTCGATGGCCAAGTCGGCAACATTGAGAACCTGGATGCGGGTATCGACAACGATGAAAATCTGGATGACTCTGCGAACTATCAAGCAAAAAGATCAGGCTTGAGGGTGAGATCATACCTCTTTGAGACCACGAATGAGAAGGACCATGAACTTGGGAGACTAGCGAATTTGAAGGCAAAAAGCTCAATCCCAACCATGTTTTAAACAACACTGTTTCAAAAAATCTCACAATTAGGGAAAAAAATTGTGAGATCATGATCAAAATGTTTCCTTAGAGCATAAGATGCAAGTAAAAGAAAGCAAAGATAAAAAAAAAAAAAAAAAATTCTGTGAGAGGGGGAGAGAGAGGTGGGGTGTTACCTACCGATTGATTCACCACCTGATCCGGGATAGAGGAAAGGAAGAGGAAAGAGGGATCTAGGGACATGAAGTACAATCACAGTGTCCCTTTGCCTGTTCATCCGGGCTGAATGTGATTTACAAAACAGTTGAAAATAAAAATATGAAACCATGACCAACCCTTTCAAAAAAAACAAAAAACAAAATGTTTTGAGAGAGAGAGAGAAAGAGAGAGAGAAACAGAGAGAGAGAGAGAGAGAGAGAGAGAGAGAAGGGGGGGGGGAGGAGGAGAAGTGGTGGGTCGCAAGATTGGAGAGAGAGAGAGAGAGAGAGAGAGAGAGAAGGGGGCGGGGGGGGGGGGGGGGGGGGGAGGAGGAGGAGGAGCGGTGGGTCGTAAGATTAGAGAGAGAAAGAGAGAGAAGGAAAAAAGAACTCGAAATCACCTGCTGTTCCTTGAAAATCTGCACCTCGCCGTTCAAGTATCGATCATCCTGAAATAGACAGAGAGGGGAGAAAAAGGGGGGGGGGGAGGAGGAGGAGCGGTGGGTCGCAAGATTGGAGAGAGAGAGAGAGAGAGAGAGAGAGAGAGAGAGAGAGAGAGAGAGAGAGAGAGAGAGAGAGAGAGAGAGAGAGAGAAGGAAAGAAGAACTCGAAATCACCTACTGTTCCTTGAAAATCTGCACCTCGCCCTTCATATATCGATCATCCTGAAATAGACAGAGAGGGGAGGAAAAGGGGGGGGGGGGGGGGGGGGGGTCGCAAGATTGAAGAGAGATAGAGAGAAAGAGAGAGAAGGAAAGAAGAACTTGAAATCACATGTTGTTCCTTGAAAATATGCACATCACCCTTCATGTATCGATCATCCTGAAATAAACAGAGAGGGGAGAAAAAAGGGGGGGGAGGAGGTGTTACAAAAATTGGTTTTGATAGAATAATGAAAAAATCGGTTTTTTGGTTTAGTCCCATATTGCCCGTGGGGAGATCTTTTAATGCGTTTATAATGGAACTCCCTTCATTGGGCTTTGTAGCTTCCCAAGAGCCAGGCCATAGCCCACCACACACGCGCGTGTGCGCACCAAGACGGGCCGGGCCGCGGCTCGCGATCCGCGTGGACGCGAATGGGCTTCGGGCCTTCTTTTACACTGGGTTTTAATTTTTTAATGGAGATTTATTCTTTCCGTTACACTCTTTACGAGGCTGAGCTAGGTTCATTGAACCTGGACCTCTGCACTGTCACATGTAACCGTTTCACCTGACAGAGCAGTGAATGCTCATCAGTGCGTTGCATGCAATGAGCTGTGAGTGTGGGGACGTTATGGCTAAGGACCTCTATATAAGAGAGGGTCATGTGAAGCCAGAACACACACCAAGCGAAGAGCTCTCTCCACTCTCTCTTTTCTTTTTCGTTCGTGATTTTGTTCCTGTCTGGAGTTTCTGGAGTACGCTGAGAGTCCCAAAGGGGTTCCCTTCGGTGCTGAAGAGGAGTCCAGTCGTTGTACCCTGGGGAGCATTCGTCGGAGGCCTTGAAGCACCTACCAAGGCGGCGAAATAGCTTTCAGGGCATTGTGCTAGCACAAGCCTCGACTACTGCTAAGTACCTTGTTCTTCTTCCTCCTCCCACCTATTTGCCATATCTGTAGACAACCTTAGGACAACCTAAGCCTTGTTTGATTGTTGTGCTCAACTTTGCATGCTAAACCCCTATAGTTTGTTCAACTACTTTTTGCACTAGATTTGTAATATCTCTATATTCTGCTAGTCATCATTTGCTTGTGTCTTCATAGAGTAGAATACCCAACAATCTGAAAGCTATTTTTATTATATTCTATTCCGTTTAGATCTAGATCCAATACGAGAGTGTTTAGATCTAGTCTCTTATTAACTGTTAGAATTCCTTTGATTTTTCATAAGTTTGACGGTGTCGAGGAAAGCTTGACAAACCGGCATTAAATTGCCCGAGGAAGCTTGGTACTTAAGCGAGCCAAGTGCTCCACCTCCTTCCTGGAGCTGACCTGGCCATCAAATTTTTAAAAATTCAAAAGAAACTCTTCCTAGATGACTACTGAGATGGAGAGGAAACCTAGCAAGTCTAGTGAGAAGCCTGAATCATTCGATGGGAAGAACTTTAAGAGATGACAGATGAAACTTAGGTTCTATCTGACTGTCCTTAAGGTTGTCGACCTTATCTCGTCCGAGAAGCCTACCCTTATCTCTAAGGATGATGGCTCATCTAACCAAACCGACTTAGACTCCTGGGAGAGGCAAGATTATCTGTGTAGGAACTATATCCTCAACTGCCTTGTCCCCGACCTATATGATGTTTACTTCACCTGCAAGTCCGCCAAAGACCTGTGAAACTCCTTAGAGAAGAAGTACGCCACAGAGGACGCCGGGTCGAAGAAGTTCGTGGTCGGGAAGCTGCTGGAGTTCAAGATGGAAGATGGAAAGTCTGTAGTCTCCCAACTTGAGGAGATATATCATCCATGAGGTCCTTGCTGAGGGGTACAAAATCTGTGAGGGATTCCAAGTAGCAACTATCATAGAGAAGTTGTCTCCCTCGTGGAAGGAGTACAAGAACAGTTTGAAGCACAAGAGGAAGGAGATGACCCTGGAAGACCTTGTTGTCCGAATCCGTATAGAGGACAATCGAGTGTCGGAGCAAAGGGAGCGAGCCTCTATGATAAAAGGAAAGGCCAACCTCGTGGAGGGGAAGTCTTCCAAAAAGAAGGCTCTTGCTCCTAAGCCCTGGGAGAAGATCAAGCAATCCAAGCCCCAGTTCAAAAAGAAGTCGAAGGGAGACTGCTTCGTTTGCGGCAAGCCAGGTCACCTGGCTAGGGAGTGCCGCTTCAATGCAGCTAATCGGCCGAAGAACAAGTCCGAGGCGAACGTAGCTCAGAGCAGCTACTTCTCGGCAGTGGTGACGGAGGTCAACCTAGTCAGCAACCTTGCAGACTGGTGGGTGGATACGGGAACTACCCGGCATATCTACGGGTCGAAGAGCTCATTTTCTACCTACACACCTGCAGAAGAAGGAGAGTCGCTGTACATGGGAAACTCCTCAGTTGCTCAAGTCGCTGGGAAAGGGAATGTGATTCTGAAGTTCACCTCTGGAAATCTTCTGACTCTGAAGGAGGTGCTTCACGTCCCAAACATCCGGAAGAATATGGTCTCCGGAGCAATGCTGAGCAAGAAGGGCTACAAGCTTGTATTTGAGTCGGACAAATTTGTCCTGACTAAGAGAGGGTCTTTTGTGGGAAAGGGTTATCTTGATGAGGGCTTATTTAAGCTGAATGTAACATCTTTCAATAATGATAATAAAATATCTTCTTCTACTTACTTGTGTGATTCTTTTGATCTGTGGCAATCTAGACTATGACACGTTAACTCTAAAACCCTTAAAAGGTTAGTTAACTTAGGTAGTGTACCTAAATGTGTTCCATCCTCAAATGGAAAGTGTGGCATATGCGTAGAGGCTAAATATGCCAAGAAACCTTTTAAGAGTATAGGGCGTAGCCTAGAAACCCTAGACTTGATCCACTCAGACGTGTGCGACCTTAAAGGTTACACTACGAGAGGAGGGAACAACTACTTCATCACATTTATTGATGATTGTTCCAGACATTGTTCAATCTTTCTCCTTAAGAGTAAGGACGAGAGCTTGTCCAAGTTTAAATCCTATAAGTCTGAGATAGAAAACCAGTTAGGGAAGATGATCAAAGTCCTTAGGTCGGACAGAGGAGGTGAATATGAGTCTGGAGAATTTACTAAATTTTGTGAAGACAACGGTATAATTCATCAGACCACTGCTCCATATTCCCCTCAGTCTAATGGAGTAGCTGAGAGGAAGAACAGGACCTTAAAGGACATGGTCAATGCCATGATGATCAGTTCAGGGGTACCTACGAACCTGTGGGGGGAAGCTGTGCTCTCAGCAGCACATTTTCTTAATAGAATCCCATTTAAGGAATCTGAGCAGACTCCTTATGAGATTCTGAGAGATAGGAAGCCATCCTATAAATACCTCAAAGTGTGGGGTTGTTTAGCAAAGGTATCCATACCTAACCCTAAGAGGACCAAGCTAGGTCCTAAAACAGTTGATTCTGTGTTCATAGGATATACCCAGAACAGTAGTGCGTATAGGTTTTTAGTAATCCATTCTGAAAACCCGTACGTAGATGATAATACCATCATCGAGACTAGGGATGCCGAATTTTTTGAAAATCGGTTTCCTTATAGAGAGAGGTCTGAAAAACCTCAGGAGCCCAGTACGCTTGAGAGGCCTGCTCCTAGACAGAGGGATAACTCTTCAGATAATGAAGAGATAGAACCTAGAAGGAGCAAGCGAGCTAGGACTGGTACTTCATTTGGGCCTGACTTCATTACATATCTAGTGGAAGAGGATCCAACTAGTTATAATGAAGCCATGACCTCAGCTGACTCTATCTTTTGGAAGGAAGCTATAAATAATGAACTTGAGTCCATAATATCCAATAACACCTGGGAAGTAGTTGAGCTACCTCCTGGTTGTAAAACAGTTGGATGTAAATGGATATTCAAGAAGAAGCTTAGGGCAGATGGATCCATAGAAAGATATAAGGCTAGGTTAGTAGCTAAAGGATATAAGCAGCGAGAGGGAGTAGACTTCTTTGATACCTACTCACCAGTGACTAGGATTACATCCATTAGGTTGCTTATAGCTATAGCTGCTATCCATAACCTTGTAATTCACCAGATGGATGTAAAAACTGCATTCCTAAATGGAGAATTAGAGGAAGAGATCTACATGGATCAGCCCGAAGGCTTCATAGTGCAAGGTTTGGAGAAGAAGGTTTGTAGACTAAAAAAGTCTCTTTATGGTCTCAAACAGGCTCCAAAACAATGGCACGAGAAGTTTGACCATGTGTTAACTTCAAGTGGGTTCAGAATTAATGAATCAGATAAATGTATCTACACTAAGGTCAATAACTTTACTTGTGTGGTCATATGTCTCTATGTAGATGATATGTTGATCTTTGGAACCAACTTAGAAGTAGTGGTCAAGACCAAGGACTTCCTGAGTAGGCACTTTGATATGAAGGACTTAGGAGCTGCAGATGTCATTCTTGGAATCAAAATTAAGAAAGATTCCAATGGCATAGTTCTATCTCAATCTCACTATATCGAGAAAGTGCTTAGGAAGTTCGGTCATTTTGATTGTCGACCTGCTAGAACGCCATATGATCCTTCAGTACACCTGAAGAAGAATTTAGGGCCTAGTGTATCACAACTAGAATATTCTAGGGTAATTGGCAGTCTCATGTATATCATGAACTGCACGAGACCCGATATTGCCTATGCGACAGGTAGACTTAGTAGATACACTATTAACCCTAACCAAGAGCATTGGGATGCTCTAATCCGAGTTCTAAGGTACTTAAAACATACATTAGATTATGGCATTTTCTATGGTAGGTATCCAGCTGTCCTAGAGGGATACAGCGATGCTAATTGGATTGCGGATTCCTCAGGAACTAAATCTACTAGTGGGTATGTGTTTACCCTTGGAGGGGGTGCAATTTGTTGGAAATCATCCAAACAAACATGCATTGCCCGATCCACTATGGAGTCGGAGTTCATAGCCCTAGATAAAGCTAGTAAAGAGGGTGAATGGCTAAGGAATCTCATTATAGATATTCCTTTTTGGCCAAAGCCTATTCCT
Source organism: Chamaelirium japonicum (assembly GCA_947650365.1). Lineage (NCBI taxonomy): Eukaryota > Viridiplantae > Streptophyta > Magnoliopsida > Liliales > Melanthiaceae > Chamaelirium > Chamaelirium japonicum. The sequence goes on along the minus strand of OX393550.1, from coordinate 98,399,069 downwards.
GCTGTCCCAATTCATTGTGATAGCCAAGCAGCTATAATGAGGGCCAGGAATAACTCCTATAATGGAAAGTCACGACATATTCGTCATAGACATAGCACTGTTCGACAGATGTTGAAAGATGGGATAATTACTATTGACTATATTAGGTCAAAGGATAATTTAGCAGATCCCTTAACTAAAGGACTAGCTAGAGAGTTAGTTCTAAGTACATTGAGGGGGATGGGGCTGAGGCCTATAAACGAATAAGTCTCCGATAACAGTAACCCAACCTACGTGATTGGAGATCCCAAGATCGAGGTTCAATGGGAAAACAAGTTATTCGAGGGATTTGTGGGGGTGCTATCAAAATTTTCCCCTCCCTATGATGTGATAGTACATTCTGTATTGCTGAGAGGCTGAGTTTTAGACTCTTAATGCTAACTATAGCTGGCATACCAGTGGGGTGTATAGATACAAAGCACTCTTGATAGTAAGCACCTATATGAGTGTAGAAGTGTGACCGCTTCTATGAGAATTGAGGCTAATTCTCTAGAACACTCTAGAAAACTGGGGAAGGCTCATGGCCATAAAGAGCACAACCGCATGGGACTCTATGATGTATATGAGAGTATGGGTGAGACTTGTCGACTAGACTTACAATATATAGCTGTTCAGTTCAAGACGTAAGTTCACTGTCAGCTAGTAAGTCCTGCAGTCTACACTAAGCAAAGGTTCAAGTCGAAAGACACCTTATGTCTATACATACTCTTATAAGTACTCCAGACTACTTCTTTCGATTTGTTTTTCGATATTTTCATTATTGTGGGGGATTGTTACAAAAATTGGTTTTGATAGAATAATGAAAAAACCGGTTTTTTGGTTTAGTCCCATATTGCCCGTGGGGAGATCTTTTAATGCGTTTATAATGGAACTCCCTTCATTGGGCTTTGTAGCTTCCCAAGAGCCAGGCCATAGCCCACCACACACGCGCGCGCGCGCGCCGAGCAGGGCCGGGCCGGGCCGCGGCTCGCGAGCCGCGTGGACGCGAATGGGCTTCGGGCCTTCTTTTACACTGGGCTTTAATTTTTTAATGGAGATTTATTCTTTCCGTTACACTCTTCACGAGGCTGAGCTAGGTTCATTGAACCTGGACCTCTGCACTGTCACATGCAACCGTTTTACCTGACGGAGCAGTGAATGCTCATCAGTGCGTTGCATGCAATGGGCTGTGAGTGTGGGGACGTTATGGCTAAGGACCTCTATATAAGAGAGGGTCCTGTGAAGCCAGAACACACACCAAGCGAAGAGCTCTCTCCACTCTCTCTTTTCTTTTTCGTTCGTGATTCTGTTCCTGTCTGGAGTTTCTGGAGTACGCTGAGAGTCCCAAAGGGGTTCCCTTCGGTGCTGAAGAGGAGTCCAGTCGTTGTACCCTGGGGAGCATTCGTCGGAGGCCTTGAAGCACCTACCGAGGCGGCGAAATAGCTTTCAGGGCATTGTGCTAGCACAAGCCTCGACTACTGCTAAGTACCTTGTTCTTCTTCCTCCTCCCACCTATTTGCCATATCTGTAGACAACCTTAGGACAACCTAAACCTTGTTTGATTGTTGTGCTCAACTTTGCATGCTAAACCCCTATAGTTTGTTCAACTACTTTTTGCACTAGATTTGTAATATCTCTATATTCTGCTAGTCATCATTTGCTTGTGTCTTCATAGAGTAGAATACCCAACAGGAGGAGGAGCGGTGGGTTGCAAGATTGGAGAGAGAGAGAGAGAGAAAGAAAGAGAAGGAAAGAACTCGAAATCACCTACTGTTCCTTGAAAATCTGCACCTCGCCCTTTATATATCGATCATCCTGAAATAGACAGAGGGGAGAAAAAGGGGGGGGGGGAGGAAGAGGAGTAGTGGGTCGCAAGATTGGAGAGAGAGAGAAAGAGAGAGAAGGAAATAAGAACTCGAAATCACCTGCTGTTCCTTGAAAATCTGCACCTCACCCTTCATGTATCAATCATCCTTAAATAGACAAATAGGGGATAAAAAGGGGTGGGGGGGAGGAGGAGTGGTGGGTCACAAGATTGGAGAGAGAAAGAGAAAGAGAGAGAAGGAAAGAACTCGAAATCACATGTTGTTCCTTGAAAATCTGCACCTCGCCCTTCATGTATCGATCATCCTGAAATAGACAGAGAGGGAAGAAAAAGGGGGGGGGGATGAGGAGGAGCTGTGGGTCGCAAGATTGGAGAGAGAGAGAGAGAGAGAGAGAGAGAGAGAGAATGAAGAACTCGAAATCACCTGCTGTTCCTTGAAAATCTGCACCTCGCCCTTAATGTATCAATCATCCTGAAATAGACAAAGAGGGGAGAAAAAGGGGGGGGGGGGGAATCAGTAAACCTAAAGAGGTTTTTCCCAAATTAACCCTTAGGTCTACCGAAATAAAGAGAATAACATTAAAGTTTTAACCTTTACTTTTGTGACCCCCAAATATCCTTTAGGACACAAATATCCCCAATCGCTTCCAACCTCCTCCCCGGTCTCCTCCAACCCCTATCTTCTCCAACCTCCTCCCCGATCACCTCCAACCTCCCACTCCAGCGCTTCTTCTCCCTCTCCCATTGGCTTCCCTACCTCAAGCCCGAGATCGAAGTCGCTGCCTGATGTCGGATCGAGGCCTGGCTATACTTCTCCGCCTCCCTTGCTATGCCGCCCGACGTCGATCCGCCTACTGCCATGCGCCACTTTGAAACCCGCACCTCCCTCTTAAAGCCCGATCTTCGACCACGATCCTGTCTCGCTACCGCACTGTACAACACCAGCGTCTCTCTCATTGCAGAGGGTTCCATGGGTTCCCTCTAGTCCTTTGTCTCGCGTCCTCTTCAAACACAGCAGTTGTATTCCCATTGCTCAAGAACAATTACGTATTCCATATAAACTATCATCTTCAAGTTTGTGAAGGGACTCGGAGGAGATTTTTTTGGAACGAGACTCTGTTGTGGAATTGACTGCTGTACGTCTTCACGGACAAGGGCACTTGCTGCAATCCGAAGGTTTTCTATTGCTTGCATTAATTTGCTTTTGGGTCAAGACTCTATATTGTAATCTTTAGGTGGATGTGCTGATTTCTAGTTGTAATGCACTATTTTTCATGACAAGTTATTTTAGAAATATTATCTGATTGTCGATATATGGATTGGAAATTCTGAATTTAATTTCTTTATATTAATTGTTTTAATTTGCTTCGGAAGTTGAATTTGAAGGGTTTTTTTTTTAAAAATATTTCCCTTATGCTTTTGTTTTAGCAATTGATTTCCATAAGAAACTCTTTAAGAATTGCATCTTAAATTTTTTCTTCTTCTTTTGTTGAACTTATTAGTCAATTTTAAATAATTTTCAATCCTAGCTCCTTTTGTTTGGAATGCTAAGTTACATAATAAAGATCAGACATTTATCTTCTTGTTCCTTATCCTAAGTTGACTGCTTAGACTCTACGGCTTCTGATTGTTTAGTTTGTTTGGTATTACGGTAGATACTCTCTATATACGATCAATAGATACTAGACGTAGCAAATTTAGCTATCAATGGATTGTTAATACATTGTGATCTATATTATGCAGATGACTCGAAGGTCTTCTAGGATCTCAAGAAATGCTAAACATGTCCTTCCCTCCTCTAAACCAAATAAGTTGAAAGCCTACACCGCTATACCCCCTAAGTTGACGAAAAGGGAAAAGAGGCCAACACAAGTTGAAAGAAGTGAAGATGGCAAGGGTAAGAGGAGGAGAGTTGAAAGTAGTGGAGAGCGAAAAAAAGTACATCATCTAAAAAAACCTAAGCCGAACAAGAGATGCACTTTGAAATATGTGGGAAAGATTGAAGAGTTGTTCAAGGAGAATTGAGAACGAAAAGAGTTGCTTAAATCATCTTGTTTTGGATATATTTTACGAATCAAAAGATTTGAATTTATTTTTGCACCACAAGTTGCCCACTATTTTATGCAAAATCACTTGGACAACCTAGAGTTCAAGGTAGAGATAAAAAAATTGAGATTCAAACTCTCTGACTTTTGTGTTATATCTGGTCTTAACTACGGTGATGAAAAACCTCCTATTATCCCAGAGGAGAGAAGACCTCGTTTACTTGAGAAGTACTTTATAGAAAATTATAGGAAGCAAGATGTGTGGAAAGCCTTGAAAAGATGTACTAACGATTCTGATGCGGTTAAATTGGCTTTACTTCTAATTCTAGATAATTATGTTCTTGGGTTAAATAGTATAACTCCTGTATCGAATAAGTACTTTTCATTAGTTGATATCATCGAGGCATTCAATGCGTACCCGTAGGATAATATTGATTTTATGGCTCTTAAGTCTGAGATAGAGGGCACACGGACTAAGGTTAATATGCCAGGAAAGTATAATATTTTTTATTGTGTTCATATTTTCCAAGTATGAATTTTTACTCTCATATTTAAATTTATATTTACTGAATATTTATTCAATTGTAAATTTCCAATACCATGTCAAATAGGTTTGGATATTCAAGCATATTCCTCGATTGGGGAATGCATGTGCTCAAAGATCGGAGGAACCTTCTTTCTTTAGACTTCTTTGTTGGTACGATTGTGGAACCATTGACTATGATGTTGTAAAGGACTTCGTAGAGGGAGATGATGTAAGTGTAGCAACTATAAATTTTTTCTATTCAATGATATAGTTGGCCATATAATTACTATTGTCTCAAAAATTAATTTCTTAATTTCTTAATTATAGGAGTGTGCTCTTGAGGGGATTGCATGGACTGAGGAGGAGCTACGGGCTTATTCAAGATTTGCTCCAAGAGACCTCGTTACTTCGTCAACAAGTGTTGTCGCTGCAAAAACAAGTTGATATACAGCAAACAAAAATAAATCAATTAAATGAGGTGGGAGGGGATGAAGGGGATGCAATAGGAGGAGAAAATGAGACAGTTGTGGTGAAGGGAGACGTGATAGACAAAAATATAAAGAAGAAAAATGATGAAGAGGAGGTGGGAGGGGATGCAAAAAGAGGGAAAAAAAAAAGATAATCATTGTGGAGGGCGTGTATTCACAGGAAGAAGTCAATGTAAGTTAATATAGTATAACACTTTGTTCAAATTAGTTTCCAATTTTATTATTAAACTGATATAATTCTTGTATAAGGATCTTATGTTTAATATAGAAACATTTATATACACATGCTACATGCTCCAAGTTAGTAAATATTTTTTGTTAATTCAAATATTTTGTTATGGTTAATTATTTACTTATCCAAAATTATGAATTGCATATGTATCATCTATCTCAGGAGATAAAGCGACAAAGAACATAAAGTAAGTATTGTAAATCACCATATATCAAATTGAGAAACTAAAAAAAGACGGTGAAAGATGACTTCATTGATGAGCCAAATATTACAGTGAACAAATAGATGAAACCTTTGACTTCCAATAAGAGGAAGACACTCTTTGATTATATGGATGGAAAAAAAAAATTGTACGTAACTAATAATTTTTTAATATTTAAATTTTATAAAATTTTAAATTTTTTCTAACGAATAATATTTTCTTGTAGATCTATTCCCATAATTGATGTGATTAACATCTCTCTAGAAGTAATCATAGATTTATATTTTTCTGTTAGCTGGGTAACGAGCGACGTAAGTTTTTTTTATATATATTTAATTATATTAACTATGATATATTTATCATGCAATATAAGTTGCAATAACTATGTTAGTAATTACTTAGGTCGAAATTGTTACAACATCTAAATGCTTATATGTACCTGTTACAAAAGAGACTCGTTTCAAAAAGATTAAAGAAGATCTCGTTACCACCCCCTGTAGTGATTACCAACTCTTTCTTTTGGGTATGTATATTTCTTTTGTTACATGAAAACATTGTATTCTTAGCTTATAAATGTAATATAATACTTATTTTTTATAATAAGAATTAATTATGTTGACTGGCAAAGAATACAAGGATTATGTTAGAATCTCACATATGAAGAATATTTTAAATATAGAACTTGCCAAAGACTATGATAAGTGGAATGATAATATCAAAGCAATCGTAAATCTTCACAATAATGTTTTTGACTCTACTGGTAATTCCCTTAAGTCATGGAATTGTAGTCATGTGTTGATTTCAATAAATTATAATCAACTACATTGGTACCTGGGGGTGTTGTATATGAAAGTGAAGAAATTTGTCATCGTCGATTCAATAGAAAGGAATCCCTTAGGAAAGTACAAATCAGTTATAAAGACCTTCCTATTTGCCTTACCTGCACTCATGTACAGTTTAGGGGATACGTTTGCATTCGATAGGAAGAAGTGGGAGGCGCAAAAAAGTATTTCAAAACTTAGATTACAAGAAAATGGGTAAGCATATAAATTTATCATATAAAATATAAATTAATGCAAATCTGAAGTATTCATGATAACTTACAAAGTTTTTATTTTGTTATGATGCAGTTATGATTGTGGTATGTTCATCATGGCACATACAAATTACTTCACAATGAACAAGAAGGTGGATTGCGTCCAAAGAGACATGACATATATTAGAAGAATAATTATGTATCAACTGCTTACAAAACAATTATAAATTTGTAGTATAGGTAATATGTGCATGTGATGTTTATGCTAATATGTACATGTGATGTTTATGGTAACATACACATATTAACCATACTATAAATTTACAATTGTTTTATAAGCAGTTGATACATAATTCTTTTTCTAATATATGTCATATATTTTTTGACGTAATCCACCTTCTTGTTCATTGTGAAGTAATTTGTATATGTCATGACAAACACACCACAATCATAACTGCATTATGGTAAAATAAAAATTTTGTAAGTTATCATGAGCACTCCAGATTTGCATTAATTCATATTTTATATGATAAATTTATATGCTTACCTATTTTCTTGCAATCTAAGTTCTTAAATATATTTTTACGTCTCCCACTTCTTCTCATCGAATGCAAATGTATCATCTAAGCTGTACATGAGTGTAGGTAAGGCAAATTGGAAGGTCTTTATAGTTGATTTGTATTTTTCTAAGGGATTCCTTTCTATTGAATCGTCGATTACAAATTTCTTCTCTTTCATATACAACAGCCCCAGGTACCAATGTAGTTGATCATAATTTATTGGAATCAATATATGACCATAATTCCATAACTTAAGGGAATTATCAATAGAGTCAAAAACATCATTGTGAAGATTTACGATCGATTTGATGTTATTATTCAACTTGTCATAGCCTTTGTCCAGTTCTATATTTGAAATATTCTTCATATATAAGAATTTAACATAATCATTGTATTATTTACCGGTCAATGCCATTAATTTCTATTATAAAAAATAAGTGTTATATTACATTTATAAGTTAAGAATACAATATTTTCATGTAACAAAAGAAATATATATATCTAAAAGAAAGAGTTGGTAATCACTATAGGGGGTGATAACGAGATCTTCTTCAATCTTTTTGAAATGAGTCTCTTTTGTAAATGGTATATATAAGTATTTAGATGCTGTAACAATTTTGACCAAAGTAATTACCAACATAGTCATTACAACTTATATTGCATAATAAATATATCATTATTAATATAATTAAAATTATAAAAAAATTTATGTCGCTTGTTATCCAGCTAACGGAAGAATATAAATCTATGATTACTTTTGGAGAGATATTAATCCCATCAATTATAAGAATAGGTCTACAAGAAAATTTTGTTCGTTAGAAAAAAATTAAAACTTTATAAATTAAATATTAGAAAATTACAAGTTACGCACAAATTTTTTTTGTTTTTATCCATATAATCAAAGAGTGTCTTGCTCTCATTGGAAGTGAAGGGTTTCATCCATTTGTTCACTGTAATATTTGGCTCATCAATGAAGTCATCTTTCACCGTTTTTTTTCTTGTTTCCCAATTTGATATACGGTGATTTACAATACTTGCTTTGTGTTCTTTACCGTTTTATCTCATGAGATAGAGGATACATATGCAATTCATAATTTTGGATAATCAAATAATTAACCATAATAAAATATTTGAATTAACAAAAAATATTTACTAATTTATAGCATGTAGCATGTGTATATAAATATTTCTATATTAAGCATAAGATCCTTATACAAGAATTATATCAGTTTAATAATAAAATTGGAAACTAATTTGAACAAAGTGCTAAACTATATTTACTTATATTGACTTCTTCCTGTGAGGACACGCCATCCACAATGATTGTCTCATTTTTTTTCTCTTTTTGCATCCCCTCCCACCTCATCTTCATCATTTTTCTTCTTTATATTTTTGTCTACCACCTCTCCCTTTATCACAACTGTCTCATTTTCTCCTCCCATTGCATTCCCCTTATCCCCTCCCACCTCCTTTTTATTTTTTTTCCTCATTTACATCTTTGTCCATCTCATCTCTCTCCACCATGACATCATCTTTATCAATATCCATTGTATCATCTCCAAAAAGTCTTCATGTATCATTATTGTCTCTAGTGACAATGACTGTCAATTAACCAAGTCGATTGGTATCAGTCGAGAAAGCATCTTTAAATCTCTCATCCTCTTTCTCTAAACATTTTAATTGATTTATTTCTATTTGTTGTGCATCAACTTGTTTTTGCAGCAACACTTGTTGGTGAAATAATAAGGTCTCTTGAAGCAAATCTTGAACAAGTTCCTCGAGATCAGAATCCTTCTATTATTGCTCTTCTTCTCCTTATTATTTAGAGGAGACATCGATACTGTCTTTCGATCCCTTCTTATCTCGTAGTTCTGGATCCCATCCTTATCCTTTTCCTCTAATAAATCTGTTGCTAACTGGTGATAGGCTCGTAGCTCCTCCTCAGTCCATTCAATCCCTTCAAGAGCACACTCCTATAATTAAAAAATTAACAAATCAATTTTTGAAGACAATAGCAATTATATGGTCAATTATATCATTGAATAAAAAAAAATTATAGTTGCTACACTTACATCATCTCTCTGTACCAAGCCTTTCACAACATCATAGCCAAAGGTTGCACAATCATACCAATAGAAAGTTTAGGGAATGAAGGTTCCTCCAATCTCTAAGCACAAACATTCCCCAATTGAGGAATATGCTCGAATATCCAAACCTATTTGACATGGTATTAGAAATTTATAATTGAATAAATATTCAGTAAATATAAATTTAAATAGGGGAGTAAAAATTTATATCTGGAAAATATAAACACAACCAAAAAGATTGTACTTTCTTGACATAATTACTTTAGTCCGTGTGCCCTTTATCGCGGACTTAAGAGCCATAAAACCAATATTACACCATGGATACACATTGAATGTCTCGATGATATCAACTAATGAGAAGTTCTTCTTCGATACAGGAGTTCCACTATTTGACCCAACAACAAAACTATCTAGAATTAGAAGTAAAACCAATTTAACCGCGTCAGAGACGTTAGTGCATCTTTTTAAGGCTTCCCACACATCCTGCTACCTATATTTCCCTATACAGTACTTCTCAAGTAAACGAGGTCTTCTATCCTCATAGATAATAGGAGGTTTTTCATCACCGTAATTAAGACAATATATGGTACAAAAGTCAGAGAGCCTGAATCTCAATTTTCTTATCTCTACCTTGAACTCTATGTTGTCCAAGTGATTTTGCATAAAATAGTGGGCAACATGTGGTGTAAAAATAGATTCAGATCTTTTGATTCGTAAAATATGTCCAAAACAAGATGATTCAAGCAACTCCTTTCATTCTCGATTCTCTTTGAATAACTCTTCAATATTTCCCACATATTTCAAAGTGCATCTCTTATTCGGCTTAGTTTTTTTTGGATGATGTACTTTTTCCCCCTCTCCACTACTTTCAACTCTCCTCCTCTCACCCTTGCCATCTTTACTTCTTTTAACTTGTGCTGGCCTTTTTTCCCTTTTAGTCTACTTAGGGGGTATAGGGGTGTAGACTTTCAACTTATTTGGCTTAGAGGGGGGAGGGACATGTTTAGCCGTCCCTGAGATCCTAGAAGACCTTTGAGTTATCTGCAAAATATAAATCACAATGTATTAACAATCCATTGGTAGCAAAATTTGTTACGTCTAGTATCTATTGATCGTATATAGAGAGTATCTACAATAATACCAAACAAACTAAACAATCAAAAGCCGTAGAGTCCAAGCGGTCGACTCAGGATAAGGAATAAGAAGACAAATGTCTTATCTTTATTATGTAACTGAGCATTCCAAGCAAAAGGAGCTAGGATTGAAAAATATTTAAAATTTACTAACAAGTTCAACAAAAGAAGAAAAAATTTAAGATGCAATTCCTAAAAAGTTTCTTATAAAAATCAATTGCTAAAACAAAAGCATAAGAAAAATATTTTTTAAAAAAAACTCTTCAAATTCAACTTTCGAAGCAAATTAAAACAATTAATAAAAAGAAATTAAATGCAGAATTTTCAATCCATATATCGACAATCAGATAATATTTCTAAAATAACTTGTCATGAAAAATAGTGCATTACAACTAGAAAATCAGCACATCTACCTAAAGATCACAATTTAGAGTATCGACCCAAAAGCAAATTAATGCAAGCCATAGAAAACCTTCGGATTGCAGCAAGTACCGTTGTCCATGAAGACGTACATCAGTCAATTCCGCAACAGTCTCGTTCCAAAAAAATCTCCTCCGAATCCCTTCACAAACTTGAAGATGATAGTTCAGATGGAATACCTAATTGTTCTTGAGCAATGGGAATACAACTGCTATGTTTGAAGAGGACACGAGGCAAAGGACTAGGGGGAACCCATGGAACCCTCTGCAATGAGAGAGAGACGCTGGTGTTGTACAGTGCGGTAGCAAGACGGGATCGTGGTCGGAGATCGAGCTTTAAGAGGGAGGTGCGGTTTTCAGAGTGGCACATGGCAGTAGGCGGATCGTTGTAGGCAGCTCTCATGTCGGGCGGCATAGCAAGGGAGGCGGAGATATTGGGTTTTCTACACGAGAATAACCCCGATCGACAGATCGAGATCATCATCCTGGATGAAGAACATACATTCGTGTGACGAGAGGGATCGTTCGCAATACTGGGTGAAGATCTTCCACACGCTGCCGTCTCCCGCGGATTCGATGGGTCCTCCTGAATCCCTCTGGATTCACAACGGCGGCTCTGAAGACGTGCATATGGGGACTTCACCCCTGCACATCTATTTATAATAGATGTGTCCAACCGGTAGACGCAACCCATCAGGGCATCCACCGGTTATTGGGTGCACATGAGAATGAGGCTAGGTTCACCACCAACCATGTCAAGCCTCTTGGTTGAGTCGCCCCGTCTGACCAGGACCGCGACAACCAACCTGGTCCACCTAGTTCAGTAACTCTCCCGTAAAGGGCCATCAAAAACCAACAATCTCCCACTTGGCCCTTTACACAATACAAGTGTGGGAACTTGTTTCAAAATATACATATATAATTTTGTAATGAAAATAATTTTTTTTTTTTTTGAAACATTTGGAGAGTCACTCAGTTTTGAAAAACACGATCCGGATCGATTTTAAAAGAAAAATACTAAGGGACCATTCATGTCTTTGTTCAAAATGACCATGATAGGAGATCATGATTGTTCCAGCATATCCTATGCTGGTTCATATCCATGGTCAACCTATCAGACCCACAAAGAACTCCAACAAACAACTCTGGTGGTTTTCTCATGTGTCTATGGGTTATCTGAGCACATTATCACTTGGTCTTATGCCCAGACCCATGATGTCCAACCTCATGCTTGTCCAAGCATGTCATTCTAATGCCCATGTTGATACCCAATCAACACAAATAGAATGAAGGCGTTTCGACGTGGTGCCCACCCACGCCTAGCCCAGGTCTCTCTTGAGTACCGTGTACTCCAGGCTTACTGGACGTTCCGACATGTTGCCAAAGCATGTCTAGTCTCAGTATCTTGAGTAAGTCATCTTACTCCAGGCACATTGGACTATCTAACATGTTGCCTAAGCATGCCTAGTCTCAATGTCACTTGAGTATTGTGTACTCCAGGCATGGAACAAAAAATCGATATATTTCGCGAAATATCGCGAAATATATCGGAAAAATGAAACCCCGATACGAAATATCACCTGCAATGTCGAGCATAATTGAAAATGTCAAAATATCGAGCAATTTTGCGAAATATCGCGATATTTCCACGAAATATTTCCATCTCCACGAAATATCGCGATATTTTATCTAAATTTCGCGAAAATTATCCGAAATTCTGTGACTGACTGGTTATAAAAGGGGACTGGGGGGCGGCCTGGTTCTCAGCAGCTTATTTACATATAATAACATTTAAGTAAATGTCGTTTTACTTAATTTTTATTTTCTCCATTTACTTTAAGTTATTATATGTAAATAAGCAAATACCCCCCCATTTGGTTTCAATAAAAATATCAAAAAAATCAAAAAACAAAGGAATCAAAAAGTAAACTTTCAATTTTAGTAGGAGAAAACAGTTTTTATGGATTTTTATAAAATCTACATGGTGAGAAAAGTGATTAAATCAACTCCTTTTTAGCTTAAAAAATTCCACAAGATGTAGAAGTACGAGTACATCTAGAAAACCATGGTCCGTCTTAGGAAATTTTGAATGTATAAAAACTTTTCTATATAAAAACTCATTTTTTCAGACTTAGTAAAAAAACAGTGTTTCACATTTCAGCATAATTTTTGCACAATTTCAAATTTGCATAACTTTCTTGTTTTAAGTCCGCTTTCAAAATCGTTTAAAACATTATTTTAACAACCAACTAATCTTTATTTCAAAAATATTGTAATCCAAAAAAAGGATTAAAAAATATTTGAAAAATATATATCAAAACCGAACTAAATAAGATTGCACAACACTCACAGACTTAATACATTGAATACATGTTATGTGAAGCTCTACACCCCTTGATAGGGTACACATATTATGTGAGTGTTCCAAAGTGTGTATCTATACTTGGTTTATGACTATCCGGAGTTTCATTAAAAAATTCCATCAAAAAATCAATATTTCCACCATTTCTACAAAATTGCAATATTTCCACACTGTCGAAATATTTCCACGAAATATTTCCATATCCAGAAGATCGAAATTTCCACCGAAATGGAGATTTCGAACCTTGACTCCAGGTAATGATCTTGCTTACATTTAACATAAATCAAATAAGAAAATGGCATCAAGCTTTATTCATCTAAAGACGAAATAACAGTGATTAAACGCAAAGCAAATGGACTCAACTACTGATACAAGGACTCCACCAAGCCCATACGGGTTACATGGCTCTGGAAAACCTTTGGTGCAAGTCCCTTGGTGAGAGGGTCCGCTACCATCAGTTCTGTGCGAACATGCGGGATCTCCACCACTTCCCCTTTGACTTTCTCGCAGACAAGCATATACTTGATATCCAAGTGCTTGTTGCGTCTGGTAATCTTCTCATTTTTGACATGCTGACAAACAGCCTCATTGTCACAGAAAATTGGCAAAGGCTTTTGAATCGAATCCACAATGCCTAAGCCTCCAACGAAGTTCTTCAGCCAAAGAGCATGCTCTGTAGCCTCATAGCAAGCAACATACTCTGCATGCATAGTGGAGTCAGTCACAATTGACTGTTTGGAGTTTTTCCACGAAATAGCTCCTCCCGCCATCAGGAAAATATATCCTGAAGTGGATTTCAGGGTGTCTTTACAGCCAGCAAAGTCTGAGTCGGTATAGCCAATCACCTGAAGCTCACTGCCTTGCCTGTAGGTGAGCATGAACTCTTTGGTACGCTGAAGATACCTCAGAACTTTCTTAGCTGCACGCATATGAGCTACACCCGGATTCTGCACATGACGACCCAACATCCCAACAGCAAAACTGATGTCTGGTCGAATACAAGTCATAGCATACATGACGCTTCTCACAATGGAAGCGTACTCATCTGTATCCACTTGATTCCTCTCAGCCTGATTCTTGGGACACTGATCCTGGGAAAATACATCTCCCTTCAGTACTGGTGCCTTACCCGGAGCACACCTATCTATCCTAAACCTCTTCAGGACCTTCTCAACATAAGCTACCTGCGAGAATCCCAGAATTCCTGCTGCTCTGTCTCTGTGAATCTTGATCTCAAGCACATAGTCTGCTTGACCCGTGTCCTTCATATCGAATTTCTTCGATAAGAAGTGCTTAGCATCATGGAGCATATGAATGCCATTACTTGCCAAGAGAATATCATCAACATAGAGGACGAGTACGACAAACCTGCTCCCACTGGCTTTTAGATATATGCATCTGTCAGCCATATTCTCTTGGAAACCATACTCTGTAGCAACCTGATCAAACTTCAGGTACCATTGCCTGGAAGCCTGCTTCAGCCCATAAATAGACTTCCTCAATTGGCAAACCAGTTGTTCGCTCCCATTGACTGCAAAGCCCTCTGGCTGTGACATATAAATGTCATTTGTCAGATCACCATTCAGAAACGTTGTTTTAACATCCATCTGGTGCAATTCCAGGTTGTGATGGGCCACAATGGCCATAATCACTCTCAAGGAGTCCTTAGTGGAAACCAGAGAGTAAGTCTCGCCAAAGTCAATACCCTCCTACCTGAAACCTTTAGCCACCAGTCTGGCCTTGAATCTCTCGATCTTGCCATCAGCATCTCTCTTGGTCTTAAAGATCCACTTGCATTCCACCGCCTTCCGGTTTTCTGGTATCACAACAAGATCCCAAACATGATTCTTCTCCATAGATTGCAACTCCTCTCTCGTGGCCTCCAGCCACTGTCGAGATTCATTGCAACCCATGGCTTCATGGAAGGAAGTAGGGTCAGTAATATCAGATCCCTCACTCTGAATCTCTTGAAAATAGACCTCATAATAGTCTGGGATAGCTGACCTACGTTGTCGATCTGACCTCCTCGCCTGGACTGGCTCCACTGGAGTATCTAAAACCGGTACAGCCTGAACTGGTAGTGGGTCAACCTGCTCAGCCACAGTCTCAACAGGTGCTGGAGTCGTATCTGCTATAACGTTTGGTTGAAGAATTGAAAAAAATGGCGCTGGCACAACACCTTCCGAAGAGTTCTCTCTGAAAAGAGTATCAAATGGTCGTTGGCTCCCACTGAATTCTGCATCCTCCAAAAATACAGCCATATTGGTCTCCACTATCTCCAATGGTCTGGAAGGACAGTAGAACCGAAAACCCTTCGATCTCTCAGGATAGCCAATAAAGAAGCATCGAACTGTGCGGAAATCAAGTTTCTTTATTTCTGGATTATAGAGCTTAGCCTCTGCCGGGCAACCCCAAACATGCAAATGATGGAGGCTAGGAGTCGAACCTTTCCATCTCTTGTAAGGGGTTTCTGGGGCAGCTTTGCAAGGCACACGATTCAGAATATAAACCGCTGTCTTCAAAGCTTCTCTCCAAAACTTCTCTAGAAGAGAAGAGTGACTCATCATGCTACGAACAGCCTCCTGATAAGTCCTATTCTTCCTCTCTGCCACACCGTTCTGCTCAGGAGTACCAGGTGTGGTATACTGGGGAACAATCCCCTGCTGCCTCAGATACTCAGAGAAAGGGCCATGATTCACACCATCCTGGTTCATCCTTCCAAAATATTCTCCTCCACGATCTGAGCAAACTACCTTGATCTTCTTATCAAGTTGTTTCTCCACCTCCAACTGATATGTCTGAAAGATTTCCAAAGCCTCTGACTTGTGGTGGAGAAGATACACATAAGTATATCTAGAGAAGTCGTCAATGAACGTGATGAAATAACTATGACCACCACGAGCTTTGACTGGGAATGGACCACAAATGTCCGTGTGGATCAATGCTAAGAGCTCTGAAGCTCTAGTAGCTGTGAGTTTTCTCTGCTTAGTCATCTTCCCTCTGAGGCAGTCCACACAAGTACCAAAGTCTGAAAAATCCAGACTAGGTAGAATCTCATCTTTCACCAAGGCCTCTATTCTCTTCCTAGAGATGTGGCCTAATCTCTTGTGCCAAAGCACAGCAGAATCCTCTGCTAGAAAGGAACGCTTCGACTCGGATATAGTAGCATCTAGTGGCTCAGATAAACAAGAGACAGAAGTAGAACACAAAGATAATCTGAATAAATCATCCACTAGAAAACCACTGCCAACAGTCATACCATTCAAAAAAATAACTAGACCGTTCTGACTAAAAGCAAACACATATCCAGAGTCTAATAATCTACTAATAGAAAGCAAATTCCGCCTGAAGGTCGGAATGTAGAAAGCGTCCTCCAACACCAGAATGTGATCCAAATCCAGCACCAAGCCATAGCTGCAAATCGCCTCTACTCTCATCGAGTCATCATTGCCGAGGAAAAAACCTATCCTTCGGTCTGGGTCTTCTTCTGCTCTTGAGCCCATACAAAGCGTGGGACACATGAACAAAAGATCCTGAGTCAATCTACTAACAATTTGACGGTATATCTACGGTATTGGACTCACAACAGACTAATGTCTGCTACAAAAATCTCGGTTTGAATGACTTCATTCCAGAACCACCAAAGCCAAGATTCTCATATCCCTTCTTCCCTCCATTCAGTCATTTTCTCCTCAACGAAGCATAGGGTGATAAGCCGATTGAGGTCCCATTAGATCTCCTAGGTATTATAATTCACCTCAAAATATCAAAAGACGTTGGGAAGGATATCACTACAATGAAAAATAGAAGTTTCTTCTCAAGCTGAAAACCCTACTCTCTGATGCCTATGGCCAGCTTCGAGAGCTAGAGAGTATGCTCATGAACGCTGTCATAGCTATCATGATTCAGATTCATGATCTGAAGCATATTGACGTACAACAAGGACTTTTTGGTCCCTACGAATTGTCTCTTCAACAATGCCATTAACTCTGCTGCAGTCTCAGTCCTGGCAATGCCATCTCGAAGCTCCTCGCTAATGGTGGCCCTGATCATCATTAAAGAGAGACGGTTCGTATTCTCCCACTTAGTAAAGTGGGTCTATTGGGCCTCAATAGAAGCATCTATAAGCTCTGTCAACTTTGGCTCTATAAGCACAAAGTCACAATTCATATATCCTAGCAAGATCTCAATATTCATCTTCCAAGATGAATCAACAGAGCCATACAGGGGCTCAATAACAGCTAGATTTTCCGAAATAGCTATCATATCCTTCTTTTGAAGAGAGGATTACAAATCAGTGATAGTTTCAACACTAATCACACTATATATGTTGACATGAATTAGGGGTTATAATTCAATACAACCGAAGAGGACTTCATGTGCTAAGTTCTCTTCTAGGACAACTCCCTCACACCATCAAGACTCAGCTTTGGCCAGATCCCTTGATGTGCTTCAGTTTCCTAAGTCACAATAGAAACGTGCACAGACCTAGTCAGCTGTAATCGGGTTGAGTCGGACATTATCCAACACCTTTGGGCAGAAGGGTTATCCTATCTTCCCCAATCACAGGCTACTATTCTGCTCATTCTACTGCACTCAGTAGTTTGAAACACCTTTGGGCAGAATCAAACTCCAGTACAATAGTATGCCTAGTGACCCTAGTGGAAGCACTCCAATCCGACTACCCACAATCTCCATGAGTCGCCTACCTTTGGGCAAATCCGACTCATTTCGAAAATGAGCCTCAGACGGTCACTTGATCTTCTCTAAACCCCATGGAAGACCTAATATATAATATAATGCTAATATATACCCAATAGGGTTCAATGGCAGCCATCAGCTGTCAATTGCAGATTATGTGTGTGCCTACTAGCAGAGAAGCATGAAACCTTTAATATCATCAGGGCACATTTACAATTGCAGCATGACTACCTTACACATGTGATAAAAACAATAATTTAAAATTGGCACAAGAAGACATATTGGAACATTAAAATATTTACTATTTGTACCATATATGCATCAAGTTGTAAAACAGTCCGAATTTGTGAAATCGGACCGTACCGATGTGTTCGGAACGGTCCAATTAGCTAAGATCTATATACGGATCGATCAGATCGAACCCGATTATGCCTAAATCACTGAACCATAATTGACGGCTCAGATTAAGCCTAACAGTCCCATAGAGTATTGCTGATTTGGGCCTGGGCCCTGGGCCTGGTTCTGGGCCTGCCTGAGCCTGGGCTCAGGTCTGCCTGGATCTGGGTTCGGGTCTGGGTTTGCCCAGGATTTGGGCCTGGGCCTGGGCCCGAACCAGTGCTTCGGGTCAGGTCTAAATAGCACTCGGGTTTACCAACTTAATGGGTTGGCGGGTCGGGTAAAAGGCTGTCGGGTTTACACCCAACGAAACCCAAAAACTGATGAACCCTGTTCATCTCCCCCAAAATATTCGGGACAAAAAACCCTAACCCGTCGCCACCGTCTCCCATGCCCACACGCAGCCACTGCTCGCACACGCTTGCGCCGGCCTGCTGCCGCTCGCCGGCCCGCCGCCGCTGCCGGTGCTGCTGCGCCCCGGAGCTAGCTGCCGGTGCTGTCGCTCGCCGGAGTCCGCAGCCGCCGCCGCGCGCCGGAGCCCGCAGCCGCTGCTGCTGCGCGCTGGTCGTGGTTCAGTGAGGGGGTTCTGATCGGGTTGGTGATGGGATCAAAATCCCATGACCATGGCCGGCCGGAGTCGATCCAAAAATTCGGAACAAAATCACCGATGAAATTAGATCTCGACGGAAACAATGGAATCGTCATCCGAGAACGACGAACAAGATCTAAACCTTGCTCTGATACCATTTGTTGGGTTTTCTACACGAGAATAACCCCGATCGACAGATCAAGATCATCATCCTGGATGAAGAACATACATTCGTGTGACGAGAGGGATCGTTCGCAATACTGGGTGAAGATCTTCCACACGCTGCCGTCTCCCACGAATTCGATGGGTCCTCCTGAATCCCTCTGGATTCACAACGGCGGCTCTGAAGACGTGCATATGGGGACTTCACCCCTGCACATCTATTTATAATAGATGTGTCCAACCGGTAGACGCAACCCATCAGGGCATCCACCGGTTATTGGGTGCACATGAGAATGAGGCTAGGTTCACCACCAACCCTGTCAAGCCTCTTGGTTGAGTCGCCCGGTCTGACCAGGACCGCGACAACCAACCCGGTCCACCTAGTTTAGTAACTCTCCCGTAAAGGGCCATCAAAAACCAACAGGAGAAGGTTAGCCAAGCCTCGATCCGACGTCGGGCAGCGACTTCAATCTCGGGCTTGAGGTAGGGAAACCAAGGGAGGCGGAGAAGAAGCGCTGGAGTGGGAGGTTAGAGGTGATCGGGGAGGAGGTTGGAGGAGATATGGGTTGGAGGAGATCGAGGAGGAGGTTGGAAGAGATTGGGGATATTTGTGTCCTAAAGGATATTTAGGGATCACAAAAGTAAAAGTTATAATTTTAATATTATTATCTTCATTTCTTTAGACCTGAGGATCAATTTGGGAAAAAAAACTCAAAAAAAAAAAAAAAATACATCAGGACTCCTAAATCTAAACCAGAGAAAGAGGGAAGAAAGAAAAGGGGAACGGGGGGAGAGGCGAATAGGAAGGGGAAAGGGGGGCTACCTCCATCTCTTGATTTCTCTCTGCGTCCGCGCTCTCTCTCTTGTTGCAGCGAAGGGGTAATGGGGGAGGAGGGTCTCTTGCGACAAATGGAAAAGTGGGGGAGGGGTACATGATGTAACAGCGCCGGCTGCTCGTGCTTACCGAAGTAGGCAGAGGTTAAACGAAGGGAAAAGGGCATCGCGATGTATCGAGGCGTGGCAGGCGGCTCGCATTTACCATGGAGGCACGTACGGACATGATAACGAAGGGGAAAGAGACCTGTAGCCATCTGATTGTCTCTATCTATCCTCCTCTTTTTTAATTCAATCTGTAGCCATCTGATTGTTTCTCTCATCCTCTCTTTTATTTCAACATGTGCTCTCTGGTTGTCTCTCTCTCTCTCTCTCTCATCCTCTCTTTTATTTGTTTTATAGCTGAAGCAAGGGAAAAAGAGAATTGTTTTATTTTTTTTAAGGGGAAAAGAGAAAGAGTGGGGAAATAAAATTTGAATTCAAATTTGAAAGAAAGAAAGAGGGGAGGATGAATTAATCCTAGCCCTTGTTATGTTTATCCCCCTTCAAATGAATCTAAACTGGTATTTATGTTTCCAAACTATCCCCCACCCTTCCCATGTTATAGTAGATTACAAAGACTCACCTTTTTTTTTCTTTTAATTTTGTAGTATATTTAGTTGCAGATAGGACTACAAACAAGCCAACTTGTTTGTGAGCAGCTCGCAAGCAAGCTCGATAAAAAGCTTGTTCGAGTTCGTCCGATTACTAATTGAGCCAAGCCCAACCCTAGAGTTTATGCTCGTTTAGCCACGCTCAAGCAGACCAAAGCTCGGGTCAGTTCGGCTCGCAAACATGCTTGTTTAGGGCTCGTGAGCAAGCTCAAGAGTAAGCAAGTGAATAGGTTTATGAAAGGCTTGAATAGACCAACATACTTTTGACTGATTATGAAGTTCGTGAACAAGCTCGATAGGGGGCCATTCGTGTTTATTCAATCACTAATTGAGCAAAGCTTAGCCTGAAGTTTAAGCTCGTTTAATAAGCAAGCAAGGCTCAAGCATACCAAAGCTCGGCTGGGCTCGGGTCGATTATTAAACAAGCCAAACCCAATTCAAACGTTTAGGCTTGTTTAATAAACAAGCTAAGCTCAAGCATACCAAAGCTCGGCTCGGCTTGGCTCTTATTCGAGTTCATTTTATTAGTTATCGAGCCAAGCCCAAACCTAGAGTTTATGTTCGTTTAATTAACGAGCCATGCTCAAGCAGACCAAAGCTCGGGTCAGTTCGGCTCACGAACATGCTTGTTTAGGGCTCGTGAGCAAGCTTATGAGCAGGCTCGTGAGCAAGCTCATGAGTAGGCTCGTGAATAGGCTTATAAAAGGTTGATTCCGAAATACGTGAAAGCTCGATAAGGGGCCGTTCGAGTTTATTTGATCACTAATTGAGCAAAACCTAGCCTGAAGTTTAGGCTCATTTAATAAGCGAGCCAAGCTCAAGCAAATCAAAGCTAGGCTCGGCTTAGTTCGATTATTAAACAAGCCAGGCCCAATTCAAAAGTTTAGGCTTGTTTAATAAACGAGCCAAGCTCAAGCATACCAAAGCCCGGGTCGATTCTGTTCATTTGCAGCCCTAGTTGGAAAGGCAAAGATTGCAATTGTTCATACATAACGAAATGTTTAAGAAATATTTCATATTTGTTCCATGATTTTCATGGGAGCATGTCTTCCCCCTTTTTAACCTTAGGTTAGATATCTATGTCAACTAAATCTTGGGTTGTGAAATGTATTTCAATGATTTTTATTTCATTTGTGTTTCCCCCGCACACATTCTACATGTAGTTGAGTCAAAGCTCATGTTCTCTTTCCTGTTTCCTTCTGTTGGAGCCATTCACGGGATTTGATGATTATAATTCCATTTATTGTAACCATTTTTGGAGCTAATTAAGTTCCACAATTAGGGGGCTATTAAGCTATTTTTGGAACTAATCAATTTCGCAAATAGGGGGTTGTTATGCTGCACCTCTGTATTTATGTAACCTAGGGATTCTAAGAAGATTGCTTGCAAGACTTGTGGACATTGGCTTCCTTTAGCCGAACCACGTTAAACCTTTTGTATTCTTTCTATTCGAATTTTATCGAAGGGTTAAGGCGGTATTCGATCCATGATCTCTGGTACAGCCACCAAGAAGATTGTACCAACTAAGCTACCATAGTATATACTGACTAGGTGAGTTGGTGAAGTCTCGAGGGATAGGTACCCTGAGACCAAAGATCGATTCCCGCTTGTATCAAATTAATAACCGGTAGGGGGCTGCCTTTACCCTCTCTCAGATGAAACGCTGTGGGGTTCTTTAAGAAAAATGGTACTCTCAGATGAGATGCTGAGGGGTTCTTACTTTGGCTCACACAAGTAATTATCATGGGTTTTCATGATTTTACCATTGGTATTTTATGAATCTCGATCCGGCTTTATTCGATTTGTGCCCTTTTACGATTCTGTGATAGATTTCAATTTTAACTACATGTCAAGTGTACGATCCCTAAAGATAATGGTACTTCTACTTCATTTGTAGGATTTTAGGGTACATGACAATGGTAGAGGTCTCATAAAGGGATGAATTAGAGCACCTTCAAAAGCTTCCCTATATTTGGTTCCCTAGTTTAGGAAATGGAGGGCTTTTCCTATAGATAGGGAATCACTTTTGGGAGATGGCTCCAGTAGATTCCCTATGCTTGTTCCCTAAAAGCCCAAGGAAGTAAGGTTTGGATTTTAAATAATTGCCCAATGAAGAGTCAATAATTCCATAGGCATATGCAAAAATACTCAAAACAATTTGATCGGTCGTTGTTCATAGAGTCGATAACTTCTAAATCTGATAGAACTTTGAAGATATAGAATTTATATCTAAATTCCACAGCTCTTCAAAATCATATAGGATTTCGGAGTTATCGACTCTATGAATAAAGATCGATCAAATTGTTTTAAGTGTCAGAAATATTTTGGAATTATCGATTCATCCTTGGGCAATTGTTTGAAATCCAAACCTTACTCCATTGGCCAAAGTCTTAACTAATTGTCTAAAATTATTTTAATATGGAATGGGTTCTAGATATAAGATTTTTTTTTATCTAAGTTCATGAATTGTCATTAGATATATGATTTGAATGTCCTTACCATGCGCAAAATTGAGCAAATCCCATACCACAGCCCAATTACTTTGGTATCAGATGGATATGATTCATGGGTCCAAACGTAATATCGTTGCGTTTGGATTGAAGAGGGATTTTAGAATCACATACGTAGTCAAACAAAAAAAAATAAACGGAGATGGCTGGGGTTTAGAATTTCGAGACGATCAGAAGAGGGATATTTTTTAACAAAATTATATATACCAAAATCACATACCATAGATCGCAAGAAACACAAATTTCATGGGTCCAAACGCAGTATCATTGCGTTTGAATTGAACACTAGAAATGAAAATGAAAAAAAAATCCTCATAGATTACAATTGAAATCAAATGAAAAAAAACAAACAAACCGAGATGGCTAGAGTTTTAGAATTTCGGTAAAAGGGGGAGCTATTTACAAAAAAAAAAGGATTTAGACATGAGGGTATATCTTGTGTGATTTCGTAGCATCGACATCGGTTTCCAGTGTGGGTTTTTGGCGGTTTCCGGCGGTGCTTGGAGTTGGGAAAGACGAAGACGTAGTAAGAAATTCTACCAAAGGGCAAAGTTATCCGTAGTCGAAGTGTTGTACGTGTGCGGTGAAATTTTCACGTGCCGAGGGTCACAAAAGTAAAGCATAAAGAAAGGGGGTCAGTTGGAGCATTACGTGGCATTTGGGGGTCATTTCGGAAAAACCTCTTACAAATATCAGGGTTCCTCCCAAACAGAGTACCTTGTCCCCTGCTGAAATGGAAGGTGGCTCTGTGATTTTCTCCTTTTGTTCTCCCAAAACCCATCTCCCTTTCAATCTCTGCAACTCCCCTTCTCCATCTTTTCCCACTCCGAGACACTCCGTGATCATAAATTTCCTGCTCAGACCACTAAAATGCCACGTCTCCTCCTTGTCGTCCAAAGGCTAATATCAAAGAATAAGTAGAGTATTCTTGGGATTCATCATATGTACCTTCGTATATATTTATTGTGAACATTACTGAAACTAATATGCTAAATGTTCCATCAAATAATTATGATTGTGAACCTGCACAGGACCCTTCAATGTCTGATGTTGCCATATCAAATCCAAGGTACGTTGAATAATTATGATTTATAATTGTTTGTAAGATATACTATATATTTATTATTAATAAACATATTACGTATTTTATAATTTTTTTCTTTTAAAACTGGTTCTTATGATGATTAATATTTTGACAGAAGTGATGAGAACAAAAATGATGACGACTTTGTTATAGACATAAACGTCGAGCCTACTCTCCTACAATGTCTAAAAATTTATCGCAAACTTTTAACTACCATCAATGACCAATGCTATGGTATACTAGATGTATTGTTCGGTGATACTACTCCTTTAGTTTCAGATGATAAATCTACTCATATTGAATCCTGGGGAAAGGCGCCAATGCCATCATCATCCTCGTTCAGGCATGCTATATATTTTTTTTATAAAAAAACTAATATTGTTTATTAGATTATTCTTATTCTGACCAATTTGAGCTTCGCTTGCAGGAATCCTCTCTTAAAGATCATAGTCAAATAATATAAATATATCAATCCTTCAAGAAAGGTTAAAATATTACGATATAAGAAAGTCAGCTCACTCGTCCTCCCACAAAAGTCAAGATTAAGAATAGTGAACTCGTGAATCCTCCAATAAATGCCAATATTGAAAATAATCAACTCAACATTGTTGTTACACATAGCTGGATATAGAAGAATGACAATCAGGCAATAAGTGAAGACACATATGCATATAATGATATTAAGGCTAAAATAGAAATTTCTGATGATTGTCGTGCAATTCATCTCTATCAAATGTCTCTCAATAAGATGATGATGGTGAAGATGCTAAGTCAGTATGCTCTGCTTTCGAACTTTGAGTATAAGATTTTAAAATCCAGCCGTACAAGATATACGATTAAATGCAAAAGTGACAACTATTATTGGAGACTTCATGCATCTAGAATACATGGGATAAAATTTTTAAAAATAAATTCTCTGAATAATCACCATGGTTGCTCGTTCCCCACACGGGGTGTTGATCATCGACAAGCTACAAGCATGCCAAAAAGTGAGTTTGTAAAGCATAAATTAGCGGCACATATATTATACGCCCCCAGAGCGATCATTGCCGATATTTAGAAAACGTTTGGAGTGAAAATAAGTTATATAAGAAAGCATGAAAGGCTCGAGAGATTTTAATTACTCTATTAAGAGAATCATATGAGAATTCATATAATATCATTCTAGCGTATTGTCATGAACGCAAGAAGAAGAATCTTGGAACTATTATAAAGATTTCTAGTAAAAGTGGAAGATTTAAACGCTTTTTATAGCTCCCAGTCCTTGCTTAAGAAATTTTCAAAAGCAATACATAAGACATGTAGTAGCTGTTGATGAAACACATTTAAAAGAAAAATACAAAGATACATTATTTATTGCAACAATTTTAGATGGTGATAATCATTTATTCCCCCTTATACTTGGATTTGGAGAATATAAAAATAATCATAGTTGGAATTGGTTTCTTATACGAATGCGAGATGCCACGGGTCATATCCAGGGGTTAGTGATCATATCGGATCGCCACAAATATATAATAACCCAAGTCTCTTTAGTGTTCACAAATACTTGCCATGGTTACTGTGTTTTTCACATATCACAGAATATGTATGCTAAATTTAAGCAAATCGGACTATATCCATATTTCTATACAGCTGCAAAGATAACATGACATGCAATATTCCACCAGATAATGAAAACCATACGCCAGTTCAAACGGGATGCTTTTAAATGGATGGATAAGATTAAAAAAGAAAAATAGACAACTACATATTTTTCTCAGAGAATGTATAATATTATTACTACAAATGCATCTGAAAGTGATAATAGTATGCTTAAAGATGTCAGGGAGTATTCTATTACAATGATTGTCGAAAGACATGATATAATATCGGAATGTTATCTATCCTTTAGCTAAAAACCAGTTTCTAAAAAAAGAACTTTTCACACAGTCTTACATATTACTTTGAATAAAATTCCCTATAGCATCACTCACCAAGAAAACTTATAAATATTTTGTTCCAAATTGCTCCCTAAAGTTTGAAATGTTAGCACATTACCCTGTTTGCCAATTACTTGATTTTCTTATTTGGTCATCTTTATCTATCCAAACTTAATTGAAGGGGATGAAAAATAGTTTTTTAACTATAGGGGGCATAGTGTAATTTACCCAATTTTATTTTGAAAAAAAAAATCCGTCATCGATAAACTTACAAATATCACGGTCCCTCCCAAACAGAGCACCTTATCCCCTGCTGAAATGGAAGGTGGCTCTGTGATTTCCTCCTTTTGTTCTCCCAAAACCCATCTCCCTTTCAATCTCTGCAACTCCCCTTCTCCCTCTCCTCCCTCTTCAAGACACTCCGTGATCATAAATTTCCAGCCCAGACGGCTGAAATGCCACGTCGCCTCCTCGTCGTCCCGGATCTCTCCTCCCCTTTCCCGGACTCGTGCCGTCGCAGAGGCCGTAGAGCACGCCGCCGGCACCTCACCGTCTTCCTCGAAGGGGGTTTCGCACAGGACCGACAAGAGTGGGAGGTTCTGCAACCCGAGAGCGGCCCGGGAGCTCGCCCTGTGAGTTGGGGATTCATGGGTTTTCCTTGGTTCCGGGCCTTTTGGCTAGGGTTACAAATTTTGGGGATTTTTATGTTGATAGGTTGATTGCTTACGCTGCTTGCCTAGAAGGGTCTGATCCAGTTCGGCTCTTTGACAAGAGGGTGAATGCCAAAAGGGGTAAACTCTGTAGAATCTGTTTTGCCTCTAATTTGTATTGGTTTTCTATGGTTAAACTGAATTTCATTTTTGTGGGTGCTGATAATATGCTAGTTTATTTATTTGATTTGAGTTTATGCCTTCAGACCCCGGGTATGTTTTCCACAAGGCGTCCTTGTCGCAGTATGATCACATGAGTTTTGGCGGGGCACCTGTTGAGGTGGGGACAGAAGAAGAGGCCGAGGAGCTGATGCTCAAGAACGAAAAGGATTCTGCCAATGGTAATCAGCTACGATGGTGATGTCTGTTCATTACGATCATTTACTTTTCTTTTTCTTTCCCCAATAATGCGTGGTTGTCGGTATAGAAGCTTATCTGTCGTCTGAGTAGAAAATCTTTCTTGTTTTCATGTGTCATTAGGTGAATGCTTAGCAATGTCGGTAGGATATACCATCCTTCAACCTTCAGGGCCCATCGCTTTGATATATATGTATATGGAAAATAGGTTCCTATGACATGTCATAGGGAGTAACCTATGACATATGGTGAATTAGTAACCCTAGAATTTTTAGAATGTTCTGATTTTTAATGAGGATGATCACCCTATCTTAGATAGGACACCCACAAAAAATCGGCACATTCTAAAACTTCTAAGGGTATAAATACTTTTCAATTTAATGGTAAAAATGAATGGCCGATAAATCTTGTAGCATTTGATGCCCCAACTAGTTTTAGAATGCTTTGATTTTTTGTGGACATTCTATCTAAGGTAAGGTGATCACCCTCAAAAAAATTCAGCACATTCTAAACATTCTAGCATTACTAATTCACCGTATGTCATAGGGTACTCCCTATGACATGTCATAGGAACCCAATCCTCTCTCTCTCTCTCTCTCTCTCTCTCTCTCTATATATATATATATATATATATATATATATATATATATATATATATATATATATATATATATATATATATATATATATATATATATATATATATATATATATATAGTCCCCCTCTAGTGCGATCCATTGGTGCGACCCATTGGTGTGATCCAAGCATTGTGGGCCGCCCGATTTAATTTGTTTGGTTGTGATGCACTGTTTGGGCGGTGTATGTATCACACCTAACGGTGCAAGCTGCGAAAATCCACATGTTGTTGTGCTTCATTGCATATGTTGCAGTCCTTTTAGTGCATATGTTATTGGTCAGGGTCGCACGAAGTGGATCGCACCAAGTGATCTCACTTGAGGAATTATATATACACACACACACATATGCACTGTGTGTGCAAAAAAATAATATATAGTTTGATACTTTCCAACCATATGTGTACTCCCAATTTTTGGACTGTATTGATTGTTGGGAATTCTATTCAAGTTTAAAATTTATTTATTTGTTTCTTAATAGTAATAAGATTTTATTAGTGATGAACGAAAGAAGTACAGTATTTTGTTTGTTATACTTTTGCCATCCTGATGTGGCACTCTATTATAATTGTCATAAACAAATATTGTTTTACACCAGCCTATGCATCTCGACCGTCGGATTAAACATAAAAAGGGTATGGGAGAGATGCACTAGTCGTGGCTGTGTAAAGTTCATATCGGATGCATCTCAACCATTCCCTATTGTTTACAAATGTATCTCAACCGTCGGATTGAATGTAAAAATAGTATGACCGAGATTCACACTTATCGTGGATGTGTGTAAATTACATACTAGATACATTTCGACCATTCCCTATTGTTTATGGATGCATCTCGACCGTCGGTTTGAATGTAAAAAGGGTATGGGTGAAATGCACATGTTGTGGTTGTGTCTAAAGTACAGATCAGATGGTCTAGATGCACATGGAGCATCCCCCCGTTAATACAAAATCTTCCTGGAGCGTCTCCCCCTGGAGCTGAAATCAGGGAGAGACTTAACGCTAAAGGCAAACATTAAGGAGAGGCTTAACGCTAAACAAGAGCTGTAGGGACTGGATGCCAATTTCCCTAAGAAAAGTCATGAGCCTTCAATAGTTATGGGGTGACCCTTTTACAACACAAGTATTCTCATTATTTCAATCAGTGTTGTCTAGGTGCAGTGAGGCGCGCGCCTCAGGCACGCCACAAGGCGAGCCGCGCGGCTTAGGCGCCTTTGGCGCAAGGCACGCGCCTTGATGCATTTTGGGTTTTGCTCTTCAAGTTTTTTGTTTTTTTTTGTGATTTTGGTTTATTTCGGTTTTTTTTCCCGGTTTGTTTTCAGTTTTTTGGTTTTTTTTTTGGTTTTGGTTTTTTTATTTTGATTCTTTTCGGTTTGAATAAAAGAGCCCAACTCTCCTTAGAGTCAGAATCTTTCGTTTTGTTACTCAACATTGTTTATGAGTTCTCATTTATTAGTTATCACTTATGAGTATTGTATGCATTTAACTTATGAATATGATGTTGACATGTTGCATAATAACTTGTGAGTTATTATTTTCACTCAAACTGTTCATTTGATGGCCACTAGTTATGAGTTATAAGTATTATATGCCTTTATTGTGTTGATTTAATTGAATAGTGGTCATATTTCTCTTTTTTTCATGAAATATATTTTTTTTATAAATTTAAGATTTTTTTTACAATTATTATTAATTTTTTTAAGAAATATATATATTTTTGCACCTTACACACTAAGGCGCGCGCGCCTTATTTGTGCCTTGCGCCTCAGGCTCCAGAGGCACCTTGCTCCTCAAGCGCGCCTCATCGCCTTGACAACACTAATTTCAATGATAGAAAAGGATAGTAAAAAAAAGATGATAAGACCACCTTATGACTCACTGGAGCCACCGAACGTGAATCGTGATTTTACAGCATGAATATATTATCACAATTTTTTTTGGTTCTGTTGTGAAACCTTCACAAGATCTCTCTCTCTCTCTCTCTTTCTCTCTCTCTCTCTCTATCTATCTATCTATCTATATATTATTTGGTTAGATAATATTTCCTTGTTGAGACAATATTAGTTAATGATCTTTTGAATTATTACTTCTCTTAAACGTTCAATGCCTTAAAAATTAGCTTCATCCCTATTCTTGATCATATGATTCTATGTTGGAGCACCCTCCTATTCTATGCTATTGTGAACTATAGAGGATTGAATATCAAATTTTTGCTTAGTTCAAAAGGTGTTTAAGTTATAAAGGCTTAGAGAAGCTGAAGTGTCAGATCAACTATTGGGGATTCCTCACTCATGCCAAATATCAATCAGATCAGTGATGGATTTCTAATGGTCTTTGTATGTAGATGCTTAAGATTCATTGAAAGTGTAGAGAAATGTTGGGGAATCCAAATTTTTATGACATATATTAGTATTGAGGGTGAGGTATCATTAATTGTGAGGTGTTGAAAGTGTTAGGCTTCTCTTAACAACTCATTTAGATTGAAAGCTAATTGTATAATAACCATGACCTAATTCTAGATTAAACTTGTTGCTACAATCCCATAAGCTGAAGCCAACACATTTAGCTACAATCTCATAAGCTGAAGCCAAACACATTTAGCTACAATCCCATAAGGTAAAACCAAGCACATTTTCAAAAGTGAAGACATCAAGATATTCATTGAAATGACAGAGAGCTACTAAGCTATGGTTTTAAACTTTGGCTTCATCATCAGACATATTTCCACTCCATCATCAAAACAAGCTATTGGGTAATGCTTGGTATAAAATATGATTCATCAAAGCAAAAAACATTTGCAAAACACTCTCAGTACCCCTGTAAGAAGTAATCAATGAGAAAACATTAGTCCACTAGTAGGACCTACCCTTTCCTACATCCCGAGGACTCTCACATCGACCAATTTGTAGCTGCATCATTACTGTTCTTTGCTTTGTTCTTGCTGTTAGGTAAGGTTGATAGATCGATAAGAGCCTCCCTCTCTCCAAGTACACCGATCATTCTGCAATTTGCTTTGATTGTGGTGTTCAAATAGCCTAGAAATGGCAAGGGGTTGTGCAAGAAATACAATAAAATAAAACTTGTAAGATAGATTGGCATAATTTTCATTCATCCGTGACGAAGCACTTGTATAATTGGGTGTTATGTTTCAAATTCAGAGGAAACTGTACTTCGGTGATGATGAAGAACGATCAAGTAGAGATGTTGTAATCCGCAATGGCGAAGAACAATAGTAGTAACAAGTAATCAAGCAGAGAAAATAGCGAACATAAGAAAACAGAGGCATTTAAAAATGAGTTCATACCAACATTAGCTCTTCACTATTTCAATATTCAGTTTGTACTTGGTGGACATTTCAAGCACGTCCAATCTCATCCCAAGATAGAAGGTTCGAAGGCTGCTCTTCACCAAGGTTCAAAATCGTGGTATTGGTCGGCCCTGAACCGGTATGTACCGACCGGGACGTACCGATACGGACTGATACCGGTTGAGGAACCAAAAAAAAATCTGTCGGTACTGGTCCGTACAGGCCGTACCGGTCGGTACCGGCTTGAACCGACCAATACGTACCGGTATCGGCCTGTACGGGCCAGGTATAGGGATCGGGTGTAGTGCCGATCTCGAACCGAGCAAAACCGGTATGTACCGGTATCGGCCAAGATTTCAAACACTGCTCTCCACACATATGCTAACTATTGACATGTACCATAAATATACAAATATATAATTAGAGAAGATTTAATTAATGTGGGAACCTATTCATGTAAATCAATTAGTTTAAAGTGCATACATGTATTTCTCCATTTTTTTCATAGAGATGAACTAAAATATTCCTCTCCAAGCGGAGGACTTATGTTGCATCCTCTGGATATATAAATTTTGGGTTTATCGTTTGTATCTTTGTCAACAACATTACCATAAATACAATGCCTTTCATTTACCTAATTTTCTATAATGCGGCTTAATGCCTTGAGAATATGACATTCACTCTGTAGAGCAGAAAAAGACAAGCTTCGAGTCTTCGACCATCAACCAAAGTTCCTTAATAATGCTAATGCTACCATCCATCTCATGCATTGTGATTTTTGCTTAATGCATGATTAATGCTTCTTTAAATCATGACCAAAAACCAATAGTAGTTTGATAGTTAGAAGTTAGAAGGTATAACTACCCTCTGATATGTGCATATATCTAGTGTCATCATATAATGAATATTCTCACATTTCTGCATTTTACCATCTACATCAAAAATAAAATGCATGTTAATGTATACAATAATTCTTTTTCTTTCTTAGGTAGTTGTCAGCTACATAACCTTGTGTTTTTGTGCGTTTCAGAAGCAGAAGTTCTTTCGGCTCCTCTAAAGCTGGTCTACAATAAATTTGTTCTACGGTATTCCCTTAGCTCTCCTTCCTATGATCCACGATCTTATAAGTCGGAGAATTCTCTTCCAAGCTTAAAGAATCTACATATTGATGTTGAGTTATAGAGCAATATCTAATAAATAATCGTCTACAATCTAACTTATTTGCATTACTTTTAGATACAGCTTAGGACTTTGCAAAGTTGTGACTCTTCTATTGACAGTTTGACAAGGGAAATCTTGGGAGCAGTTGGGGATCGGTGGGATGAGCATGTACTTATTATTGACAAAGTAATCCCTCCAAATTGGAAGGTCTGATATTCGCTTTATACCTTTTTGTGCTACTTGGTTCCTATTTTTCCACCAAACAATTGCAGCAATGCTGCAATAGTAAGGAACACCTGGTCTCAAAACTCATGTTAGTGTACCTTTAAAATTCTTGGTCATGAATCAGCTTAGTTATTATCAATAATTCCTTGTTGCAAATACATAAAATTCTGCATTACATAGGTCATGTTTCCACGGTGCTCAAATTCTGTGGAACAAATATGAATAGAATATGGGATGTTGGATATGATTCTGCATTTTCCAGAATGTAGGGCATTGAATATGTATATACATATCCTAGCAGAATGTCTTATGGTACAACCTTGTTATATTCTAAGGGCACCTTAGCCGATAACATGAGTGCATTCATATTTCTACATTGAAGGCATGGATAACATATATAAACCATTATAGTATGGTAATCATTCATGCACATTATTGTTGCCATGTGTGGTCGCCAAGGTTAAAACTTTGGTATCAATACCGGTATCGGCCGGCCTTTGACCGAGTCGTACCGGTCAGTATGGACCAATATCGGCGAGTAGGGCCAAAATTGGTACCAGGCTGTTTTCTTTTTCAAAAAATTTAAATGAAATAAAAATACCTAAAATTAGGATAAATTCTAAAAAAATTGCTTGTTTAATTTTCTGATTCGAAGAATTATGATGCAGTCCGAGTATTTTCTGATGCATGAAGAATTCTGATGCAATTCGAGTATTTTCCTTAAAAATCAGTTAATCTTTTGATTGTCATGTGGTTTAAAACTTTAAATTTTCTTCTTCGTATAGTTCTTGTTATTAATATCCATATGCATGCAACGGGCAAGTAGTGTAATCATCAAAATTGTTTATTGTTATTTGTGATGATAGATTGTATTAACCTATAATTGTATGTTGAGATAGACTGTATATTTGTGTTGGCAAAATCATAGGCAGGTATATGGTTCAATTTTCTTAAGTACTGGTTAGTTACACAAATGTACAAGAAAATGGCTAGTAATGATTGAAATGTGTAATTCTCTCCATATAGCGAAAAGCTGATTATTTTTAGTACTTTATTATTTTTGCCATTTTTACTATTTTTTATTTTCATGAGTTGCTTAATATTTATAACAAAAATAGCTGAACCTTTCCATTTGGGACTGAGTTTTTTGCTTAGCAAACTCATGGTGCATGACCCACCTTGAGTTTGAGGGGGGCTGTTAGTGATAGTGTACAGTGTTGAGATACATATACCCGTAGATTTATTGTATAAGATACCCTTTTTTGTATCTCTATATATCTGGCCCTTGGCCTAATGAGAGGATTAATCCTTCTCCTATTCTTTTTTGGATAGCTTCTTCGTTCGGACTAATTGAAATAATAACCTTGTAGAGGTTTTCGCATCTTCTAAAATCAATTTCCATCCAATAGTATAGTCTCGCAACCTCGTAGTTAGATTACTTATAATGATCTCAATTTTGTTGGGGGGTTCTTCCTGATTAGCTCCCTTACCAAACTTGCCATCCGAATATTTGCAAGCTCTCCCAAGGCATTGGCCCCAGCCGGACGGGCCTTGCTCGCGATGAGGAGGCCGAGTCGAAGTTTGCAGACCAAGAGAAATTCTTCTTACACCCCGGATAATAGAACTCGAAAATATTGAATAAGTTGGAAGACAATGGGGATTTAGGGTTTTGAGGAGGGCACGTGGAAAATGAGACCGCTATATATATATATATATATATATATATATATATATATATATATATATATATATATATATATATATATATATATATATATATATATATATATATATATATATCTAGAGAGAGAGAGAGAGAGAGAGAGAGATTGGGGACGGGTGTGGCATGAATTATATATATATATATATATATATAGAGAGAGAGAGAGAGAGATAGAGAGAGAGAGAGAGAGAGAGAGATTGGGGAGGGGTGTGGCATGAATGGGATATGGAGAGTTATGCTAGAGAGAGGAAATGGCTCAGAGGCTTCAGAGCGTGGTTGTAAGAGGAGAGAGCTTCCCGTTAAACACAGAGACCCATACCTCGAAGGAGGGAGCTCACTATGCTGTCATTCTTCAGATTCTTCGTTATCTCCGAGGCACTATCCCGGTCGCTCTTCCTATCATTGACTTCTCCTCTGGTCCTACGTGCCTGCTCGGATGTTGACTGGGCTGCTGATCCGACCATTCGTCGATCGAATACCGGCTATTGTCTGTTTCTTGGAGACTCTCATCTCATGGCGCAGCAAGAAGCAGAGTTTTGAGCCATGGCCTCTACCACCAAAGAGATCGTTCACTGCGACGTCTCATTGGCGATCTAGGGGTTGAGATCTCTGGGCCTACAGCCCTTCACTTTGACAACCGGAGTGCAATTCAGATTGTCACCAACTCGGTCTTCCACGAGAGGACGAAGCACATCGAGCTCGATTGCTACTACTCTCGTCAGGAGTATGAGGCTAGGACCATCTCTCTCCCCTTTGTTTCCTCTGGAGAGCAGATTGCTGACTTCTTCACGAAGTCACATCCTAATCCACATTTTCAGTTTTTGCTTAGCAAACTCATGGTGCAACCTTGAGTTTGAGGGGGACTGTTAGTGATAGTGTACAGTGTTGATATACATATACCCATAGATTTCCTATATAGGATACCCTTCTTTGTATCTCTATATGTTTGGCCCTTGGCCTAATGAGAGGATTAATCCTCTCCCCAAATTCCCTAGCCTCTCTTCTCTCTCTCTTTCTTTCCCTCCCTTCATGCTAGTGATTCCTTGTGACAGTAGTGTTAGAGCACGCAACTTTTAGAGTCTAATCACCTTTGGATTAAAACTTAACAATCCAGTGAGATAACATGTGATAAAAACAAGACGAGTGTATGCTCTGTTTATTTCTAGAGTGAGAAATGTTTTTTTTTTCTTCTGGTGTGTGGCAATTTATATCCTTCTCACCTTCCAAGTGCAGGATGAACCTGCGGCTAGGATCTTAGAACTCTGCATTCTGCACCTCGCTATGGCCGAGATAACAGTGATCGGAACACGGCACCAAATTGTGATAAATGAGGTCAGTTGTCTTCCTTTCGGCATTCCCTACAGTTATTTAGCTCCTCAACAGTTCGTTATATGATTCCAACTTCATTTGCGAAGGCTGTCGACCTCACGAAGCGCTTCTGTGATGGCTGCGCTCCTCGGATAATCAACGGATGCCTTCGCACCTTCGTCAAAGACCACAGCACAGTGGACGCTGCCCGGCCCCT
Organism: Chamaelirium japonicum; assembly: GCA_947650365.1. Lineage (NCBI taxonomy): Eukaryota > Viridiplantae > Streptophyta > Magnoliopsida > Liliales > Melanthiaceae > Chamaelirium > Chamaelirium japonicum. Next base: position 98,363,642 of record OX393550.1, on the reverse strand, counting down.
AGAATCATCGAAATCCTGAAAATTTACGAGCATGCATTGGATCGCGATTGGGTTTAGCACGAAAAATTTGGACGGAACCCAACTCTTTTCCCATTATCATTCGGATTGTGATGAGAAGCCTGGTCCGCAGTTGCGGTGTTCGTTGGAGGCGGAGGAGCCGGTGAAGGCTGACCGAATTAAGGTGGTGGAAATACCCAGAGCGACAAAGATGAAATGTACCTTACTAGGGGGCATGTATCTTAAACATATGAATGGTTTATATGTTGTATTTGCAAGTGTTTTATAAAAAAACATGGTTAGTGGGCTTGTGTTTTTTTTAGGCTAAATTACAAAAAACTCCCCTGAGCAATACACCATATTTCATTTTGGTACCTCAACTTTTTTTTGTTTTTTTGAACAATTTGAACCTGAACTATGCTGTCTGCATTTAGCCTTCTCCGGCAACTTTAATGCCGAAAATACCCTTGTCCTAGTAAGCACAGGTTAAATGTTTTCAAGCTAATTTGAGTCTTATTAGAAATAGGATATTTTCGTGATAACTAGTTGATGGAGGGGGCTAAATGTAGACATGGCATAGTTTAGGGGTCAACTTGTTCAAAAACATACTTGAGGGACCAATATGAAATAAGGTATATAGTTCAGGGTGGTTATTGTAACTCCGCTTATACCTCATCCAGAAGAGGGTAATCCTATCAATTGCTATTTTCAATACAATCTCATTGCTCAACATTTCGATTATCATTCCGAAGCCCTTCATTCCACCGGAACAAATAATATCCGTTGATTTTAAAATATGGAACTGCCGATAGAAATGGATGGATCCGCCAAACACCCCCTTAAGTTCTATTGCACCAAAGAGACCGTGGTGCCAAGCTTGCCACCCACAAGGGCGCAAAGTTTTTTTTTAGACACCATACGGCGTAATCCATACCTAGGGTTTGATCTTGTGACCTCCCGAGATGGAAACATCGGATTAACAGCTGGGATGCAACCGTAATTGCTAGTGGGCCTTATTATACACGCTAGGCTTGCTAGATGGAGGATGCTGATTTGAAACCGGTTAGGTCAGAATTGAGGGTGAATGACTTAAAATAGTTGCCCGAATCACGGAATCACCTTGGTCCTAGGTCCAGCAATCGACACATGTCCCCACCAGTTTAATCACCCGGCCCTTATGAATGGAGCCCTCTACGGTTCGCCCGGTGCTCTGTAGATCTCAATAATCCAAAACCGTCTATGGAGATGAAAATAACATATGTCAATGGCCGGACCTGAACAACGGTGTTCGGGGCGACTAAGTTAAGGGCTTTAGATCGAGGATGTCCTCAGTTTGTGTGTGTGTCAAGCCTGTTGTTTTCGTCAAAATAATTAAAATCTCTCTCTCTCTCTCTCTCTCTCTCTCTCTCTCTCTCTCTCTCTCTCTCTCTCTCTCTCTCTCTCTCTCTCTCTCTCTCTCTCTCTGGAGCAGGCTTTGTGTTTCGGGACAGTCGAGGTTTAATTGTTCAAGCTGGAAGTTACTCTCTGACGAATGTTAGAGTGATTGCAACGGAAACAAGGGATTTATGGGAAGACTAAAAGGCTTTGATGACTGTTTTTTGGGCTCATTTCCCATTTCCAAGTCATGAAAACCCGCCAACCAAAAGAGTCCTTAGTTCTTTTTTCACAAAAAATCTTCTTTTTTAATTATTTGGGTGAGATGTTATGTTACGGAAGCACCTAGTTTGAGATCAATCACACAACAAATAGAAGAACGAACAAGCACAAAGAACACACAATATTTTTAAGATGGATTATCCAATCTAGGGCTATGTCCACTAATGTCAGAGTTCAAAAGATTTTCACTATGAAATAGAAACAAAGGATGTACATCCGACACCTTCTTTCTCTTCAAAGTACTCACCTCGTCTCCTTTTACAACAATGCCGAAAATTTACGATCACAAAACTTCCAACCCAAACCTCTCTGTGTGGAGAATCCCCATCTAGAATCCTCTATGTCTCTATGAGAAAACCCTAGTCATCATATCTCTCTAAATATTACAACTCTTCATCCTCCGATTTAGTCTCTCAATAATCTTTATACACTACAAAAAAAACAGTTATTACCGACGGACACTATTCGTCGGTAATATTAAAATTTCGTCGGTAATATTCTATAGCGACGGAAGGTATTTCCGTCGCTTGCTGTCGGGAAAGAAGGCGTCGGGGAAAACAATACGACGGACCAAATATTACCGTCGGTAATAATAATTAATACCGACGGTAATATTAACGCCGTCGGTAATATTTAATCAATTTAAAACTAATATAATTTAGTATTGCCGACGAAATATAAGACTCCGTCGGTAATATATAACCATTTTACCGACGGGTATATTTGATACTGTCGGTAATAATATATATATTACCGACACATATATATATTACCCGTCGGTAATAATATATATATTACCGATCAAATTCATATAACCGTCGGTAATACTATATATATTACCGACGGATATTATATGCCGTCGGCAAATCATTAATAATTTAAAAAAAATAAAAATATTATTACCGACGGAATAATTAATTTCCGTCGGTAATAAGTATTTTTTTTTTTTAATAAATTTACCTAAATAATGTTATTTAATTCCTGTGATTCAATACCACAATATATTACCACAATTTATCAAATATTACCACAATTTATAAAATATTACCTAAATTGATAAAAAATTACAGCAAATTATCAAATATTACCACAGTTCTCGGCCGACAATTATAGACAAGAACAAAAAATAACCATATATTACAAAATAATATTTACACAATCCAAAACTGAGAGATGATACATGTCCTATCTCAACCACCCCCGCCCGCCACCAACGCCGGTGCTCTCATCGATCCCCTGACGCCGCCCTATCTCAACCACGCCCGCCCACCACCAACGCTGGTGCTCTCATCGATCCCCTGACGCCGCCCTGCTCCTGCAATTAACATGTATTTGTTAAAAAAATGGTTTATATCTATAACTGAGTCTAAGCGTTAAAAAATGATAAGTTAGCGTGTTTCGATTTTGAAATAGGTTTGGATTCGATCCGATCGTAGAATTATCGGCATCCGATAATTCGAACTTGGAATTATTCCGTATTTCAGACTTGCGAGCGGGTTCTAATTGGATATTTGACCAATTTACGCTCCGATTCACCGATTTAGAGTCTAAGTGTTGAAAAATCATAACTTAGCGTGTTTCGGATATCAAATAGCTAGGTTTGGATTCGATCGGATCGTCATCGGATCGGCATTCGATAATTCGAACTTGGAATTATTCCGAATTTCGGACTTGCGAGCGGGTTCTAATTGGATATTTGACCAATTTACGCTCCGATTCACCGATTTAGAGTCTAAGTGTTGGAAAATCATAAGTTAGCGTGTTTCGGATATAAAATAGGTTTGGATTCGATCGGATCGTCATCGGCTCGGCATCCGATAATTCGAACTTGGAATTATTCCGTATTTCGGACTTGCGAGCGGGTTCTAATTAGATATTTGATCAATTTACGCTCCGATTCACCGATTTAGAGTCTAAGTGTTGGAAAATCATAAGTTAGCGTGTTTCGGATATAAAATAGGTTTGGATTCGATCGGATCGTCATCGGCTCGGCATCCGATAATTCGAACTTGGAATTATTCCGTATTTCGGACTTGCGAGCGGGTTCTAATTGGATATTTGACCAATTTACGCTTCGATTCACCGATTTAGAGTTTAAGTGTTGGAAAATCATAAGTTAGCGTGTTTCGGATATGAAATAGGTTTGGATTCGATCCGATCGTCATCGGATCGGCATCCGGTAATTCGAAGTTGGAATTATTCCGTATTTCGGACTTGCGAGCGGGTTCTAATTGGATATTTGACCAATTTACGCTCCGATTCACCGATTTAGAGTCTAAGTGTTGGAAAATCATAAGTTAGCGTGTTTCGGATATAAAATAGGTTTGGATTCGATCGGATCGTCATCGGCTCGGCATCCGATAATTCGAACTTGGAATTATTCCGTATTTCGGACTTGCGAGCGGGTTCTAATTGGATATTTGACCAATTTACGCTCCGATTCACCGATTTAGAGTCTAAGTGTTGGAAAATCATAAGTTAGCGTGTTTCGGATATAAAATAGGTTTGGATTCGATTGGATCGTCATCGGCTCGGCATCCGATAATTCGAACTTGGAATTATTCCGTATTTCGGACTTGCGAGCGGGTTCTAATTGGATATTTGACCAATTTACGCTCCGATTCACCGATTTAGAGTCTAAGTGTTGGAAAATCATAAGTTAGCGTGTTTCGGATATAAAATAGGTTTGGATTCGATCGGATCGTCATCGGCTCGGCATCCGATAATTCGAACTTGGAATTATTCCGTATTTCGGACTTGCGAGCGGGTTCTAATTGGATATTTGACCAATTTACGCTCCGATTCACCGATTTAGAGTCTAAGTGTTGGAAAATCATAAGTTAGCGTGTTTCGGATATAAAATAGGTTTGGATTCGATCGGATCGTCATCGGCTCGGCATCCGATAATTCGAACTTGGAATTATTCCGTATTTCGGACTTGCGAGCGGGTTCTAATTGGATATTTGACCAATTTACGCTCCGATTCACCGATTTAGAGTCTAAGTGTTGGAAAATCATAAGTTAGCGTGTTTCGGATATAAAATAGGTTTGGATTCGATTGGATCGTCATCGGCTCGGCATCCGATAATTCGAACTTGGAATTATTCCGTATTTCGGACTTGCGAGCGGGTTCTAATTGGATATTTGACCAATTTACGCTCCGATTCACCGATTTAGAGTCTAAGTGTTGGAAAATCATAAGTTAGCGTGTTTCGGATATAAAATAGGTTTGGATTCGATCGGATCGTCATCGGCTCGGCATCCGATAATTCGAACTTGGAATTATTCCGTATTTCGGACTTGCGAGCGGGTTCTAATTGGATATTTGACCAATTTACGCTCCGATTCACCGATTTAGAGTCTAAGTGTTGGAAAATCATAAGTTAGCGTGTTTCGGATATAAAATAGGTTTGGATTCGATCGGATCGTCATCGGATCGGCATTCGATAATTCGAACTTGGAATTATTCCGAATTTCGGACTTGCGAGTGGGTTCTAATTGGATATTTGACCAATTTACGCTCCGATTCACCGATTTAGAGTCTAAGTGTTGGAAAATCATAAGTTTTCGGATATAAAATAGGTTTGGATTCGATCGGATCGTCATCGGCTCGGCATCCGATAATTCGAACTTGGAATTATTCCGTATTTCGGACTTGCGAGCGGGTACTAATTGGATATTTGACCAATTTACGCTCCGATTCACCGATTTAGAGTCTAGGTGTTGGAAAATCATAAGTTAGCGTGTTTCGGATATAAAATAGGTTTGGATTCGATCGGATCGTCATCGGCTCGGCATCCGATAATTCGAACTTGGAATTATTCCGTATTTCGGACTTGCGAGCGGGTTCTAATTGGATATTTGACCAATTTACGCTCCGATTCACCGATTTAGAGTCCAAGTGTTGGAAAATCATAAGTTAGCGTGTTTCGGATATAAAATAGGTTTGGATTCGATCGGATCGTCATCGGCTCGGCATCCGATAATTCGAACTTGGAATTATTCCGTATTTCGGACTTGCGAGCGGGTTCTAATTGGATATTTGACCAATTTACGCTCCGATTCACCGATTTAGAGTCTAAGTGTTGGAAAATCATAAGTTAGCGTGTTTCGGATATGAAATAGGTTTGGATTCGATCCGATCGTCATCGGATCGGCATCCGGTAATTCGAAGTTGGAATTATTCCGTATTTCGGACTTGCGAGCGGGTTCTAATTGGATATTTGACCAATTTACGCTCCGATTCACCGATTTAGAGTCTAAGTGTTGGAAAATCATAAGTTAGCGTGTTTCGGATATAAAATAGGTTTGGATTCGATCGGATCGTCATCGGCTCGGCATCCGATAATTCGAACTTGGAATTATTCCGTATTTCGGACTTGCGAGCGGGTTCTAATTGGATATTTGACCAATTTACGCTCCGATTCACCGATTTAGAGTCTAAGTGTTGGAAAATCATAAGTTAGCGTGTTTCGGATATAAAATAGGTTTGGATTCGATCGGATCGTCATCGGCTCGGCATCCGATAATTCGAACTTGGAATTATTCCGTATTTCGGACTTGCGAGCGGGTTCTAATTGGATATTTGACCAATTTACGCTCCGATTCACCGATTTAGAGTCTAAGTGTTGGAAAATCATAAGTTAGCGTGTTTCGGATATGAAATAGGTTTGGATTCGATCCGATCGTCATCGGATCGGCATCCGGTAATTCGAAGTTGGAATTATTCCGTATTTCGGACTTGCGAGCGGGTTCTAATTGGATATTTGACCAATTTACGCTCCGATTCACCGATTTAGAGTCTAAGTGTTGGAAAATCATAAGTTAGCGTGTTTCGGATATAAAATAGGTTTGGATTCGATCGGATCGTCATCGGCTCGGCATCCGATAATTTGAACTTGGAATTATTCCGTATTTCGGACTTGCGAGCGGGTTCTAATTAGATATTTGACCAATTTACGCTCCGATTCACCGATTTAGAGTCTAAGTGTTGGAAAATCATAAGTTAGCGTGTTTCGGATATAAAATAGGTTTGGATTCGATCGGATCGTCATCGGCTCGGCATCCGATAATTCGAACTTGGAATTATTCCGTATTTCGGACTTGCGAGCGGGTTCTAATTGGATATTTGACCAATTTACGCTCCGATTCACCGATTTAGAGTTTAAGTGTTGGAAAATCATAAGTTAGCGTGTTTCGGATATGAAATAGGTTTGGATTCGATCCGATCGTCATCGGATCGGCATCCGGTAATTCGAAGTTGGAATTATTCCGTATTTCGGACTTGCGAGCGGGTTCTAATTGGATATTTGACCAATTTACGCTCCGATTCACCGATTTAGAGTCTAAGTGTTGGAAAATCATAAGTTAGCGTGTTTCGGATATAAAATAGGTTTGGATTCGATCGGATCGTCATCGGCTCGGCATCCGATAATTCGAACTTGGAATTATTCCGTATTTCGGACTTGCGAGCGGGTTCTAATTGGATATTTGACCAATTTACGCTCCGATTCACCGATTTAGAGTCTAAGTGTTGGAAAATCATAAGTTAGCGTGTTTCGGATATGAAATAGGTTTGGATTCGATCCGATCGTCATCGGATCGGCATCCGGTAATTCGAAGTTGGAATTATTCCGTATTTCGGACTTGCGAGCGGGTTCTAATTGGATATTTGACCAATTTACGCTCCGATTCACCGATTTAGAGTCTAAGTGTTGGAAAATCATAAGTTAGCGTGTTTCGGATATAAAATAGGTTTGGATTCGATCGGATCGTCATCGGCTCGGCATCCGATAATTCGAACTTGGAATTATTCCGTATTTCGGACTTGCGAGCGGGTTCTAATTGGATATTTGACCAATTTACGCTCCGATTCACCGATTTAGAGTCTAAGTGTTGGAAAATCATAAGTTAGCGTGTTTCGGATATAAAATAGGTTTGGATTCGATCGGATCGTCATCGGCTCGGCATCCGATAATTCGAACTTGGAATTATTCCGTATTTCGGACTTGCGAGCGGGTTCTAATTGGATATTTGACCAATTTACGCTCCGATTCACCGATTTAGAGTCTAAGTGTTGGAAAATCATAAGTTAGCGTGTTTCGGATATAAAATAGGTTTGGATTCGATCGGATCGTCATCGGCTCGGCATCCGATAATTCGAACTTGGAATTATTCCGTATTTCGGACTTGCGAGCGGGTTCTAATTGATATTTGACCAATTTACGCTTCGATTCACCGATTTAGAGTCTAAGTGTTGGAAAATCATAAGTTAGCGTGTTTCGGATATGAAATAGGTTTGGATTCGATCCGATCGTCATCGGATCGGCATCCGATAATTCGAAGTTGGATTTATTCCGTATTTCGGACTTGCGAGCGGGTTCTAATTGGATATTTGACCAATTTACGCTCCGATTCACCGGTTTAGAGTCTAAGTGTTGGAAAATCATAAGTTAGCGTGTTTTGGATATGAAATAGGTTTGGATTCGATCCGATCGTCATCGGATCGGCATCCGGTAATTCGAACTTGGAATTATTCCGTATTTCGGACTTGCGAGCGGGTTCTAATTGGATATTTGACCAATTTACGCTCCGATTCACCGGTTTAGAGTCTAAGTGTTGGAAAATCATAAGTTAGCGTGTTTCGGATATGAAATAGGTTTGGATTCGATCCGATCGTCATCGGATCGGCATCCGGTAATTCGATGTTGGAATTATTCCGTATTTCGGACTTGCGAGCGGGTTCTAATTGGATATTTGACCAATTTACGCTCCGATTCACCGGTTTAGAGTCTAAGTGTTGGAAAATCATAAGTTAGCGTGTTTCGGATATGAAATAGGTTTGGATTCGATCCGATCGTCATCGGATCGGCATCCGGTAATTCGAACTTGGAATTATTCCGTATTTAAAAGAAAAACAGAGGCTACATCATTACCATGAGAGAGAGAGTGACCATTTACGATTCGATTTACCGATTTATAGTCTAAGTGTTGGAAAATCATAAGTGTGATAATATGATCAAAACTCAAATTAGTAAGATTCATATTTTTTGCTAATATTATAAAGATTAGTAAGTACCTGATCATGAGGATGAGCCACCGCTAGACCGGCTTATGAATTCATTAAATTTACGCTCCAGTTCCCTGCGAGCTTCTCTTTCCTCATCGAGGGCCTTCTTCTCCGCCTCAACCCTCTGCTCGAGGGCCTGCCTCTGCTCTCGCTCCGCCTCCATCCTCTGCTCGAGGGCCTGCCTCTGCTCTCGCTCCGCGTCTAGCGCAGACTGCAGCTGAGTGATAGCACCGGTCTGGGTGTCCCGTGCCCTCGAGCGCATACCCTCTCGTCCAAAGTAGGAGGAGGGCGTGACTCCAAGGCCCGTACAGAGGACACGGCCGTGCGTGGCAGGTCTCAGCACAGTATCCATCGCTGAGTCGACTGATACTGAGCTGGAGGAGGAGCCGGCCTCGCCCGACGGGGTCACCATAAGTCGCATCCTCTCCTATATAAAAACAACCAATGATATTCAATGATATTTTATGGCATATGTATAAGAATATATTAACAGTAATTTAATTACTTACCACTTGCGAGGCAACCCTGTCGTCCAGAAATGCCCCATCGATACGCCGCCTCCTAGAGGCCTCAAAAAGGTCAATCCTATTAGGCTCGTGGCCCAAGGACTGTGTCTGTTGGACATATAAAATAAATAGACGAGTTAATATAACATGTATAGAGCTTTAAATAATAACAATGTTTGTATCATTTACCAGCTGCTGGGCAAGCTGGGGCATGGAGGTCCTCCCCTTCACTGGAGCAGGTGTCGTCGAGGCACTTCTATTCTGCTTGCCTATAGCAGATTTATTCTGTGCAATCGATTAAATTTTGAAACATCAATACAAATTTTTAGTATAACATTAAAACAAGTACGAATCAACAAAATTATAATTATACCTGAAAGTTAGGGGTGGCCCAGTGAGCGACCAAAAACTGTAGAATGTGTAGCGGTGGCGCGTCTCTCGTCCCAGCCGCAGCTTGTACCTCCTCAGCCGGCTGGCCGACCAAGTAACCGTAGAGCTTGTAGAGCTCGTGACGGTAATCCCTGTACCGCTCACCCATCGTCTTCCACAAGTCCTCCCGATGGGTGTCGGTTTCCATGTTCTCCCATTTAAATTTCTCCTGTAAAATCAATTTAGAAACAAGTCATTTTATCAAATCAAATTATAAAGAAGTACGATATTATTCTAAAATGCTTTAATGAAACTAACGTACCAAAAACTGCTGATACATCCTCTCCTTATAGGATGCATCAATGTTCTTCCACCCCCTTAACCCCACAATCGGGGCATTCCTCTCCTCCCGTACTATCATGCCGACCCACGTGGCGGCGTCAGAAGCGTGCTCGCCCACAAAGGTATGGCCGCTCCACTGTAGGGACAGCGGCTCGCGTAAGGCCGACAAGCGCCGGGCCGTCGTCACGCCCCGGTCGCCTACGTACCTGGTCGACCCTGCAAATAAAATATACATCAGTACTGAAGAAGTATTTACAACATGTATAAAACTTTAGATCTAAACATTACCTGTGGGCGTAGACGCTGCAGCCGAGTGCTGAGCACTGCTCGAAGCTCCGGAGGCTGTGACCACAGCAGGAGCTGGTGTGGAGAGAGGAACAACACTACCAGATCCGGACGGCTCAGCCTCGGACCCTGGGGTGGCAGCCGGAGCGCTCTGAGCTACCCCACCCCTGCCTCTGCCTCTGCCTCTACGAACATATGACCGTGATGTCATCTGAAACAATTTAATTTACATATGAAACAGTAAGATTTAAGATTTACATATGAAACAATATGAAACAGTTTCGGTTTCGATCTTGATTTTTCGTAAACCGAAAAAAATATAACCGACAAAACCCACACCGAAACCGACCGACAAAACCGACGCTCACCCTAGTCTAAAAACTACATTTTGCCCCCCATTCAATTCAGTTTTGATAGGATAAAAATCAATGTTTTAAAACATGAAAACTCGACTCGACTCGAAACCTTAATGAGTCGAGTAGACACGACAACTCGGCTAAAACCCGACAAAACTCGAGTCGGATCGAAACTCAGCCGAGTCGGATCGAAACTCGAGTTTTGGACCGAGTCGGATCGAAACTCAGCCGAGTCGAGTTAACTCGGCCGAGTTTCGAGTCGACTCGGCGAGTTTTAAAACAGTGTAAAAATTACCAAATGAGGGAATTAACCATAATATATTACCACAAATATATTACCACAAATTATGGTATTGTTGTAAATCATAATATATTACCACAAGATAAAAATTACCACAATAAATTACCTAATAAAAATTACCACAATATATTACCTAAATAAATTACCACAATATATTACCACAATACCACACTATATTTAATTCCTGTGATTTTACCTAAATAAAAATTACCACAATATATTACCACAAATTAACCGAAGGGGGAAAGGGAGGAGGAGGAGGAGCTCACCAGCGATGGTCGGCAGGCCTCGAGAAGGAGGAGGATGGGTGTCGTAGTCGGTGGCGCGAGAAAGCGGAGGGGTGGCCGGAGGTGCAAGGGAGGGGATGGGTGGCCGGCCGGAGGGGGGGTTTAGATCGAGAGAGAGAGAGACAGGTGAAGTAGAGAGAGAGAGAGAGAGAGAGAGAGAGAGGGAAGGCTGCTAGGGAGGCCGGGGAGGGGGGGAGGAGGCCGGGGAGAGAGAGAGAGGGCCGGGAGGCCGGGGAGGGGCGGAGGTCGGGAGGGGGATGGGTGGCCGGGAGGGGGATGGGTGGCCGGAGGGGATCGCGGGGCTGCCGGAGGGGGACGGGGTCGCCGGGGGGTCGGGTCGATGAGAGAGAGAGAGAGATTGAGAGAGGGGCGCGCGCCGGAGTCGAAACACAAAAAGAAAAGGGTGCAGGCTGTGGTGGATAAGTAAGGAGTTTTTACCGACGGAACTATAATTTCCGTCGGTATAATTACTTTATACCGACGGTATAATAATGTCCGTCGGTACAAATCAGCGACGAAACTCAGGGTTCCATTTTTCCCAGAGGCTCGGGTTTTCACCCTGAGTTTCGTCGGGACAATTTTACCGACGGATATTTAATTACCGTCGGTATTTTACCGACGGACATATAATATCCGTCGGTATAATTAGTTATGCCGACGGAAATATTTAGTCCGTCGGTAAAAACCGCCGACGAAACTCAGGGTTCCATTTTTTTCCAGAGGCTCGGTTTTTACCCTGAGTTTCGTCGGGAAAATTTTACCGACGGATATTTAATTACCGTCGGTATCGTACCGACGGCCATATAATCTCCGTCGGTATAAATAGTTATACCGACGGAAATATAAAGTCCGTCGGTAACAATCTCCGACGAAACTCAGGGTTCTATTTTTTCCAGAGACTTGGTTTTTACGCTGAGTTCCGTCATGACATTTTACCGACGGTCTTTATAAAGCCGTCGGTATAAAGTATATTACCGACGGTACATATATGTACCGTCGGTATAAATAATTGTACCGACGAATACTATTTGACCGTCGGTAATAAATATGCAAAAAAAATTTAAAAAATTGAAGTTATAATACCGACGGATATTATTGTCACCGTCGGTAAAAAGTGTATTATTACCGACGGTGATAAAAATGTCCGTCGGTAAAGACCCTCTTTGTTGTAGTGATATATAGGGTTTACATCAAACAAATGACCCAAACCCATAAGGATCGCATCCTTGAAGGAAACAAACCAATTGGTTGGTTTGATCCCGGCCTAGGAAAACACCGTTGTAAGTAAATCGATTGGCCTGTCATAGAACTGATCGGTCTCCTGGAACATACCTCTCTCCTGTATATCAACACTGATCGGTCGGATGAGACCCACCAACCGATCGGACAATCAGTTTCCATGCTTCTCCGAAATCGAGCCAGAACTCAACAATTATGCATGTGTGCTTTCCCAAGGATCATGTGTATGATGGATTCACGTGCGCACACCCTGCTTGGTCTTCATGTGTAGGGAAACCCAACATGTTTTTGGGATGATAGAAACAAAATCAATGGGATTCCCAATGATTCTCATAAAGTGATTATCATCATCATTATGCCCATCTCTGTATGACAAGGTTTCTAAGTTATTGGAATCAATTAATTTGGTTCTCATAATAGTATTCAATTTCTGGTTCTGATTTTTCTCCTTGAGTTTGGTCTATTTTTCATAATATTGTAATATTAAAATTTTAAAATATTATATGTTTCTGCTATATTATTGAATTTTTTTGGAAAATTTTATTCATACCTCGGAAATCTATATTTAGCCCCCATTTCCAACAAACTTGAATACACTCCGTTTTCTTTGATCATACCCCATTTTTATCCCAAAAATAACCTTTCCTCTTACACCCCACTTTTAAATACACCTCAGTCAAATGGCCCATCCCATCTTGATCATACCCCATTCCTTTCCGATGTTAAAGCCCCAAAAGTATAGGGTACCCCATTCTTTTCCGATGTTGAAGCCCCATGAGTAGAGAGAGAGAGAGGTCTCTCTTCTTTCCCCATTGTTAGAGGGATTGGATCTCATTTGGAGGAATCTGATCGGGTGAATCTCGACTGCAATTTCTTTTCAATTGCAGTCGATGCCCAAAAGGTTATGTTTTAGGTTTTAGTTGGATGTGGGGTATAAGATAAGGGTATAAATGATATTTTAAAATTTTTGTGTAAATTACTGTGAAATGGATTGGAGACGGGGGCTAGTTACAGATTTTTGGGGTATGAATAAAATTTTCCTCTTTTTTTAACATATTTAACGTGGTCATGTGGTAGGATAAAAAATTGGTCAAACTAATGTTAGGTCCTTCTAACATATCGTATTTAGCGATAAGTACGTACAAAGAGATGGTTTAGCTCTTAGCCCTTTGCTTGGAAAATATTTATTTTACCCCTACATGTAATTGTATAGGAAAGTAACAATCCGATTTTTTACATGAATCACTGTTGTTTTTTTTTTTGAGAAATCTGGTTGAAATTTTTTTTTTGCTACAATGAAATTATTGTTACAAAAAACTGAAAATTTTTTGTTAATAATTTTATTTTAATTTTTTTGCTATAGTGAAACCACTGTAGCTAAAAAGTAACAATTGCATATTTTTACTCTTTGCTGTAGTGAACAATAACATTTGTGATTATAGTATTAGGGCTATTTTTATCATTTAAAGAGGATAAAAAGCCAACTAAGAGACTTGCTATAAATGCATCTTTTTTGGGAAAAATCTGGTGCAAAACTATCTTGTTGTCTATCTTTTTTACCAAACCGATCTCTTGTAAGACCTAACACTAAGTCTTCCTAAAAAATTTGCTACTCTTGATCGGGGGGGGGGGGGGGGGGGGGGGGAGGGGGCAGAAGACCCCTCTGATGATCGCATACCCACCAAGGTCTCTGAGGACCAATTGGTCTCTTGTAGGTTTGAGGTCTCTCTTGATTAGGTCTAGAACATTTCTTTCACATGCTTTGTTCTTGGTCAGTTGGACTACCTACATGGTGAGCGTCTCACATAATCTCTTGTTTTCTTTCATTTGTCCTCCTTCCTTTGATCGTTGGAGCTCGGACCATCGTTGCCGCCGTCATTGGTTGTCGTTCAGGTCGCCGCCATCGTGTCCTCCCTAGCGGTGCAAAATTGACCTACAGGCCCGTGACCTTGTCCGACCCTAATCAAAAGCGAACAGGCTTGACCTGATTGGGCCCGCCGTGAATTGTAGCATGGTAGGTTGGCTTGAAAGCCTATCTTAAAAACATTTTTTTTTCGGGTGTTGCTATTTATACTCACAAAATTACTGACACCTCCAATATCATGCACACACCCCAACCCGATTTTGATTTTTACTATTATTCTCGTTTTGATGATGCATCGCGTATAGGGGTTTTCCTCCCCCTATTTCTCCTCTCTACTCCACCTGTCGGCATACATTTTAATAATGCATCTACAACCTCGATCTCAAATTCATACATTGAAAAAATCGCAGGTAAAAATCCTCCAGCCCCATTATAAAGTACTAACAAGTACATAGTCCGACGCATATCCGAACTGCTCCCGACCTAACTCGATGAATGTCACATAGGGTACAACTCTCTTAACAGCATACTATATAACAATGATAAATGCTATTCATACCGATAGCTTTTACCGATTCATTCGCACAGGATGAAGTGGCATCCAATTACATCGTCCTTTTGCACACTGTTCCGTGTTGAGCGTGATTCATTGGTCGGGGTTAGGTGAAACAGATAGTCATGATCACGACAAGTCATTCTGTGTGAAAGAATCAGTAAGAACTTCCTATAGTAATTGGTGTGGTATGACTTTATTGTGCCAAATACCACACCGATTCGTCAATCAAAGAACACTGTTTCAACTTTGGATGTTGGCGACATCCTGATGTGGCACCCAATCATAGCCGTCCTGTGCACTCTTCCCGACTAGTGAACTCATCCAATTGACGTGCATTGGATGGCTATAATTGGTGCCACGTCATGATGTGAGTTGAAGTTGCATTGTGCGTCCATCCATGAACGGGGTGAAGATTTATGTTTTATAATAAATAATGACATCAATAAACAAACGTCAGGATGGCCGAGTGGTCTAAGGCGCCAGACTCAAGTTCTGGTCCTCTAACGAGGGCGTGGGTTCAAACCCCACTTCTGACATTAATTACTTTTATCCTTTTTTTTCATCTTTTATGATTTTCCTCTACGCAAGCTTTTATTTTTGGATAAATTATGGGTAATTTTATTCATACCCCAAAAATCTGTAATTAGCCCCCGTATCCCTAGCGTTTCTCAATAACTTACTCAACAATCCTTTAATACCAACAATGCCCTTTTTTTTATACCCCAAACCCCAAAGCCCCTGCTCAGCGTCTTTTGTACCCCAACCCAACCCAATGTTCGTTTAAACTTAGCCCACGCCCAACCCGTCGGGTTGTGCGGGGTGGGTTCGGGTTAACCCGCCCAAAGTCGGGTTAGGTTCGGGTTGGCCCGCCCAAGTTGCAGCTAGGGGTGGCAATGAGTCGTGTCGGGTTCGTGTCGTGTCTAGTTTCGTGTCGTGTCCAAAACCCCTAAACCCGGCCCGACCCGTTTAACTAATCGAGTCTAGATCCTAAACCCGTACCCGACTCGCTAATAAACAGGTAGACACGATAAGACCTGTTTACCACCCGGATCTATTCAGTTGACCCGATCCGACCCAATCCGACTTGACCCGACGTGACCCGAAAGACCCACTGGTTTTATATATTATAGTATCGGATTGCTGGTAGACCCGACCCGACCCGACATGACCTATTGAATACTAAACGGATCTTCCTGGGTCTACCGTGTCCAGACCCTAAACCCGGACCCGACCCGTTTAATAAACGGGTCTATCGTGTCGACCCGTTTACGACCCGAACCCGTTTAGTCTTGATCTAGACCCGCTAATTTCGTGTCGGGTCCTGTCGGGTCGAGGAGAAATAATTCGGGTTGAGCTCGGATTAGTCCGCCCAAATTCGGGTTGGGTTCGGGTTGGACTCGGGTTGGGTTCAGGTTGGCCCGCCCAAGTTGCAGCTCTACTTGTGCCTTCAAGTATCAGCCAGCTGCATTGGGTTTATTTAAGAGTGGGGTGTATTCAAGAGTGCATATAATTGGGTATATTTAAGGGGGTATGTGTTTGATTGGGGTATAATCAAGTTGGGGCGGGCCATTTAACTGGGGTGTATTGGAGGTGGGGTGTAAGGGGGAAGGGTATTTTTGGGATAGGAATGGGGTATGAAAAAAAAAAATGGGGTGTATTCAAGTTTGTTGGAAATGGGGGCTAATTACAGATTTATGGGGTATGAATAATATTTCCCTAAATTATACTTTGGCCCGCTGTAGTTTGACCAATTATCACTTACAACCCCTTAAATTTAAAACCCTATAAATACCCCCCATAGATTGAAAAACCATACACATATCCGCCTTTCTTTTTTATTTTTCATCTTTCATGATTTTCCTCTAGCTTTTATTTTTGGGTAAATTACACATAGACGGCTTGTAGTTTGATTGATTATCACGTACACCCCCTCATGTTTAAACCCTATAAATTTTCTCTATAGTTTGGAAAACCATTCACAAAACTCCCTCTGGAGGTCCTCTGAAGGGGTTGCAAGTGTTGTCTTTTAAAATCTATAGAGGGGCATTTGTAATATTTTAAACATGAGGGGGTGTAAGTGATAATTGGTCAAACTACACGGGATCTAATTGGTCAAACTACATGTTCTGCATGGAAGAAATCACATTGAAGAACACAATCTCTCTCTCTCTCTCTCTCTCTCTCTCTCTCTCTCTCTCTCTCTCTCTCTCTCTCTCTCTCTCATATGAATGGAGATCGAAAAGCGCAGAAGTGCACACTGCACCCCAGAACTTTGAAAAACATAATTATTGCACCTGCCTAAACTGTATGGGGTCTAATTGTAATTTACCCAAAAATAAAAAAGAAAGAGGGTGGAATATATACGGCCTGATGGTGCCAAAAATGTCACCGGCTCATCGTCCACATGGCAGTAGCAGGGAAAAAGAGCACAACGAGACGGCGGACGTCCCAGGGAGGTCGCCCCTGTCTTGGGGCGCACCCAGGGTGACCTTGGGTGATCAAAGCAGCGAGGCTCAAAGTCAACCGCGATTTTTAGGCAGGTAGCCTTATGACCAGGATAGGTCTTGGAATTCAAAAAACACTTCCAAATAGCTTACCCTGACCGTCGCAACCAGATCGCCAGCAGAAGAGGCTGCCAACGGTTCGTGGCTCACAGCCCGCCGGGGGCTGACCCTGGCCGCATGCGACCAGCTCGCACGCGGAAGAGGTCGCCCCACAGCTAGTGCTCGTAGCCCGCCCGGAGCTTACAGTAGCGGAGCGTCGCGTCCCTTGGACAGAGGCCACCTGTGGCCGTGGCTTGCAGCCCGCCCAGGGCTGACCCTGACCACCTGCGACCAGTTCGCACGTGGTAGAGGTCGCCCAGTGACCGGTGCTCGTAGCCCGCTCAGGGCTTGCAGTAGCGGATCGTTGCGTCTCCTGGACAGAGGCCGCTCGCCGAGGAGCTCGCCCCTTCGACTTCAGAGACCGCCTGTAGTCGTGGCTCACAGCCCGCCCAGGCTGACCCTGACCACCTGCGACCAGCTCGCACGTGGTAGAGGTCGCCCAGAGCTTGCAGTAGTGGATCGTTGCGTCTCCTGGACAGAGGCCGCCCGCCGAGGAGCTCGCCTCTTCGTCTTCAGAGGCTGCCTGTGGCCGTGGCTCACAGCCCGCCCAGGGCTGACTCTGACCACCTGCGATCAGCTCGCACGTGGTAGAGGTCGCCTAGTGGCCGGTGCTCGTAGCCCGCCCAGGGCTTGCAGTAGCGGATCATTGCGTCTCTTGGACAGAGGCCGCCCGCCGAGGAGCTCGCCCCTTCGTCTTCAGAAGCCGCCTGTGGCCGTGGCTCACAGCCCGTCTAGGGCTGACCCTGACCACCTGCGACCAGCTCGAACATGGTAGAGGTCGCCTAGTGGCCGGTGCTCGTAACCCGCCTAGGGCTTGCAATAGCGGATCATTGCGTCTCCTGGACAGAGGCCGCACGCCGAGGAGCTCGCCCCTTCGTCTTCAGAGGTCGCTTGTGGCCGTGGCTCACAGCCCGCCCAAGGCTGACCCTGACCACCTGCGACCAGCTCAGGATAAATACGAACACCCACAGCTCGCTCAGGAGCTCGTCAAACCCAACATCCACAACTTGCTCAGCAGCTCACGTGAACGTACAAACCGCCATAGAGCTTGTCTATTAACAAAAGGAAAAAAGTGGGTGGATCAACAACACCAATGGGGACTTCATGGAGTTCACCCACAGCTCGCTCAAGAGCTCGCTTGATCGTACAAATAGCTAAGGAAATTGCCCCTTTTGCCCACGAAGGTCGCCTACAGTAAGGCAACGTCAAATCGATAGGTGTCACTACCCCCATGGAGCTACGTGGACGATTACAGTCCACGGAAGCTGGCAGAGTCGATCTAGGACCTCCCAGACTAGAGCTTTCCAGAATCTCCACCTGGCAAGGACAAGACCGGTGCATCCCCCTTTACCACTGCATGGCATGCTAAACGACAAAGGCCATGAAGAGCCCATGTGGGCTGGCACATGGGGACATAGAAGATGCTAGAAAAACCGCTATGTGTCAGGCTCTGACCGGCTGCAAAATGCTATAAAGGTACCACCCCCGACTCCAAAGTACAGGTTCGAAACCCAAAACCCTACTAATTCCAACCACTACAGCTCTCCCTGTTTGTACCTGTTCTGACTTAAACGTTAGAGGGTCTGCGCTCCTAAGGAAGCCAACCGTTCTCACGTTTTCTCTGTCTTGCAGGATAACCACACGGACCACCGAAAAATATCCCCCAAACATTTGGCGGCGTCTGTGGGATCTTTTGACTGGTTCCTGCGAGAACGCCCACGACCACACGGCTGAAAGCCGTCTCACTCGAAGATACCCGGATGGCTCTAGTCACGCGGGGACAGAGACGAGTGAAAGCTCGCGCCAGGTAGCGGGCCGCTCGTTCAAGCCTCCCAACCCCCTGTTCCGCTCGGTGATCAGCTCTTTTTGGAGATGTTGGCTACTCAGCGGGCCATGATGGACGAACTGGCGCGACTGTACCAGGTTCCGTCGATGAGTAGAAGAACCGATCTCTCCCCCAGGCTCGACCCACGGAGGGAAGAATCAGCGATTCAACCCCGGCGTCCGATAGTGTCGGCGGGGACTACTCCCCCTGCGCGACCTCCCCCAGTTCCAACGTCGCATCAATCCACGTTGGCGCCCACACGACGGGCATCCCAGCAGGAGCCCCCTATGGAGGACGCAGTGGCGCGTAGGACGAAAGGGACCGCTTTCGAGTAGCTACAACGACTCGTCACCCAGTGCTCCAGCAACAAGTCAACCCCGCTAATGGCCCCTCCTCACCTACGAAGCCAAAGTACGGACTCGAACGAGCCAGAGGTAAGGTCTCGATGGAGAGACCATAACCTGCACCATCAGCGTGAGGAGGAACCCACGGTGGAAGTGTTATCCCGTACGGAGACTCGCGAGATGACGGCCTCACACAGATCTTTCCCTATGCCGAGGTGACTACCGGTAAAGCAGCGTAGCAGACGCTAGGATGTCGTCTCTGAACATCGCCGTAGCTAGGGCGCGGTCTGACCTCGAGGAAACATGCAAGACCGCCTGGGGCCTGTGCAGCCGCTCTTGGGGGATCACCCTGGGCACTGGCAGTTATCCGGCATGCCCGTCGACCTCTTGGAAGACCTGGCCACTCGGGAAGGGAGCTCGCCCTTCACGAGGGAGGTACATCGAGGAGACTTCCCCCAGCTATGGACTTCTCCGAAGTTCATCATGTTCGACGGATCGCATGATCCAGTCTACCATGTGCTGGCTTACCGGAAGTTGCTATTTTTACAGGACCAAGACCATGCTCTGTGCTGTGCCTTCCCGAGCAGCTTGACAGCTTTGGCCCTGGACTGATTTCATAAGTTACCTCCGACCTCGATCCCGATCTTCATTGCTCTATCTAGGCTATTCCTGGAACTGTACCGGAGCAATCGACAACCTCCGAAGTGAATTGAATCACTGTTCGATCTCACCATGGGCATGCGGGAGACCCTCCGGTGCTTCTCGATGCAATTCCGAAACACCTATCTCACCCTCGAGGACTCAACCGGGTGAGACCAGATAACCGTGAGTGGCTTTCGAAGCGTGCTCCCCGAAGGAGGTGAGCTTCATGACGCTATTGTCATTTTCGATCCCCGCACCATGGTCGAGCTCTTCGCCTTGGTCCAGCAACACATTAAGCTTGAAGATGTGGTGTTAGTGTTGGAAATAAATCCATAGTAGAGGCTCGCAGCAGAAGCAAAGTGAAGGTCCGAAGACCGTGAGCGGTGTGCATTACATATAAAATTTTTTATTGAAACGATCTACACATGCGTGTATAAATCTAGCATGGCAACTACGCGAACCCCTAACATCGATCTAACATGAAAGAACAATCTAGCATGCATGCATGTTCTATCTATGCTAGATCTATAAGTTAGAGATCATACCTCCTTGCGGATTCTTTCACCGCGACAAGTTTTTTCTTTGTCGATGGAGACGGGATTGGATCTACTCGATATATGTTCAGTGTAACGGCCATAACTTTCTGATCCGAACTTCGATTGGGCTGAATTTTGGATTGCAGGTAGATAACTTTGAGATGCAACTTTTGTAATAAGTTTTACCTCGTTTGGACTTCTGTAGCTCCCGAAATTACAGAAATATCGCTGCTTTTCTGTGTAGATTCTGGACAGCAAAAGCTTGCAAGAGATGCCTTCTAGTTCACCAGATCTCGCACGATGCACGACACCTCATCGATGGATCTCTGAGTGCCTCCATCTGACAAGCCTTCTCCTTCTAAGAAATCCTACGCGAGGAATACAAGTCGCCATCCAATGACGCAAGCGAGGGAGAGAGAGACAAGAGAGGAGAAGAGAAGAGAGGAGAGGGGGCGGCTAGGGTTTCCCCATGGCATGGCCGGCCCTAATGCTTGTCATCACCGACCCCCCCTCTCCCCCATTACTCTTATATAGGGCTGCCCTATCCTTATGGATGAGGCTAGTATGGATAAGGTTTAACTAATTCAAACCTCTCCCAATATATATCTCTCATTTATCTCTATCTTTTCCTTAGTTTTGAAAACGGTCAAAATCAGTCCATTTTCTGTGCCTCATGACCGGCCCCTTCATTGGAGGCAACAACCTCCTAAAACCAATGGTCCCGGCCTTGACCAATCTTCCAACACTTAGGACCGGCCCCCCTAGTGCATAGTGGCGCATGGTATGACCAAAACGCCCTTACATCATTAGTTGGTCGTTCCTCGTGTACGAGACTTTGCAAGGCACACATAAGTGAAGTGAACCAATGAATTCACTATTATCCAAGGTTCCCGTAGGGTACCCCTACTGAAGTCAACTAATCAACTCGCAACATGTCCCGGTGCATTGTACCCATGTGGCAAAGTCCACTTATGGTAAGGAATTTGTAACATCCGCCCCAAACATACAAGATTTTGTCCGCTTTGCCCATGCCCGCACGAACTTCCCAGGGAGGTCACCCATCCTGGTACTACTCTCGTCCGAGCACGCTTAACTACGGAGTTCTTACAAAATCCGTAGCGGCGCACGGTTTTAAAACGCGTCTTCTATGTTTGGAAGGGGAAATTATATAAGTAGCTCAGGATCTCCTTCTCTCCAGGCGATGTGGGGCTAACTCATGGCCTTGTACACCTCACCTCACCTCACCTCACCTCATCCATCTTGGCATTCCCGCCTCAGGAGTCTTGGCTCTTGGCTATTGGCCTATTGGATCTTGGTCGTCACAATCCACCCCCCTTAGGGCTACACGTCCTCGTGTAGGGTTAGACCCCCCCATTGCGAGGAGAACCAGCTCTGATACCATTTTGTAACATCCGCCCCAAACATACAAGATTTTGTCCGCTTTGCCCATGCCCGCACGAACTTCCCAGGGAGGTCACCCATCCTGGTACTACTCTCGTCCGAGCACACTTAACTACGGAGTTCTTACGAAATCCGTAGCGGTGCACGGTTTTAAAACGCGTCTTCTATGTTTGGAAGGGGAAATTATATAAGTAGCTCAGGATCTCCTTCTCTCCAGGCGATGTGGGGCTAACTCATGGCCTTGTACACCTCACCTCACCTCACCTCATCCATCTTGGCATTCCCGCCTCAGGAGTCTTGGCTCTTGGCTATTGGCATATTGGATCTTGGTCGTCACAGAATTGCTACATGCGTCTCTATACTAACCTAGGGTTTCCCCTTAGTGCACACACATAGCTACGCATCTACCATGTACTTAGTACGAAGCACTCACGGAGCGTAGGCTTGGACTTCTCGCTTCCTCTAACTGCGTTCTGTATTTTGAGGAGATGGTACAAGAACCGTACATAATATGGATAAGGTGGAACCTTCAGGGACCAGGGTTTGTGGCTTCCAACTTAGACTCGATCGACACACTACCCGAGTGTACCATCGATCCTTTGAGTCCGAGTTAACTTGCGTGGCCACCCAGAGTGCGACGCAGGCTACACTCTAATTTCCCCGGACTTACTATGTTCTTCCTTATACCCCTGCTCTCCGCTTAGTATGGTAAACCCGCTGTCCCTCCACTTGGTGCCATGATGCAACTCGAGCGGTAAAGAATACCGTCAAACTCGAGTGCTCATATGACTCGGTTCCTTCCAGGTTGACCACATACATCGTACCTCCGATTGCTCTGACAAGCAACCGGATCCGTCACCAGTCCAATTGATGACCACCTAGCTAGGGTTTAATACGACGTAGGTCAGACCAAGAAACTCACCTCCCATTAGGGGTGTGGATAGCCTACAGGAGTAACGCTGATGCAACGCTAGTCGGGTAACCCAGTACACCGTGGTTTTGGATCACTGCATCCGGATCCTCATATATTGGCACGCCAAAGCACCACTCAACTGGTTAGTCCATCAGATATGGTTCCTCAGGATTTAGGACCATTTTACCCTAAGCAGAAATACGATTTAGTGCATCGGTGTCTGCTCACCGATCTGTGCACCATGTTAGTTCTGTTCGGCCACAGACACTGTGCCTGGTAATGACCGTAGTGGAGACACCCACGCTCTGTCATCCCAACAGCTTATCCTGATAGGACGACCAACCCTAATAAGAGCTGCGAACGTATTTATGTTATATGGGACCAGTCCCTTGAATCTCCCACTCAAGTGGATTACCATATAGCCATGACTCTTTGTTTGTAATCTAAACACGTACTAAGGTACGTACCAAGATGCAATCTTATACTATCAACCATATATAGCTTACCTATTGATTTTACGAGCTGTAGACCTCACCAATTTTAACAATCTCCCACTAGGTCTAATAAGGAAAAACAGTATTGAGCTCCGTAGCTTCTACATACTGCCCAAAAGCCTTTGCTGGAATTTCTTAAAGGAATTGGCAATATTATCTGTAGATGCCACCTCAATACCGCTACTTGCATTTCCTCCTATAACTGTCAGATCAAGTGGATTTTGTACTTGATGGGTTTTCCCTAACGGTGGCGTCATGGCTCTTTGGACCATGTTTACCGCTCTTCTGTTGTCACAACAGATAACTAAACATCTGGTACGCATCCCTGGTTCTCCAAAAACTTCCTGAGTTATACCACTTATTAGACTACCTAGCACGCAACAACGTGCTCAGTCTTTGTGGTGGAGTCTGTGATGAACTTGCTTCACACTCTACCAACTACCACTTCTAATCCCAAGATGAAAATAATTCCTAAAATCGATTCTCTGGAATGCACATCTGACACCAAAGTCAGACTCTGTGTGTCTAATCGATATAAGGACCTGTGAAGTACAAGCTAACTCACAATCCTCACTTGATGAGGACTTCTGAGTATACCCTTAACTTTAATCCAGTGATCTGGACCCGGGTTCGACTGAAACCGACCTATGAATCCTACTGCGTAATAGATATCTAGTCTCATAAAACGAATCTGGCTAGAATCTTATCTACATGCGTAGCCTGTGACAGCAAAAAAACCTTGCTATGGTTATCTCGAGTTATCTTGATTCCCAGAGCATAACTCGCCTCACTTGGGTCTTTCACATCGAATTGTGATGACTACAAACCTTTATCGCAAATAATATTCTTACATCATTTTCAATCAGTATGATATCGTTAACGTAAAGTACTACGTACACCCTTGTAGTTCTTTCACCTTTCTTATACCCACTTGGTTTCTCCTTATTTTGATCAAATCCGTGTAAGCGGATTCCCTTGATCAAAATAGATATTCCAACCTGGATGCTTGTATCAGTCCATAAATGGACCGTTGCAACTTGCATTCCATATCTTCCTAACCTACTGACACAAAGCCTGGGGCTGCATCATCCATATGTCCTTTTCAAATTTCTATTAGGGAATAACTGTCTTGGCATCCATCAACCAGATCTCCCAACTATAATGGGCTGCGATGGATTAAGAGGATCCGAAATAGACTTAGACATAGCTACCAGTGAGATGATTTCGACATAGTCAATCCCTTCTCCTTTGGTAACTAATCTAGCTACTTAAGTTTTAACCGGGTGCTCTTTTTATACACCTCCTACACCCCGAAGGGTGATAGTGCTATAAGTGTCAAGATTGTTCCAAGGGACATTGATGCAAGCTTGCCTCTATGGCCTTTTATCAGTTAGAGCTATCAGAAGCTCCCACTACTTCTTTGTAGCTCTAGAGATTATCCTCCTAAAACTCTGGATTAACTATCGAAGTTTCTCCATAGTATCTATCAGAAGCTCTGATGCTCCCATAACGATGAGGTGGTGGTGGTACAAAAGTGAATCGTTTCTACAGTATCTAGTATACTAGTTTTTTTTATGTATCATCTACTTTAGCTATGCTTACAGATATGCACTCTCTATCAGTACCCAATAGTTCACCCAGAACTACCTTACCGGTAAACTTATGGTCTATAATATAACCCTGGTCTAGGTAGATGCTATTCGTAGAAACGATTATCTTTCAAATCTCAAGATCACAGAATAGTCCACCTTATGCCTCCCTAGGGTAACCTATAAACAGATATACTTGGAACTACATCTCCATCTCATCCCTCTTGTCCTTTTGCACAAGTGCAAGACAACCCTATATCTCGAGACACTATAGTGTCAGCTTTCGATTAGACCATAGCTCTCTATAGGTCTGAGGCACTGATCTAGATGAGAGATAGTTTCAGATATAAGCTACTATTTTAAGGTACAACCCCACCAAAAGGTGGGTAGTACACTTGGCAATACTAATCTTTCTTCGGACCATGTCAAATAGAGTTCGATTCCTTCTCTCGGAGACTTCATTCTGACGTGTCATCCTTGGAGCATTTAACCGAGAAATAATCTCATGCTCCCTCATGATCCTATGGAACCCATCTGATAGGTTCTCGTTCCTTTGATTAAATTGAAAAGACTCATATTGTCTGGACGTTCTTGGAACCATAGACGTCAAAATTAACTAACACCAATACCTTAGTGGCCCTTTTAGTATTATGCCTTCCAGATAACACTCATAGGTTAGAAGGATCTTCGATGAATATGTGAACAGAAACTCGGCCTTCTATTACCTCTGAATTTATCTGAGGAAAAATATCTAAATCAGAGGGGTTACAAATGGGATAGCTTCTCCGAAGGATTTAGATGAATTTTAATTCGACGCTGCAGTTGTGATGAAATCTATTTTCAAATTAGGATTAAATACAAAGAGATTATTCTGATCTATTCCTCTAGTAATGAAGCTATCTATTCAGTTTAAGATACATACCTACGGTGTTGTCTAAAACTAAAAAGTTCATTTACTGAGGAGGAAATAGAACAAAATCTTTAAAGATCAAAATCCTTATTTTGAAAAGACTAAGATAACATATCTGACAGCATTTGCAGTGGCTTATAGCATCAGTACCTATGTTAGGATCACTTCACCATAAAGTAGCCTTTTACTTTCCTTGAATCTCTGTGAATGCAAAGTCTGTATTCCAAGAAGCAAAAGAACTACTATTAAATAGTGACTTAACCCCAAACACCCTGAGACTATACTTAATCTTCAAATACCCCTTATTCTTGCCACAGCGGAAACACTTCCGTCCTTGACGTCACCAGACTTAGGAGTCCATACCAGTTTCTATACTAGAATAGTTTTCGATCTCTGATAAGTTACTCCCTTAGGTTCTTCTAAAGAAGACCTAGGTTAAGCACTAAAGGTATTGCCTTTAATCTTGATCTTATCCTTCATCTCTTGGAAATCTTCTTAGAAGTTCTACGTTTGTCATCTCTAGCATGTTAAAGCTAAAGTCTCTGACAACGTCTTTGAAGGTTCCAGACAAGGATGCAAGACATACGTCTTCCACCACCTCGTTATCTAGCACCATGTCTTTGGAATCTAGTTCGATCTGGAACTCAAGTATGTGTTCCTGAACAAGCATACCCTCAGACATCTTAGTACTGACAAGTATCTTGGTGAAAAAGCGATGAGTCTACTGACTTCGCCTTCCAGACATCTAATGTAAGTAAAACTTTATTTGAAAAGACTCGACATATCTCTGACTTGCTTCTAAAGAGTTGTCCGCAAGTCTGCTATAACATAGCACTTACACATCTCCTTAGACTCTCGCTAGTCGTCATATGTCCTAGTTAGTGCCCTAGTGATATCTGGACCCGTTAGGTCTGGTATAGGGATATTAACATCGGAATCCAATGTACGTTTACTACCATAAGCATAAGCTAAATATAGCTCTTCCGCTCTACGTAGTTAGAGACCCGATAATTAGTTCTCTTATGGAATGACGGATAGGGGAACTATATGGTTGAATAAAAAAGAATACATGGAAATTTATTTTATAGATTTTTAAAATAAGCTAATTATATCCAAATGTCAGCGCTACCCTCAAGCGAAGACATCTCTATGGATTAATTTAACCATGTATGTAAAATCTCAAAATCGGCTATACCTGTCCGAGGGGGCAGTGTGCAGGTCTTCCACTTACACGGGTCTTTCCCTTGACCCTATCCAAATCTATCAACTAAGAGCTTTGATAAACCATGGCTATCTTTTGGCCAGTACTACGTGATCACCATTGTCTTCACAACGAATACGTCACGTGTACTTCGGATGCTTACCCACGAGCCTAGGCAATTATGGAATGGGAGTTCAAACGGCCCCCATGAGGGTGAGTAAAGCCCTGAACCTTTGGCGCCGTAATCGCCATATCCCGAGGGAGATCACTAAGTTGCTTAGCATGGAAAAATATAGCTCTCACCTGAGGGGGTTGTTGAGTTATGCCCTCCCACCCGAGCACGAAGTGATTGGTCGGGGAGGCCAAAGGATCTCTAACTTCTTCTCTTGCATCTCTTATTAAATTTAAGGGTTATTTTATGCAAGTATGAGTGTACACTAAGGTCACGACAACCTATACACTAGACCCTGATCATACCGTGCTCCCACTAGCATTTCAAGCCTTTTGTTTAGCATTAATCGATCTCGGAATATCATAGTCCCTGCCTCAAGTGGATTTCTCCACTCAATGGTCACATTACATATCCCAAGAATATCGATACTCTGCAAACCTGGCTATCACGCTAATGCCCTAGAGCCTAGCCTAAGATCAGACTGACAGGAAAGGCCTCCCACTACCATGGCGCCTCACTTATAAATTTGAAGATTGATGTCCTAGTCCAACTCATTCTAGGTTTTGATGCTGACCAAATAGGCACACCCAACTAATCGGGTGTTGACCTAATGGTAGCATAACCAAATGTGAGAAATTCAACTATCATCAATAGTCAATTAAATAATAGGCATCACTAGTGAAATCATATCCTAATAAGATCACTAGGACCCGAGGGGAAAGGGCATCCCTCTAATACCGATAATTAAATTATCGCATCAGGGTTCTCTACTAAAACATAAAGAACTACTGAAAGAAACAACCACACAACTGAATCAAGTTCAGGGTCCGACCCCTGAACCTGACTGGCACAGCGCAGGCTCTCTGTCTTCTTTGCAAAGTTCCTCGATCCGGTGCAAGCCACTATATACGATCTCCTGACACTTTCTGCCTTTTGCCGTCATAATGTACGCTTCGCCGGATCGCCATTGTCTTTCAAGGTTCCGCTCGTCCTCCAAGGTTCCACTCGTTCTCCCGGTGATGGATCTCCGTAGTAAGTCCTCCTCTTCAATCTGTAACCGAAAAAGCTCTAGTATGCTTCGAGCAAGTGCTCGCTCGTACACAATTTCCTAGAAATAAAAAGAAAACATGCTTAGCAAAAAGCCTGGGAATCAAGGGTGGTCAACCTCCACCACTTGCTCAACTATGGCTCTAAAACCTATCCACACACAGAAGAAAACATATCCAGACATATCTGCTAACACGGGGTCCGACCCCCGGTAGCAAGCAATCACATATCCATATTAATTTAGAAGCGGCGCTGTCACGCCCCAGATATCTGAAACCGATCCCTAGGGTATGAGGTGAGAAAAGCCAAGAGATTTAGGGTTTGGTTGACTAACTACACAAATTTGGGCTTCTCACAGGACTGCGGCTCTCTTATAAATGAAGAAGGAGAAGGAAGAAACAAGAAATATTTTAAAACTTAATTTTATGAAAATATTTTTATTTTAAAAGAAAACAGAGAGATAATTTTTTTTTTCTTTTTTGTCGACAGAGATATGATCACGCTCGACCTTCAACCGGGTTATCCTCTCAGCATGTATGGCCTATCGGTGTCACCACCTGCTGACAGGAATCCCTCTAAGGGAGCACGGGACTCAAGCTACTGATGGCGAGCTAAGAGTCTCACCCACTCCCTGACACTCAGTGCACTAGTCTAGAGGTCTTATCTACAGGGCTAGTCAATTAGGTCATTTAGATATTTATATTTTCATTTTGAGCTATCATAGGCTTGTGGCCTTGAGGAGAAGCCTACCCAAAAGAATCCAGCTGTATTATTGCTACTAACAATTAACGAAAACACTAATATTAAACTAAATGATTCTTATACAAAATCTACCCATTACATTGCCACGAAACTACATACCAAAATAAAATACGACTGTAACCCTAAAACTGCCTCCGGCCTCCCACTGCTACTCCCGAACCTCCGGACCTGTAGGAGAGTCTACTTATGGGAAAGAGTAGCCCCCAATGGAAAATTGGAAGATTAGCCAAATTAATGGCTAGTGACATCCTAATAGTCTTTAATAATATGAGATGACATATGTAATTGAATTAAATTACATTAGCAGTCTAAGTATTAATGGAGCTTACAGAGGTTAGCCTAAGCCTACCAGTAGTCTATGTTCACATGCAATTCCTATTGTCACTAGGTTATCTACCACATAGTTCATTCGATATTCATTATGAATCAAATAAGATTACAATATAAGTCATCTATCCTAAAGTGAACCCCGGATATTTTGTTCATCCTGCCCCCGGTCGGGCATTACTATAGGGCCTTTTATTTCGATGTAGAGGGCCAGCTCTCTCGCCGTGTATCCACCAACACCATGCACAAATTACCCAGATTATCATAAGGGATTTTCCGTCTTTCACAGTGGAGCTCTACCACCCCACTTGCGTTACTTTGGAGGCTTCAACTACCCCGAGACAGAGTTGCTAGGCCAATCCCCACTAGAGGGCTACTCCTATTGGCTTTACCACAACCCTTGCTCGTGACCCCTTAGCCTATTGGTCTTCGGCTGTGCATGCAGGGTGGTTCACGACCCTTGCGCGCACGGGGTCCAATCTTTCCACATGATAGATTATTATAATAATAAAATAGCTTCGACCTTTTACCCCGGGATTCACACCACACTCACAACCTATGCATCATAATTACTCTCGCCCGTATTCCCGTGTGCCCGGTTCTCCATACTCCACTTAGGAGGGTGGGACCTGATAATTATTATTTAATTATAAATTTTCAAAATTTAAGGAGATTCCTACTTACGGTGTCCTAGCAATCAACAAAACAATTATTATTTAATTATTAATATTATTAAGCATGCATCGCCGGACTCGCGATTCCGCATGCAAGGTGAGGTCCACTCGACCACATGCGACGATGTCCCGCGGGACCTGCATGCAGCGTTATGGATACCTACCCTTAGTCATTCTCATTTTCCACTATTAAAGACCACGTAAAGATAGTAGATGTCACCTGATTGTCGAACACGGGCTTCTGCTAGCAACCTCCGCTCCGTCTCTGTCTTGGTCAACATGGCCACGAACTGTCAAACATACCCAGCGGCCTGGCCTATGGTTATTAAGTGCTACTAGATATCTCTAGCATAGGCCCTGATTGGCCGAGTCGATGAAAATAGGCATCGTTGGACACTGATCTATCGGCACGTAAAACGATGTATCAAATGGTGTAATGTCAATCGATTGGCATTATTGATGCCAAGGGTCATACTATGGCTCAACTGTACTATTCAGCCTAAATGATCGCATTCGCGTCGGACGCTACTACTAATGTGCCTTGTGCTCCGAAGAGCCTTCGGTCTTACTACTCTGGTGCACCAGTAGGGTCAGGTCTAGGCATGGTCGATGGTCCGACTCGTCATTCGCCCAAGATGTCCTCATACTAAGGTTTGACTATTAGAGCTGTTACTTTAATTAAAACGAGTCGCACGAGCCTGAGCTCGGATTGACGATAGCTATTACGCCTAACCCAATCGGATCCCGGGATTAGCAAGGTTTGGCACGTGGGGCACTGGTGGTCCATCGCCGTGTATGACTTGCATGTCATATAAAAAGGATGCAATAGCTGGGGCATCATCAACCAACAATGGGCATAAAATTTCATGATCCAAATAACGTAGTTATAAGGTTCAATGGCTCCGACGATTGCAATCAAGCAAATGTCGAAGGTTGCGATGCAGTCGTAAGAATGGATTGAGGGTCGGGATCAGGCACGGCAGGGGTCGTTAACACCAAATCAGGTAGATAGATGGGGTCTGTCTTAGGCAACAGTACCAGGGGTTGAGATCTAGTCCTTGACATGGCAAGGTGGCAGTGAGTGGTGGTCGGATGTCAGACTGGCCCATCATCAGTCAAGAGCCGACTGCAACAGTAAAAATAGTGAAACCAGAGGGTCGGCCAGCACCAAGGGTGGAATAGGCATCAACTGTGATTAGTCGCTGGTGGGGGTCTGTCCTAGCGCGGTCGGGCCTTGTCGGCGGCCATGGCCGGCTCGAAAGCAACCGCAAGGGAAGGGGTTGGGCTGGTCTTCATATAACCACATGAGAAAAAAAAAACAAAGGAAGGGAGCTGACCTGGTGCAGTCGGGGGAGATTCGTCGGCTCCGGCAGCTCCTCCTCCGACCGGCACGCAGCATACCATAGGGGTGAGAGATTGAGAGCGAGAGATCGGGGAGCATTAGGGGTCGGGCTGGGCTGCTCTGTGGGGAGGGGCCGTCGGCTGCGGCTCCTTTTCTTGCTCCGATCTTCGAGCACCAAACACCACAGAGAGGCCGAGAGATTGAAAGAGGGAAAGATAGAGGTCGGGGAGAGAGGGAGGGATCAGAAGGGGATAAAATCAGGCTGGGTCTAGGGTTTTAAAAAGGGGGAAAAAGGGGGGCGGATGGTAGGGGTAGAGGGGGGTGGCACTAGGGTAGAGGGGGCGGCCGACAGTGAGGTCAAAAAGGGGCGGCGGCAGGCAGCTGATGGGATGGAGGGGGGCGGCGGCCGGATTTGGGGGTCAAGGCGAGATCGGGTAGGTGGGGGGATGGGTCCAAGAGTGGGGTGAGAGGGAGAGGGATTGGGTGTGAGGGAGAGAGAGATCCGATAGAAGAGAGAGTGATCGGGTGAAGGGGAGGAAAGAGAGAGAGAGAGAGAGAGAGAGATTGATTGGCTGAGAGAGAGAGAAAAAGAGAGAGGGAGGCAGGGGTTTAGGGTCTGGTCGGGTTCCAGTGAGAGGGGTTAGGGTCTGGTCGGGTTTTGGGTTTGTTTTTTATTTTATTTTATTTTATTTTATTTATTTATTTATTTCTTTCTTTTTTTTTTGAGGCGGGCAAGCGCACTTACACCGGACCCGTGTCATGTCGTGACCTGCCGGCACGCGAACGTCGTCGGGTCCAATCGACCAGCTAGGATAACGGCTAATTATAAATAACTAAGTCGTCTCTAATTATCGTGCACAAGAAATTGCAAAAATAAACCGGCTATATCACAATCGTCTCGCGTTCCGAACCCGGGCCCCACTGCCTGGTCCCGCTCGAGTACAACCAACAGCATTCCAACCAATGAAAAATAATTATTCAAGCAACGATATTAAAATAATATTTAAATCAAACCGGGTTGCCCTGAGTGAAAACACAATTGAGTGCCGGTCATTACAGGCGCCTTGCAAGAACCATTCATAGAACATACAATATCTAATATGCATGATCTACTCGTAGAACCTCGATGGCGGCACATACTATTCATGCGCGTATATGACAGTTTTATAAAAAACATGAAACGCACACCACTAGCATGGCTCTGATACTAATTGTTGGAAATAAATCCATGGTAGAGGCTTGCAACGGAAGCAAAGTGAAGGTCCAAAGACCATGAGCGGTGTGTGTTACATATCAAAATTTTCACTGAAACGATCTACACGTGCGTGTATGAATCTAGCATGGTAACGCGAACCCCTAACGTCGATCTAAC
The DNA here is from genome assembly GCA_947650365.1 of Chamaelirium japonicum. Taxonomy (NCBI): domain Eukaryota; kingdom Viridiplantae; phylum Streptophyta; class Magnoliopsida; order Liliales; family Melanthiaceae; genus Chamaelirium; species Chamaelirium japonicum. The sequence continues at coordinate 98,330,661 of OX393550.1, read as the reverse complement.
ACGAAAGAATAATCTAGCATGCATGCATATTCTATCTATGCTAGATCTATAAGTTAGAGATCATACCTCCGTGCGGATTCTTTCACCGCAACAAGTTTTTTCTTTGTCGATGGAGACGGGATTGGATCTGCTCGATATATGTTCGGTGTAATGGCCATAACTTTCCGCTCCAAACTCCGATTTGACTGAATTTTGGACTGTAGGTAGATAACTTTGAGACGCAACTTTTCCAATAAGTTTCACCTCGTTTGGATTTCTATAACTCCCAGAATCGTAGAAATATCACTGATTTTCTGTGCAGATTCTGGACAATAAAAGCTGGCGGGAGATACCTTCTAGTTCACCCGATCTCGAACGATGCACGGCACCTCGTTGATGGATCTCTGAGTGCCTCCATCTGATAAGCTTTCTCCTTCTAAGAAACCCTACGCGAGGAAGACGAGTCACCATCCAATGACGCAAGCGAGGGAAAGAGAGACGAGAGAGGAGAATAGAAGAGAGGAGAGGGGGCGGCTAGGGTTTCCCCATGGCATGGCCGGCCCTAAGGCTTGTCATCACCGACCCCCTCTCTCCCCCATTACTCTTATATAGGGCTGCCCTATCCTTATGGATGAGGCTAGTATGGATAAGGTTCAACTAATTTAAACCTCTCCCTATATATCTCTCTTTTATCTCTATCTTTTCCTTGGTTTTGAAAACGGTCAAAACTAGCCCATTTTTCGTGCCTCATGATCGGCCCCTTCATTGGAGGCAACAACCTCCTGAAAACAATGGGGCCGGCCTTGACCAGTCTTCCAATACTTAGGGCTGGCCCCCCTAGTGCATAGTGGCGTATGGTACGACCAAAATGCCATTACGTCACTAGTTGGCTATTCCTCGTGTACGAGACTTTGCAAGGCACACATAAGTTAAGTGCACCAGTGACTTCACTATTATATAAGGTTCCCGTAGGGTGCCCCTAGTGAAGTCAACTAGCCAACTCGCAATATGTCCCAGTGCATCGCACCCATGTGGCAAAGTCTACTTATGGCAAGGAATTGCTACATGCATCTCTGCACTATCCTAGGGTTTCCCCTTAGTGCACACACGTAGCTACGCATCTATCGTATACTTAGTGTGAAGCACTTACGGAGCATAGGCTTGGACTTCTCGCTTCCTCTAACTGTGTTCTGTGTTTCGAGGAGATGGTATAAGGACCGTACATAATGTGAATAGGGTGGAACCTTCAGGGACCAGGGTTCGTGGCTTCCAACTTAGACTCGATCGACACACTACCCGGTATACCATCGATCCTCTGAGTCCGAGTTAACCTACGTGGCCACCCAGAGTGCAACGCAAGCTGCACTCCAATTCCCCCGGACTTACTATGTTCTCCCTCATACCCCTGCTCTCCGCTTAGTATGGTAAACCCACTGTCCCTTCACTTGGTGCCATGATGCAACTCGAGCGGTGAAGAATACCGTTAGACTCGAGTGCTTATATGACTCGGTTCCTTTCAGGTTGACCACGTACATCGTACCTCCGATTGCTTTGACGAGTAACAGGATCCGTCACCAGTCCAACTGATGACCACCTGGCCAGGGTTTAATAAGACGTAGGTCAGACCAAGAAACTCACCTCCCATTAGGGGTGTGGATGGCCTGCAGGAGTGACACGCTGATGCAACGCCAGCTGGGTAACCCAATACACCGTGATTTTGGATCACTGCATCCGGATCCTCATACATTGGTGCGCCAAAGCACCACTCAACTGGTTAGTCCATCAGACGTGGTTCCTCAGGGTTTAGGACCGTTTTATTCTAAGCAGAAACACGGTTTAGTGCACCGGTGTCTGCTCACCGATCTGTGCACCGTGTTGGTTCTGTTCGGCCACAGACACTGTGTCTGGTAATGACCGTGGTGGAGACACCCACACTCTGTTATCCCAACAGCTTATCCTGATAGGGCGACCAACCCTAATCAAAGCTGCGAACGTATTTAGGTTACATGGGACTAGTCCCTTGAGTCTCCCACTCAAGTGGATTACCATATAGTCATAGCTCTCTATTTTGTAATCAGAACACGTACTAAAGTACGTACCAAGATGCAATCTTATACTATCAACTATACATAGCTTAATTATTGGTTTTTACGAGCTGTAGACCTCACCAATTCTAACAGTTAGATTGTCGAGGAAAAATTGCCAAACAGTGGCCTCCTCCTATTTTGCGCGTAGGCACCCTCTTGTAAACAATTTTGTGAAATAGAGGGTCTATGGACTAAATGAGTCTTTTCGAATCTGTGCTCAATAGTGATCCACAAGAGCAGCTCGCGTGCAATCAGCTTGCACGTAGCTTCCTCAAAGAATAGTCCGCCGTCATGCGGACTTAAAGCAAGACCGGGGTTCTCAATGACCATCCCAAATGACCTTAAGATCGTCGGGGTAGTCCGCTGTCTAGGGGACTTTAAACATGACCAGGGTCCTTCGCATTCATATGCCATAAAAGGAAGCACCCTGGGGTGATCTAAGGGGACCTGAATGGGTGATCACCCATTTAGGCGACCTGAAAATCTCTTGGTAATCCCTCGAAGCTAGACAACTTGGTGAGGTCGCAAAAAAGAAATACGAAAGCCACAACATTAAAGGCTAAGGGCAAGGCCATTGTCCGCTGTCATGTAGACGCGATAAGCAAAACCGGGGTTATGAGGATCCTTAACCGGACAGAGGGTAGCTAGCTTTTGATTCTTTTATCGCTTGTTGAACTTTCACCATTTGGCCCTTACGCTCTGTTTTGATTCAATTTCTATCGATTTGTATTTTTGTCAAGCTATAGGGTCCTATTATTTTACACATATCGATTTTTCATGCATGCATATCGATCTTTTTGCGATGTCATTTATTTTTTTATCGATTTAGCTAGCTTATCCGGGGTATGGTCCTCGGATCTTCAGGGAAACAACACACGCGGTCTGATGCCATGCAGCTTAGCTCGTTGAGCGACTTGATGACATCACGGGCAGACACGACGGAGACACCTTACGTGGCTTGGTGCCACACAGTTTAGCTCGTTGAGCGACCTAGTGACATCACGGGCAGACATGACGGAGACAACTTACGCGGCCTGGTGCCACGCAGCTTTGCTCATTAAGCGACCTAGTGATATCACGGGCAGACGCGATAGAGATATCTTACGTGGCCTGATGCCACGCAGGTTAGCTCGTTGAGTGACCTGGTGACATCATGGGCACACGCGGCCTAATGTCATGCAGCTTAGCTCATTGAGCAACCTGGTGATATCACGGGTATGCGCAATGAAGCCAACACCCACGGCTTGAGGACCACACAATTTTTCTCATTGAGCGATCTGGTGACATCACGGGCAGACGCGGTGGAGACAACTTATACGGCCTGATACCACGCAGCTTAGCTCGTTGAGCGACCTGGTGACATCACGGGCAGACGCGACGGAGACAACTTACACGGTCTGTTACCACGCAGTTTTGCTCATTGAGTGACCCGGTGACATCACGGGCAGACGTGATGGAGATAACGTATGCGACGTAATGCCACGCAGCTTAGCTCGTTGAGCGACCTGGTGACATCACGGGCAGACGCGACAGAGACAATATACGTGACCTGATACCATGCTGCTTAGCTCGTTGAGCGACCTGGTGATATCACAGGCATACGTGATGAAGACACCCAATAGCCGACTTTATAGAGTGGAATGCAGTTTAGCTGGCATTGGTCAGCAGACGGAAGGATCAAACTAGTCCATATGGATGACCTCGCTAGGCTCCTGAGCGGATGGAGCTACGCCTGACCGCCCCCTTAGGAGGGGGTAATGATGGTGCCAAAAATATCACCGGCTCATCGTCCACGTGGCAGTAGCAGGGAAAAAGAAAACAACAAGACGACGGATGCCCCAGGGAGGTCACCCCTGTCTTGGGACGTACCCATGGCGACCTTGGGTGATCAAAGCAGGAAGCCCCCCCCTCCCCGGGGGTGGGTTCGAGGCTCAAGGTCAATCGCGATTTTTGGGCAGGTAGCCTTATGACCATGATAGGTCTTGGAATTCAAAGAACACATCCAGATAGCTTGCCCTGGCCGTCGCAACCAGATCGCCAGCAGACGAGGCTGCCAGTGGTTCGCGGCTCACAGCTCGCCCGGGGCTGACCCTGGCCGCATGCGACCAGCTCACACGCGGAAGAGGTCGCCTTGCGGCTGTTGCTCATAGCCCGCCCGGAGCTTACAGTAGTGGAGCGTCGTGTCCCTTAGACAGAGGCCGCCTGTGTCCATGGCTTGCAGCCCGCCTAGGGCTGACCCTGACCACTTGCGACAAGCTCGCATGTGGTAGAGGTCACTCAGTGGCCGGTGCTCGTAGCCCGCCCAAGGCTTGCAGTAGTGGATCGTTGCATTTCCTGGACAGAGGCCGCCTGCCGAGGAGCTCGTCCCTTCGTCTTTAGAGGCCACCTGTGGCCATGGCTCACAGCCCGCCCAGGGCTGACCCTGACCACCTACGATCATCTCGCACATGGTAGAGGTTGCCCAGTGGCTGGTGCTCGTAGCCCGCCCAGGGCTTGCAGTAGCGGATTGTTGCATCTCCTGGACAGAGGCTGCCCACCGAAGAGCTTACCCCTTCATCTTCAGAGGCTGCCTGTGGCCGTGGCTCATAGCCTGCCCAGGGCTGACCCTGACCACCTGCGACCAAGTCGCACATGGTAGAGGTCACCCAGTGGCCGGTGCTCGTAGCCCGTCCAGGGCTTGCAGTAGCAAATCGTTGCGTCTCCTGGACAGAGGCCGCCCTCCGAGGAGCTCGCCCCTTCGTCTTCAGAGGCCGCCTGTGGCCGTGGCTCATAGCCCACCTAGGGCTGACCTTGACCACCTGCGACCAGCTTGTACGTGGTAGAGGTCGCCCAGCGGCCGATGCTCATAGCCCGCCTAGGGTTTGTAGTAGCAGATCGTTGCGTCCCTTGGACAGAGGCCGCTTGCGGCCATGGCTTGCAGCCTGCCCAGGGCTGACCCTGACCACATGCGACCAGCCCACACGCCAAAGAGATCGCCCCCTTTTGCTAATAGAAAACTTAGAATGATACCTACGAACAACCACAGCTCACTCAAGAGCTCGTCAAACCCAACACCCACAGCTCGTTCAGGAGCTCTCCTGGTCGTACAAACCGCCATAGAGCTCGCCCATTGATAATAGGAAGAAGTGGGTGGATCAATGACACTAATGGGGACTTCACGGAGTTTACCCACAGCTCGCTCAGGAGCTCGCCTGATCGAACAAATAGCCAAGGAGATTGCCCCTTTTTCCCACGGAGGTTGCCTACAGTAAGGCGATGTCAAATCGACAGGTGTCACTATCCCTATGGAGCTACGTGGATGATTGCAGTCCACGAAAGCCGGCAGAGTTGGTCTAGGACCTCACAGACTAGAGCTTTTCAGAATCTCCACTTGACAAGGACAAGACCGGTGGATCCCCCTTTACCACCGCATGGCAGGCTAAACGACAAAGGCCATGAATAGCCTATGTGGGCTGACACATGGGGGCATAAAAGATGCTAGAAAAACCGCTACGTGTCAGGCTCTTACGGGCTGCAAAAGGCTATAAAGGTACCACCCCCGGCTCCAAAGTACAGGTTCAAAACCCAAAACCCTACCAATTCCAACCACTACAGCTCTCCCATTTTCGTACCTGTTCTGACTTGAGCGTCGGAGGGTCTGCGCTTCTAAGGGAGCCAGCCGTTCTCACGTTTTCTCTGTCTTGCAGGATAACCGCACGGACCAACGAAAAATATCCCCCAAACACGGTTCACAAAATATTTGAGGCAACCCTCACTTCGATCTTCTTCTTACTCACCACTGTCGCATCCTTCTCCTCCTCTTCCTCCTCTGTTCTTCTACCTCCTCCTTTTCCCCTCTTTGTCTTCCTTAAAATCTATGCATTCTATTATACTAGTCTGAATACATCTTCTATGTATTTGGTTAACCCGATAGAATGCACAAAGAAGTAAGAAGGGAAAAAAAAGTAGGGAGAAGTAGGAAAAGGAGGAGGAGGGGAGGAGGAAAGAGAAGAAGGTGGAAGAAGAGGAAGTGGATGGGGAAGGAGGAGGAGGAGACGACAACAACGACAACGGGTTGGATGGGCTGCGAGCGGTGGCACACGATGAGCAGCACGTGCGTGACGGAGGAAAAAAAAATGTGACGACCTATCGATCGGGGCGACCTATGAAAAAAAGACATGTTGTCGTTAGATTGGGGCTGCCTAAGGTATTTGGTGGGTTGCATTTAGCCCCACCCAAATAAAAACCATCACCATCTTATACCGGCGTTACCCGGTGGTATAGCACTGCTACCTGATGAAATCGTCCCCAGCCGGTGGACAAGAATAAATACCAAAGTCCCCGATAGAAAACCCCGCCCCCCCACCCCCCCGTCTCTCTCTCTCTCTCTCTCTCTCTCTCTTAAACTTCCCGACCAAACGAAACCCTAAAGATCCTCTCTCCCTTTGCCTCCAGATCTCAACTCCTTCTCTATAAAAGACACCGCTTTTGAAATCAGCTCCTCTATAAATCCAACCCTCCCTCCGTTTCCCGCTCGATCTCACTCCCCTCCGCTCCCGATTCCTTCCAAACCCTAGATCTCGAGGAGGAATCGTCGGATTTGGTGCGGAGACCGCTGGATCCGTCGCTCCGCCCTCCTCCGCTTGAGATCCCTGGTTGTCTGCTCCTTCGCAGCTTCCGGTCGAGGGGGAAAGCCTCTTGATCGGAACCCATCAGCCGCTTTCTCATCAGCAGATCTCTGGTTTTTCAGCGTGAAATCACCCTTTTGGACTAGAGGACGAGAGATTTTTATTTTTTTTGTACAATAAAAGATTAAATTAGACTTAAATCTGTGGAGAATTGCACCGATTCTGTAGTTGATTGGGTGAGGGGATCGTGGAAGGGGATACATGGCCGATCAAGGTTTGGAGGGGAGCCAGCCGGTTGATTTATCCAAGCATCCGTCGGGCATTATTCCCACCCTCCAGTAAGTTGCCCTCTCCCCTGTCTCTTCTCAGATTTTTTTTTATTTATTTTTTGATGAACCAAGAAAGATCTCAATCGAGCTGTTGGAGGCGGGGTATGGTCACAATGTTCTTTTCCTTTAAAAAAAAAAAGGTGGGCTACTCTTTATTTGGTATATTTGTGATGGGTAAGGTTGGGGACCTCAGTATTATGTAAATGGGCATGAGAGTTCCTTTTGGGATGGTCTTTTTTACTGTAATCAACGTCCATTGTTTTATTTTCCCACATTTAAGCATCTGTCTCCAATATTTATTATTGTTTTTTTTAAAAAATTCCGTAATAAGGGTTATGAACTGGCTCTGTTCTGTTTAAGCATATACAATTTCTAATGTACTATGGGTGACATCTGGAAAGATGTAAAAGGTTAGAAATATCGATTTCGACCATCATTTCTACCCCCTGAAAAAACAACATATTTCACAAAATATACCTAAATATCGCGATATTTCACTAAATATTTCATGAAATCTTGGGAATTTTTTTGATTTTTTGTGCCTTGGATGTAACCTTATCATCCAATGGACATGCTAACATTCATGAGTTGTCTAACAACACATGGACATTGAAATATGAAAATCAATGCTGTGGTGTGCTTGTTGTCGTTGTTGTATTATTAAGTTGCAAGAGCTTTGCTCCTGTCATTAACCTGATTTAAATTTGAGAAAGACTGAGTTGCTTCCTTCCAACGCTTTCCTCGTTTTTTTTTGGGACAATGTTATAAGACGTGAATGGAATCTGATCATGTGCGTACTTGTCTTTTCACATTTGAGTGACCATAACTTTTGGTTTGTTTGTTGAATGTCTAGGAATATTGTCTCAACTGTTAATTTGGACTGCAAATTGGACCTTAAAGCGATTGCCCTGCAAGCCCGTAATGCTGAGTACAATCCCAAGGTATGTAACCAATTCTCATGTTGTGATTGTTAAAGTGAAGTTACCTTTTGTTTATTGTCTGATTGGCATGTGGTTCGGTATTTTATCATCTGTATTTGATTGTTATCTTTTCTCGTGTTGTGATTGTTAAAGTGAAGTTACCTTTTGTTTATTGTCTGGTTGGCTTGTGGTTCAGTATTTTGAACAAGGATACACAAGAAAAAATTTCTAAAGTTGGATGTGCCTTGTGCATAAAATCGATATTGCTTAGTATTTTGTAGAAATAACTATAATGTTGTAAGTTTAGCTGAAAAGTTCAATGATAATTGGATTTTTTTTCACTTTCTTGAATCTTTTAGTGTCTGGGTTAGCATTGTTTGAAAACCATGTCATATAGCATTTTTTTATCTATCTTTTTGAACTGCAACTTTTATTTGCAGTTTGATTTTTCCTTGCACAAAGGTAATTTAAGATAACCAATGTTTTTTTTCTTAACTATCTTCTTCTCCTTGCTTTTGTAGCGTTTTGCTGCAGTTATCATGAGAATAAGAGAACCAAAAACCACAGCATTGATATTCGCATCTGGCAAAATGGTGAGTCGTTCTTGCTACACGTGTTTGGGCTACACATGCAATTTTCTAGCTATATTTATCTTTTTTGTTAGACAATTGTTACTAGATTTGATGAACCTATTACTTCGTTTGACTTATGCTCACAAACACGATAAATTTCCTTGTCTTTCACTGATATTCTAATTCATCAATTGTCGTATTTAGCTGCTTTACTTCAGAGATTCTCCATTCATTTATTTGAGGAATTGACTTTGGAGATACTTATAGGTTATAATTTCCTTTCTTTTTTCTTCATCATATTTGTGTTAGGTAAGACTGAGAGTGGAGAGAAGAGGGGATATGAGCATGGTTTTAAACTTCGATTCTGTGTCTGGATTCGGTCCAAATTGAAACCTGAAATTTCAATCGAAATTGTGGAAAATTTTCGAAACGGTAAAAAAGGGTAGTTTGTAGTTTTTTTTTTAATTTTAAATTTAAGTCTTTTATAATTGTGCATACATATTTACATGAATTGTTTGAATAAAACACACCAAACACATAGTAAGCCTGCATGGACCATAATAACCAATGTGGAATGTCAGTAAACTAGAAAAAGCTTGATAATCACCATCTATTTATATAAATTTAAATTGTTTACATCACGAAGAAGACAAAATTGTTCATTTTTGCGCGTCCAAGTAATCTCTTCTTCACTTGTCCAACTGAACTCATCATCATTAGCCCCATGATGCACCTCTGTTACAGGTGCTTCCCGGAGTCTCTGCAGTGTTTCATCCCTTGTATTTGTCTTGCTTCATGTTGCTTGTTGTTGTTTCCCCTCCCTCTTGCTACTTATCTGTCCTAGTTGTCGCAACAACTTCTTATTTCCAATAGTGGGCTCTACAATATGGTGCAATCTTCTATCTTCACTCCAACAACTGCATGTAGATTTGTTACATTCGAGGGATGTTCAAGAGGCATTAAATGGAGGAAGTGGCTCCGCTCGCCATTTGTTCAGCCTCGAGCTTAACGAACTTGCACTTACATCAGTTTGGGTTTGCTTTGCCCTTCACAAGCCTTCACCCTGTGTTTCTTGCACGCTTGGCCTTTCATATTTCTTCCCTCTGTGCTTCTCCCTTTTGCCATTTCACTAGCCGCATTGTAGCTATTCATTGGTTGCACTTTACTTTTCACTAGTCGAATTGTCGCTCTTCAATGAGCCATACTTTGCTCTTCTTTCCCTACATCCGTGCCTTTTTTTATACTCGAGAATGTGCTTGCCTCCATTTGTGCTTGTTTCCTTGAGTGTCCACTTGCTTCCAGATGCGTTGTCGACTTGTCGCCCTTCGTTGAGTCGCACTTTACTGGAAGTTGCCTTTGCTAGAGGACCTTTTCGTGGTTCTCTATTGCGAAAATTGTTCCGTGGCATTCTTAGCCATCAACATTAGTGAAGATGCCTTACCCTGGGTGGATCGTGGCCATGTGTTGTTTCAGCACTTTGGCCACCAACTCTATCGCTTAGTTGCACGTTGCCTCTCAGTGTTCCTCCTTTGTTGTCGATCGATGTACTCTTTCATTTTTTTCTAGGCGTGGGAGTTCGTGATATCAGTCTGGTGATCTATTTTAAGTCGGTTGGCTTGTAGGTTAATATGTTCCTCGGTCGGTCTGATTGTAGCTTCGATGGGTTCCCCGATTGGCCTGCTTACTGTCGGCGGCCGTTCTCTAGTCGACTTGCTTGCTAGTTAGCCTTGCACTTTTACTCCTATACAAACGCTACATGGTATCCCACCATGAGTTTGAAGAGCGATATCGAAATATATTAACTCTCATTTATATCTTTTTCCCTACGTGTATATTTCTTTCTATTATTTAGTATTCTCACCCGCAGCTCGTAGGTGACCATATCCAGTTGTATGCCTTTATATTTGGTATTGGTATATTAGGAAATTGAGCTTGCCCTTGAAGCTTTCTCCCAATGGTGTCCTTTGGGACGTTTCCCATGACATGGCCAACTTTTCTTATGAACTATTTTAAGAAGAAAACTGCAGCACTTTTTAGCTCTTTGTCGCCAACTTTATTTAGAGAACAATTCATTATTTGGAGGCCTTCCTATTGACAACACTGGGTTGGATGCTTCTGTGATCTTACTTAAATTTTCCGATGTATTAAAGTTTGATGGATTTATCTTAAGGTTGTGTGGTAAAGAGACCCGGGGAAGACAACCGATGAAATTTTGATTTTTGTGTTTCCAAAAGTCCTCTATTCTTTCCCTAATTTTATGCAGAAATGGCTCTTTTTTAAAAAATACGGAATGTTTTTAAAGTGGTGCGACCAAGACCATAGTTACCAAGTCGGAACTCGGAAAAAAAATTGGCTAGGGGAGAAGTTGGAAAAAACTGGAAAAAGTCAAAAAAGAGTCGGGAAACAAATGATAGAATTTTATAATATATATATATATATATATATATATATATATATATATATATATATATATATATATATATATATGTTTCAACAGGTTTTTTGAGCAGTACATGACGGGATTAAAACGCAATTAATCGATATTAAAACGCTTAAATCGGGACTAAAATGTGAAAATCATGACTTTTTCATAAAATCGCGACTTTTTGAAAAAATTGGGAAGGTTATGTAGCAAACGTTTATTGAATAACTCGTGTTTTAATCATGACTTATTAAAAAAATCAGAGTTTTTGGTAACATAGCGACCAAGAGACTCCCTACGTTTAGCTTTTTCAAACCGACTACCAAAAGTATGGAAAAAGTGGGTTTGGCCAAACAACCGTCCGATTTCTTCCATCAACCTTCAGTGAGTTGGGCTCATTACGGCTTGGTAAAAGAGTATATGTGATTTTTCCGGAGCTGCGATGGCCTTTTTCTCTAGTCAATCTTGTGACAACAAAGCCCATATGCAACCCGCATGTTTGTTGTCATGTTGTGGGCCCCATAGAGAATAGGGAGCTGTAGATGCTCGCTACATTTGAGGAGCTCGGTTGGGCGACCTTATAATAAAGAGCGTGATAGCAGCCCTTTTGGAGGGAAATTTTGGGAAATTGGTTCCACATGTTGGCAAAAGAGAATGTATCGCGAGCCCATTGGAGATGCTCTAACATCAGTTGTTGGTTGTTTCCACATCCATCCCCTTATGTTGACAGGTGAATCCTCATTAGCAGGGGTTCTTTTTGCCCAAATGAGGTGTTTTGGCCTGCCTTGCATAGGACCTGGTGAGACTATCCAGATTCCAAACTCCCTTTGTTAAACTAAATTGAAAGTCTAGGTTAAACCCTCTCAATTCGAAGTCCCTGAAAATCTCTGCCCTACAGTCTCGAGTGTGTCATGTTGTTTCACTTCAATTCTTCCTTGTTACATTCATGGAATTTGTTTATGAAGCAACACATCATGATTTGTTATTACTGACACACAAAGGTCCTCAGTTAGCTTCAGCCCAGTATATCGTCGTCAGTTAGCTTTAGCCCAGTATATCCTTGCAATCAGTCTGGTATAACAATGTAATGGTTGAACACGGAGGGTAGTTTGACGCATGTTTGATTCAACTCAAATCAATGTTCTAAAAAGCACTAGGCGCTAGTCGGGCGATGGGGGACCTTCTAGCGCCTAGGTGTTTTTGCTTTTTTTAATTATTTTGATATTATAATATATATATATATATATATATATATATATATATATATATATATATATATATATATATAAACTTACTATAAATTCAAGATTATCCTAAATATTATTTTATAGAGCATGTATCATTTACATAGTCATAAATTCAAGATTAACAAGAACAAAAAAACAAGCATGATAATATCATAATATCCATAATTTTAGTACATTCCAAATCATAAATTTATGATTATCAATAATAGAATAGCATCTATACACGTTCTAGTTCCTAGGCTCGCCTAGGCGGCCGCCTAGCCCCGCTTAGATCCGCCTAGGACCGTCGTCAAATCTCGCCTAGAGGCCCGGGTTGCTTTTCTGCACCGTCTAGGATTAGGCTAGGCGGTGGGGGGCCTTCTAGCACCTAGGCGGCCGCCTAGGCCGCTTTTTAGAACACTGCCTCAAATATGTAACACTTCATTTTTTGAAATCATATCATTGTTCACTTTGATTTCGTGTAGCGGTTGGATTTAGCTCGAATGTAAACCTTCAATTTTGGAATTGTCATTGTTCCCTAACTTTGAACTTGAGCTCTTTCATCAGGTTTGTACAGGAGCAAAGAGCGAGCAACAATCAAAACTTGCGGCTCGGAAGGTATTTGATAACAGTGAGATGTTCCTAATCTCACTTGGTGCTTACGCATTCAGTGTTTTAATGTATTTGCAGTTTAACTTCGTTAATTCCAATAAGCGACATTATGGTGTAGCTGCTAAAATTCTTATCTAACATTGTACCTTTGATTATTTTAGTATGCTCGTATAATTCAAAAGCTTGGTTTTCCAGCTAAATTTAAGGTAAGTAGTTACATCGGTCTTTTCGTCAATTGGCATTTTGTCGAAACTTGTCTGCTGTGTGAACATTTTCATTTTAATATATCACCATCTAATATTTTGATGTGATCACCAGGATTTTAAGATTCAAAACATCGTCGGTTCGTGTGATGTCAAATTTCCCATAAGACTTGAGGGCCTTGCATATTCTCATGGTGCTTTCTCTAGCGTAAGTTAGAATTTTATGCGCTTGAACATAATCTGCGGTAGATACACAACTTGTCTTTAATCTTTACGGTATTACATTTGCTTCTTTCCCTTTCTTTTGATTTTCTTTCCATCTATTTGTGGTGAGTGATTGGTTTGTCCGTTCAATAGCTGTAAGAATAGCAAGCCTGAAACGAATATATAGTTAATCTTCTATCCACTCTGATTAAGATCAGATGACTGATGTAAGAACAAGGTTTCTGCTTTGCTGTAGAAGCCATCTCCTATTATAAGTTTCCAACATGCCCACTTGGTTTCTTCTGAATCAAGGTTGATGGTCGCTACCGACTTTGTTAGAAACTTAGAACATTTTCTATCTCATCTCCCCTCTTGGAAGATCTACCGAGTACTTGTCTTGCTTATATTATATTGGCATCTTATGCTGGCTTTCTAATAATATTTCTTAATCTGAGCATATCTTCTTGTTATCTGTTTCTAACAGTATGAACCAGAACTCTTTCCTGGTCTGATCTATCGAATGAAACAACCAAAAATTGTGCTACTCATTTTCGTCTCTGGCAAGATTGTTCTTACGGGAGCTAAGGTGAAAGTTCATCACACTCTGCATTTTGTGTGTTAATTCCGTCTCGGCTAACCGATCTCTTTGGTCTCAATTTCAGGTGAGAGATGAGACATACACTGCCTTCGAGAATATATATCCAGTCCTCACAGAATTCAGGAAAAGCCAGCAATGGTATGACGATAGCCTAATATGCATGATCTGTATTTCTTATAAAGTTATAATTGTTTTATAAGGACATATTAAAACAACACAATTTACAAACATAAATGCAGACTTCCGTTTGAGCCTTGAAGCATCCAACATAACTCAGCCCTGCCTTCCTTGGATCACATCTGCTTTGTATATTTCATTGTCTTCCAAATTGATGCTCTATCTAGAAATACAAATACCTCCCTTATGCCACAGTCCAAACTCCTAAAATGATCTCCAAGGTGCACATAAATCTGCCACAATTTTGATTTTTTATTTTTTTCGAATTTTTTTGGTTAAGACCGAATTTAAATTTCTTTTACTATATAGTTATGACCCTCTACGACTTCTTTGTTGCAAAATTGATGCCCCTCTGAGTAAGGGGTGGTCCACAGTGTGTATATCAAGCGGCCCGATGTGGACTAAACCGGTGGAGAATCTCAACAATTAGATAGGTATTAGTTTGTAGGTGTGCCGATACATGAATTATCGGCAATGACAAACCATTAGCATTTTCAGCTTTTCTGGTTCAGACCTTTTTTTTGCTGCTTGGCATCCTTCGGTCTCCTTGATTGCGTATGACTTGTTAGGATCGTGCCATTATGTCTATTGCACATGTTTCACAACTGTAACATTGAATCGGTACCACATTGGATCTCCGATCTCTTGATGATCGTCTCCCTTTGCTTCCCTGTTGGGCCTTTCTTTTGAGCTTTATATATATTTTATTTGTTTCGAGAAAAGTTGCTTCTTTGCAGGGACTTCTCCGGAAACGACTTGTCTACCTACGGATGTAATAGTATATAGACTGCTATGTACTGTTTGAATCAATGACAATTCTTGATTCTCTTTGAATAAATCCCATCGGCTCGAGATTAAATTAGGAAAATGTTTTGGTAAAGCTATGCTCATAGTCCTTGCACAACTAACAGATTTCGCTGTGTTGTCGTCCTGTGAGCAGAGCATTTCAAGACAGTGGCGCTGGGTGGAGAGCTTCTCAGTGGATCTACTGCTAACGCTATAAACTCTCGACTGTGTACAGAAAAAAAAAGAGCGCCCCGGAAGTTAACGAGGGAGGGATTCGTCAGCGTGATCTCCGACAGTGTTCTGGGGATTTTGAGCTGTTTGTAGGAGTTTGTCACGAGCCTTGTCGAGATCGTGGCAACCCAGGAGTAGACTGTTAGAGAATAAACAGTTTGTGACTTGACTGTGTTCCAAGAGACTGATAACAAAGCTGTTATTCTGACTCTTTTTTTCTTCTGTTGATAAACTTCAGCATGTGCAACTTTGTGTAGTCACATAGTTAGGGCAATATTATGATTTTGTTCATCAGAGTTCTGTGCTATTTTCCCTTAATTTGGGTGTCAGTTTTGGACACACTCTGCATGAGGGCATGAAGGTAGCCCCCTGAAGATTTCCTCATTTGGTTTTTATTTTTGGTGGGAATTCTTGCACACCCAGAACTTCTCTCTTGGCACCCCAGGGAGTTTTTTGCCCCGAAATGTTTCGGCTCCCAGTTGTTCTCAGTCGCCTGACGGCAGCCACCGTCTGCCTCCCTGCAGTTTCCACTCCCCTTCTTGTCAGTCCTCACAGCCATGTTTCGGCTGCAGTTTACTAATTGCCAAGAGTCCTGCAGGAACTCAGTATCATTTACATCAGTCATAATTGGGGCAGCAACTCGGACTGGTTGAGGGGTCAACCCAACCCCAACCAGATGGGTTGGACCCTCTGCTCAATCCCAGCTCACTCGTAGTTTCATAAGTTCACTAGCCCAAGCCCAACCCAAGGTCGACTTGACTTGGCCATATAGGTCAGATTTGACGAGTGGGGTTGAAGATATATCCATAATCAACAGATCATTTGTCTGATCAAAATGGAAGGTCACGCTTTAGATCGGGTTACAGGGTAATTACTCGGAACTAACCAAAGTACACTTTGCATGATTTTATCAAAGTTTAAAAATGAGATCCTACTACTTGAGCCGGGTTGCCCCCTCTGCCCAATCCCAACCCGAGTTGGGATCGGTTTGCGACTTTTTAACCCTAGCCCAACCCATGCATGTAAAATCTCAAGCTTGCCCAAATTCGAATCCGACTTGTGTTGGGTTCGTGTTGGACCAGCTGAGTTACAGCCCATTCACCTGTCGATATGATTAAATCAAAATCCAGTCCTTCATTCATGACCGAGTTTCGTTTATTAATTAGTGTAAACCATTTCATCACGAATCAATTCATCAGCTACAAAGTAGCAGGAAGGAAAAAAATTACCCAAAAAAGAAAAAGAAGGGCATCATTTACATGTTGGACAAATCGAATAATACACTTGGGAGGTCGTCGGTAGCGATGCAGTTCATCTCCATTGAGGCACCGAGAGGGCTGTGTACAAAGAGACGATTCATCATTGGTCTCGACTCCACACTAATAATTTACTGTTGCCTTGATTGCATCCAAGATCTGCAAAGGAATTTTCCAGGTCAATGTAGCGACGCATGAATGCATCCATCGGGAAAACCGAATGACCTCTGCACACTGATACATTATCTACAAACCTTGTTCTTTGTGGGCATATAGAACGGTTCGTAGACGAGGGGGAAGGGAGTATCAAGGCCACATATTCTGGCTACAGGGGCTTCCAACTGCAAAACATGAAAATTAGGAAACAACAAATAAAACTAAAATAAAAATAAAATTAAAATTAAAAATTAAATAAATACATGACACCAAGAAATACCTCTCCATTCATCCTCACATGAAATACCTAGAAAGATCTCTCTCTCTCTCTCTCTCTCTCTCTCACACACACACACACACACACACACACACACACACACACACACGCACACACACACACTACACAAAAAAAAAAACTGCATATCAATTGGTAAAAAAAACTGCATATCAATTGGTTTGGCCCACTTGGGGATAACAGTGAATGAGAGAGGGGTGATCCTCGACTGCAGCTGCTACAGTTAAATGCCCCCTGACATATATTGTTTAGTATAGATAGATCCAACAGAGTAAAGATGATCCCACCGGCAAATGTCTTGGCCCTAAGTTTTGATTAGGATCATATTTCATTTCTATATCTACTATAATTGTATTCTATATACTATCTAGTTCAAATGATTTCAGAACCATTATCCTCTGATGGTTACCTCCATAACTCCAATGTATGCATTCAACCATATTCTTGTCTCTATCAGCAATGAATTTACCTAGAGGAATTTAAAGAGGAGCAATGCTATTCAGTCTCCGACTTGGTCTTCCTAGACCGAACCACACAGCCGTCCCATTGCCTGCCAGTTGTGGCTGAGTATGATTCACTAGTCAGGGCAACATACAATAGCGGTTGTGATCAGTGCCACGCCAGGGGGCTGGGTTCGGGAGGACAAAGTGGGAGGCTGATAGGATTTACTTTGAAGAGAGATTTCCTTTGAAGAGAGAAGCACTTACGGTGGCCAGTTGCTGCAGTCCCATTACAAGTCAAAACTTGCACATTTCAACAAAATTACTTGCAACACTTGTCAATACTCCTTTGTAAATTGTCCTTAAATATCTGTTACTCAACACCCATAAAATAACATGGAACTTTCCTCTATAATATGCTCTCTTCAAGAAAATTAAAACCACACTGGCCCCTACATCTATTAGTATTCACGACAGTTGTCTATGCAAGAAGATGAAGGCGGGTATGGGTGAAGTTGTACTTATGCACAGCTGGGCCAAGTAATTCGAGACAAGAATATGACCAATGGACCCGGCCCAAAAAATCATTGGTATTTCGCTTGCCCAAATCCGATGAATGCATTAAAAGATACGACCGAAAGAAGACGAAGGATTTTGACAAGTTGTTTGTGGAGTCGAGCTTGTATCCGAATTATAGTCAGGTTTTAAAACTTAGGTGGCTGATTCAGCTACTTTGAACAATAGAGTGGTGGGCATATAGGAACCATAGGATTGAAACCTAATGGATTAAGTTTGATGGATGAAAGGGTAAAGTGTGGGTACATCTTGGATCTGTCAATTATGTTATGTTCGAAGTTCCACTCATTAATTAAATTTCCCATGATCCTTCTTTTAAGCCCTACATAGCATTTAGTCCATCATTAGCCACAATCATAACAACAGTAGCTCTTTTGACTCAAACTTACATATGCCTTTCATAGATTTTTTGTTGTTTGTTATATGCAATTCCCAGAATTCTCTAGTAACCCATCTAATATAATCTATTGTCTAATTCAGTATCTCACTCGGTACTATTCTATAAAATTACCTATTTTCCAAGTACAGTGAAGTGATACAATATGCAATGATATGTGACAAAGGGCATTCATAACCTGGTAAATATTTTAATGCAGACTTGGTAAATAAATATTAGCATGCCTTCGAGCATCACAAACTATTTGTTCTGTGCCAAAAGTGGAATCTTCTAGTCAGTTTCTTTAAAGTTCCACAAGCCCTAGAGAGATGATACTTAAGTAACTTAATCATGAGACATCTATATAACATGTTATGGTTGTTCACAAGGAGACAAGGACAAAAAGGCGCGGGATAGATCTAGCCGTCAATCAAGTTCTGAAGAGAGAGAATTCAAACGAAGCCCTCTCTCTCGTGTGTGAATAGGGCTCTCTCATAAATACTATTAGAAACCTACTATAAAGATATTAAAAACAAGCTATATAGATAATAAATACCTATTCAATATCATTTAATGGCCATTTGATGTTAATTAATACTTTTTTTTGGAAGGTTAATTAGTACTCTCAGTCTCTCTCTCTAACAAGTGAATCACACCCCGAAGGCAGCCGCGGCCGCCAAAGGCAGCTGTCCGAGTGCCGATGGGCACGGGTATTTACTAGTGATCATACAAAAGAAGGAACTTATCATGCATGAGTCAACTCAATGGAGTGGCAAAAGTTTTGATTTTACAATTACGAAATCATTTACCAGCCTCATTAGTTGCTTACACTCGGTTAATCAAGGATGTGAAATCCAATGGTCAGGAGAAAAGCTCAAGTTATTAGATGGATAAGTAGAGCTTGTCCAATCAGAGTCGGTATGCATTGATGGTGGTGCCAGCAAGACTAGTCAACCTATGGAAAACTGAAAATATGCAATTACTAGATGGCCCGTAAATGTAAATGATAAGCACATACCCTCAGGAAGCAGCGTTCTGCGATCGAAGCAGATATCTCAGCACCAAATCCTCCGGTCACTGGAGCTTCATGACTAACCTGCCAATTAATAGAGACGAAAGGAAACGTGCCTTTATATGTACAAGACACAGCAGTAAACAAGTGGATAAGGGCAGGGAAAATCCTTACAAGAAGCTTTCCTGTCTTTCTAACGGAGGCTTCTACTGTTTCCTTGTCCCAGGGTATCAGTGTTCTTAGATCTATGAGCTCGCAAGAGATACCAACCTGTAAATTCTCCACATCAAATTACCTTGCTACATTACTCAATGGAATCAACATAGCACTAGTTTCTGCCATGCCTGAATATATTATACATAACAGAAAACCCATCTAACTTTTTAAAATCAAGTAATTAATTGTTAAAATAAAAAAAAGGAGCATGAGTTGAAACCTGAAATTTGCTAACACTATACCAACACTTCAGGTAAGGAAAAAGTTCTGGATATGTTAGTTGTATTAGGTTTGGTATGACCAATGTGTAAAAAGGTAGTGGCAAAAGCCTAAAAGATATAGTTTGAAAAATTAAAAATCAAGTAGAAAAATGGATATGTTAGTGCATGGATATGATTTCTCCACCAAACTTCGGCTATAACATTGAATATCCAAATTTGCATAAATCTTGAGCAAATATATTAAAACATTTTGGTTCAGATAAGCACTTTCACTGTTTTAGCGCATAAGCCTGGCATTTGAGGCCATCCACAGCATCTTGAAAGAACATGTAAACGGCCCTAGAATAGGCAGTGAAATAATAAAAGACTAATCTTTAGGTCTCTGTAGAAGGTATGCATAAATCTCACATGAGTTCATGCAACACATATATGGCTCACTAAGTCTCACCTATTGGCCCTAGGGTATTTTCTAAAACCCACACCTACGTTAGATATCTTCCTGAATAGCCATTGAACACAACGATGTATTGAACAGTTTCATGGATGTTCAGTTTATGCAATCAATTATTGATAAGCCTTTATTCATATCATTGTTCAATAACTTGAAACTCGGACTCTACTCAAAAGCCAGTCGAGACGAGTAAACTTGGCCCGGCTCAGCCGAGTTTTACTGAGTTTTAAAACAATGATTCGTATTGTGGCTTATAAGCTAGAAGTAGTCCCTATGTTTGAAATCAGTTTCTAATAATGATCATGAGGAAGGGCCATTGCCTGCACCTGAAATGTTTTTCACAGATACAAATGGGGTTAGGCATCGACTCATATGGTTGCACATATGGATGCTGCTTGATTAGCTAGAATGACTATTCCTCTGGTCAACAACAGTGGAGATCGCACAACAACATGGGTGTGAATCTGACAGAGTGATGTACAGGATCAAGTCTACTTCAGAGGTAACAACATTGTCGGATATGGGAAGCAGAACTCAGGATGCACATGGTCTATGGCAGTTATAATTCTAGGGCACAACATCTTGCCAATGTATTATGCTGGTTGCTTTGGGAAAATCCACAACATCAGAGGCACATTGGATGAATCATATTGGACGGTTGGTGTACCTTAAGGAGTTGAATGCCTACCAAGGAGTTGATCACCAGCATTCATCCATGCCGGATAGAGAATTTACCAAACACACAATCTTGGTACTAGGTGGTGTGCATAAAAGGTTCTTAACTGTTTCTTAATACTGTAAACATAATTATTATTATAATTATGAACCAGCTTGTGAATTGTTCTGTGTTTCACTGGGTTCAGGATCCCTGTGGCCATGATACACATCAATTATGAGTAGAACAATGTCTTGTGATTGCCTCGAAGACTAATCAAGGATGAGGTTTTAAAGGAAGGGATTTAGTCTAAAGTATTATGTGAAAGGAGAGATTCATGTATAATATCGGAGAACTAGAGGGGCTAAGAGCAATAGCATATATAAGTTATATTGTCGTTATTTCGTGGTCCTATCCAAGTTACTTAGTTGCTGCATAACAGAGTTTATGCTTGCTTAGCCAGGGTTTCCTATCTTACACACACCACCACCACCCACAAAAAATAAAAAATAAACCCCAAACCCCCAACACACCCACCCACACACACAACCAAGGCCAACCGTAATGTTCCCCCCTTGGCTGCCCAATAGAAGTGTGAAAAAAAGGTCAGAAATTCAGAATGATAAAGCGTGGAGGTTTCTGATGGGCCATCCCTACACCATTCATGATCTCAGAGCGCACAACTCCCTCGTCTTTTCACAGAATTTTATTCCTCCTTGCAGATATGAGAGGCGCGAACCAAGCCATGTGAAGCCTCCTTTTGAGGCGAGCAAGCTTCAAAATAGATATAATGTTAGCTGACACTGTCTATAAGGTTTAGCTGATGATCATAACCAACAAACTGGGGGAAGCGGTTTTGCATTGTCAATTGTTGTAGAACTTACGGTACACTGTTTTATGACTTGAAAAAATACCAGTCAACCTTTTTTCCTCAATGCACATGTAACCCTTTACCAAAAAACATAAAGTGAGATATGAATTGTAAAAAATCAAGTAGAATTTACCTCTAGTGAAGCACTAACATAAACCACTTCATTAAATATTTCAAAAATTCATTTGAGTCTTATTCAAAAGTGATAAGAGTATTTTTGGAACAAAAAGATGACAGAGGGGGACTAAATGCAGACGAAGCATAGTTCATGGTTCAAATTGTTCAAAAAAAAAGTAGAGGGACCAATATGAAATGAGGTGCATAGTTCAGGGGAGGATTTTGTCATTGCCCTAAAAAAAACCCATGAAACTCATTTTTAATGCATACAAAGCCTTTTGACATCCAAGATAGAAAGTTAGAAACAAATATGAAATGGATCAAATCATACCATTATTGTGTTCTATAAAATCTTTAGGGTTAGCATTCTTTCACTGGAATGAAAAAGTCATTTAGAGAAACACAAGACCTGATCCCTATGTATATATCACTAACCTTAGCAGCAGCATCACACGCTTGTTCCAATATTGAAAGCTGGGCTCCCCAACCAACAAGTGTTATGTCACTGCCTTGACGAATCACCTGGTGATAGATTACATATAATTTACATTTCTTTGAAATTAAATATGATAAGGAAAGGGAGAGACATACCTCGGCTTCTGATAGAGGCAACATATAGTCATTATCAGGAACTTCTTCTACAGCCAAGCGATACAACCACTGTAACAAGATTCATGGAAAATATGAGGTTAGAAGTATAAGACTTATTGATAGAAATTGGATGTGCTATATGTCTCTAAAGCTATCCTTTTAGCCAACAATGCATATTATTGAGAGCTTTTACTTGTAATCATTTAGTTTTAGATCTCAACAATTAATAAATTAATCAGCATTGCTTAGTAACGACATATCAGATCTACTTTCTTAGTGCCAAACCAACTCGGTCAACTTAACAATGTATGCAAATATGCTTAAATACAATTAGAATGCACATCAACAGTCTTTTAGTGGAACAAAAACTCAAATCACAAATTTGGGCACCTATGATATAATAAAACAATAATACCTTGGGTTCAAAGAAAACAACTGGGTTTGGATCTCGTATGCATGCCAGTAGTAATCCCTTTGCTTGTTGTGGGCTTCGAGGGATCACCACCTAGAGAAAAGAAATTCATTCTGAAGTTTTAAAAATGAAAATTGTAAATGCATCCTATGATTGTGCAAAAACTAAAAACTAACGCAGCTCATTTAAGTAATTTTCACTTTTCAGGACAGCTCGAGATGTAATGCTCCTAATAACCAAGTTATCTTGTCTGCAGCTAAAATCTTATGCCTTCTAAGAAACGCTAAGCAATTAGATATTGAGTAAGTAGTAAGGAACAAAAGGCTGAACCTTGAGACCAGGAACATGACAGAAGAAAGCCTCTGGTGATTGTGAATGATAATGGCCCCCATGCCCAACAGCTCCATAAGGGGTTCTAATTGTTAACCCTGTAACAAACATAATATTTTGAAATGAAGGCATCAGTTAGTCAATAGAGAATAAGTAAGTGTTGCATAAAAAACTACCTCCGCAATTGAATTCGTTCCCACTACGATATCTGAATTTAGCTGCTTCATTGACAATCTACAGAGAGAGAAATTTGTTATGTATTTTTTACAGTATGACAAACCACTTGCAAATGAATAAGATATCATGAAAATCTAAAGCTTAAGTTGCTTTTTAAACACATAATAAATGTGTAAGTACATACCTAACAATTTCGACACAAAAACCGTTTTGGATGTTTGAATGGCTCTTTTAAGTAAAAATCCTTGTTGGAAGCAAAAGGGTTTTTGTATATCCTCGATAAGGCAATCTTTGGACATATTAAGGGACACATGTACGACAAGGGTTAGTCGTATTGTGCCTAGGGCTTTCCTGTCGAGAATCTCCCAATCGTCATCGGACATCTTCACTTGTTTCTTTGATCTTCCTCCAAGAGTAAGATAGAGATCCTTCTATATAAGTAAATTCTCTACGTGCATGATACATTTCCAAAATGCGAAAATCATGCCATTGAATTTCCCAATCTTAATGGTTCCCCCCTCTGTCATCGCTTCCACTCGAGCATATGATCAGATACCAGTTTTTTAGGAAACCATAACCCTGATCATGAGAGAATAAAAATGAAGAAGAAAGACATACATACATGAAAAACAACCGGAAAACAATCACAGAGGGAAACAAGCCGCACCAAAATCCACTATGTTGTCAGAAAAAAAAAACCCTACGAACACCAATACAATAGAGACGACGCCTCCAATCAGTCTGATATGGCTAGGACTATACACTCCTCAAGTGTATAATTACGACTTATGAGAATGCCCTCCAAACAAGTAGGCAAGGTACAAAAAATCGATATATTTCGCGAAATATATCGAAAAAATGAATACTCGATACGAAATCCTGCCTGCAGTCTCTAAGCAAAACTGGAAATGTCAAAATATCGAGCAGTTTCACGAAATATCGCGATATTTACACGAAATATTTCCATCCCCATGAAATATCACGAGATTTTGTCAAAATTTCGAAAAATATATCCGAAAATTGTGGGACTAACTGGTTATAAAAGGCAGCTTGTAGCCTGGTTCTCAGCAACTTATTTACATATAATAACATTTAAGTAAATGTCGCCATTTACTTTAAGTTATTATATGTAAATAAGCAAATACCCCCCCCCCCCCATTTGATTTCAATAAAGATATCAAAAAAATAAAAAACCAAAGGAATCAAAAAGTAAACTTTCAGTTTTAGTAGGAAAAAACAGTTTTCATGGTTTTTTATAAAATCCACATGGTGAGAAAAGTGATTAAATCAACTCATTTTTAGCTCAAAAAATTCCACAAGATGTAGAAGTATGAGTGCATCTAGAAAACCATGGTCCATCTTAGAAAATTTTGAATGTATAAAAACTTTTCTATATAAAAACTCTTTTTTCTAGACTTAGCAAAAAAACAATGTTTCACATTTCAGCATAATTTTTACACAATTTCAAACTTGCATAACTTTCTTGTTTAAGTCCGCTTTCAAAATCGTTTGAATAAAACATTCTTTTAACAATCAACTAATCTTTATTTTGAAAATATTTTTATCCAAAAAAAAAAGATTAAAAAACATTTGAAAAATATATATTAAAACTGAACCAAACAATATTGCACAAGACTCACAGACTCAATACATTGAATACATGCTATGTGGAGCTCTACACCCCTAGATAGGGTACAAATATTATTTGAGTGTTTCAAAGTGTGTATCTATACTTGGTTTATGACTATCCAGAGTTTCACTAAAATATTCCACACTATCAAAATATTTCCACAAAATATTTCCATATCCAGAAGGTCGAAATTTCCACCAAAATGGAGATTTCAAACCTTGCAATTAGGGTTTTGCGCTTTTAGTCTCTCCCTCCGGGAAGGCTATGATTCCAATCCTTTTGAAGTTCAACGACAAACTCAGCCGCAAACTATAACTACCCATTAGACTCGACAAAATGCTAACATAACCACTCTTGAGAGTTGAGACCAATATTGGAGAAACTCTTCGGGTCACACTATGTGTCAAGCATGTCATCAAACCTCGATACAAGAAGCCTATACTTAACAGTTATATTATGATTCTACAAAATACGCATATTCTCCAAGCGCCATCCTTCTTTTCAAGGAATGTTGGACTGAACATACGGTCATTCTCTCACTAAATCTATTCCCAGACCTATCAGTGCAACTCATACTTGAATGACTTATTGCATAATGAGGTAGACTTGCACAATAAGCTAAATTTGTCTTCATGAACTAGGCCTTGAATGATCCGACCTACTGGATCAAGGATGTGGCTGATGTTGCATCTGTTTCAGGAACCCTCCCCCCAATATTCTTGATCATTCAAGAGCTTGGTTCTCTTTGATATCTGGTTCTTACAGTTGATGGCAATTTGTTAACAATCATATAAAAATCTTATTTCCACCACTATCTTTTCATTTAATCTCGTTACATCCCTAGTTTGTGGTTAATTTGTGCATTGAAGTTTGTTCATGCTATTTTTCAATATATTTTGTTGTTTGTGTGGCACAATTTGCTGGATAGCCTGAATTTATTGGCCCATCGATCATTGTTAATATTTGAGTCGTATGCATTATATGTATTCATGCATTGACATTTATTTTGCATTCCTTAAATTCTAAGGACTCTAATATCTTCACGATTGGTTTATTTGTTTATCGAATATTTGTCTTCGGTTTTGTCCACTCTTATCCACTTGTCGGTTGTCACAAGATATTACTGAAAGCTTAATTTTTCAATGATCAGCTTTCCTTGCAAGCTCATGCACATCAACCCATCCCATTCCTCCACTTGTCCATTTGTTGGCGCGTGTATTTTTTTTATTGCTACTTTAAACTCATTAATACTCAAGAATTCTGTTACATTTCTAAATATTTCATTGATGCATATACTTTAACTCTTCACTTGATATTGCTGCTTATGCGCTCCACTAGCAATTTCTCTCAAAATCTCAGAGTTAGTATGATGTTCTACAAGCATGCACTTTTTTCTCCATTGTTGTGTTTCATGTCGAATTCAGGGTCTTCACTTTGTGCGATTATTGCTTCTTATAGAAATCACAAAACATTAACATTCCCCAAAGGATGCAAAACCTTTCTTCAAAAAACCCTAAACCCCAAAAAACGAAGAGCTAGAACTAGACCCTACAAGATATTAGGCATCCTCTCTGTCCAACATTGTTTGCCTTGAACGAAGCTCTACCTTTCCGCGCCGCCCATCATCGACACCGAGATCGAATGTGCGCACACACACACACACACACATGTTCGGGTGAGTATTGGTTCCAGTGAATGATTCCGGCGGCGGGTTAGAGATGGTTTTCGGCGATATGTTGTTCTGATGATGGGGTCAGACGACGAGTTGGTGATGTGCTTCGGCAAGCGATGGGTCTTGACGATGATATATTTTTTTGGTTGGGAAAAACATTCTTGAGTTATGCAAATGTAAAAGTACAAAAATGTCCTTGTGATTTTTTTGAGAAATAATGTCTGTGATTTATGAACTTGCAATTGCATGATTTCACATATGCATAAATTTCAACTATTTGACTTATCACTGCAAAACACAATTTAAACTTTTCAATTAAGAACTTTGCTATTTATGTGTTTAGATGTCCTGGAATTTGTATGAACAAGATATTGTTTATTAACTTTTTTCTTTTGGTTAGCTTTTTTCGATCCTACCCTCTTGCATTAAGATGGGATCCCTACTTAATATCCAGGTTGTTTTTCCCTTACAAAATTTGAGCGCATATTGTCTATTGATCCCTTTCCCTCGCCATTTGTATCTTTCTTCTTTTCAATTCCTTACCTTTTATCAGTTAAATGGAGCGATTGATATCTTGATTATTAGTCTAACAATCCCTTTCTTTTATTTGAGTATGGGATAAATTTTCCTAAAGTGATCTTTTCCGAATGCCTTTTTTTCCTAATATGCTTCATTGCTTCTATCTTTTTAAACTCCTCACTTGCTGAAATTTGTTGCCCAATCTACATCCCAAGCAAACATTTACAAGACAGAATTGCATATTGTTGCATGTTTTGAGCGAATATCCAATCATTGAGCCCCTACCCTCCTACCGGAGAGGAAGGGGCTCACTTGGCTAAAGACACTAATTTCATCATGATATCTGACCTCACTGATGTCTATCATCACAGGTATGTCACCAATTTACACCCTTATAAAGTCTCGACCATTCTTTCTTTTTGTCCTTTTACTATTTGAAAAATTCTTGAGCAATTTCTTGGAGCCACCTTTTGAGATACATAAGACTATATATTATGGGACTCCTACAAAGTAAGAGATGAAGAGTCTATACAGTTTGCAACTAATTAATTTGACTATAGATAAAAAGTTATTCATATAAGATTGAAATTCTCAGAATGGTTGAAGGTTGAAGATAACGTCAATGTGAAGTGTACTTCGGAATTTCTACACCTCTATTTTCATTTACTCAATTTATTGCCAATATGCACTGCCAAGATATTACTTTTAGACTGACGATTTGTTTTTATCTAATAAGATTCAACAGCTCCTATGACGAATGATTTACAATTGTTTCCATGCATTGCACAGGTTCACTACTTGTATATAATAAAAGTAAAGTTCCATCTAGCCAAATGGCACATTGTGAAGAATCCCGTAACCACTTGGTACATTGTTCCTCTCCAAACCCTAGCCGTCGTCTCCTAACATTATATATTATGATGTATGGGCATTGAATGACCATTGTAACTTTTCGCTTATAAAGACAGTGAATAGGTGCAGATTTCAAAGGGAAATGAATAAGTACATTGAATGATAATTATATTTTTTTTGCATTTTATCCCACGCATTGCGTTTGCGTGAGTTCATTGCTAGTGAGATTGGATGCTCATTTCCAATAGATTCTCCTAAAGTTACAAAACTTTTTCCTTATTACCAAAAGCATGAAGCATTGTATCAATATTGAGCAGATTATAAAATTGGTAAAACATACATAGGGCAGACTAGAAAATCATGTACTTTATAACCAATCTGTATATCTTATCTAAGAATGGGGAACAAAAGAACAGCTCAGAAGGTGAATAATTTCTATACCGCAAGGGACATGCCTGGTCAAAAGCAGGATAGATATAATCTGCAAACTGAATTTCTGCAATAGCTCGATTCCCCTATCAAACAAAAATTAAAGATCAACCTTAGTTTAGACAATGTGAAAATAAACATTAAAAAACTTACTATAAAAGGCTCGTTAAGAAAAACACAGCTTACATAGTTGAGCTACAATCATACTAGTAGGATTTGTGTGCAAATACTATGTGCAAAGGCATGGTGAGAATCGATGCCAGTGATCAACATCTACAGCATCCATTTTCTACGAACCATAATGCATATGTTTTAGAGATATCTTACCAGTGCATCGAGTGGTAACAAAATGATTTGTGGGCGGAGAACCATGGTGTTAAGATACAAAATGACCGACATATCAAGCATCCAAACCATTTATCATATAGTAAACTCTCAAAACATGGACCTTGGATGCCTTTAAAACAATTAATCAAATCAAATCAAATGATTTATTGTGTCATTGAAAAATATACACTTTGCAACCACTTCATGCATAGGTCAAAGAAACTTCCGATAACATTTAGATTTTGGTTTTTCAGCACTTCAGATGTCCCTCCCTCCCTCCCTGTGTGTGTGTGTGTGTTTTGTGAGTGGGTGAGTGTGCGTGCAATGCAAATTATATGAAAGTCCAATAACAATACAACTAAACATGAGTGCTCACCATTGCTGCTAGGCCAATTGCAAATCCCGCAATTCCCTATATGCAAGGACTAGTCAGAAAGAAGACAATAAACTATGATTTTTATAAGAATTTAAGTAGCTAAACTCGTACTTTCATTAAAAAAAAAACAGCTAAACTCGTGTGTTTTTAAGTTAATTAACACCATATAGTGTGCTGGCCATATGATATTAATAACTCACCTACATGAAATCTGGCAAAGTTACTGAATTCAATAATGGCAAACTGCTTGAAAACTTGTAGTGCCATTTACAAATGAAGATAACAGCCAGAAACTGTTTCTAAGTGTACCTGCTCACATAACGGGGTATTAAAAACTCTGCTTCTACCAAATCGATCAGCCAGTCCTGTTGTGCAGCGGAAAACACCACCAAAACTCACATCCTCTCCAAACACAAAAGCACTGCAGGAAAGTAATGCACTTCGTGAATACAAAGTAATAAACGTCAAACACTAATATATGACATCGAAGCAAAGTGGCAGCATGAGGCCAGAACTCTTAGCACACTCCACCAATATCACTTGTATCAACATTGCTCAACCAGTCTACTACAATGTTTGATTCTATGCTGTTGGCAAAAGGCTATTAATTGATAAATCAAAATAATGTTATAGCTGGAGTTCATCACCAATTAGCTTATATGAAATTGCAATGTTCGATTTAAATATGCACAAGCTTACATAAGAGGATGAAGGAAAGCAGCAGCCACAACAACATAATACAACAAAACACCATTATTTTATTTTATTTTTTGAGAAAACCCTCTCAGTGTATGAGGGGGGGTTCGGCCTAGACCCCTACCAGTCCATTAAAAAAGAGTAAAGGAAGAAACTTACAGCCAAGAGAGCAAAAAAATCAAAAAAGGTTACAGATAATGTTGTCTAGTTGTTCGAGTTTCTTCCCTTGAAGGACCACTTTCCATTGCAGCAATCTCCTCTTGATAGCAAAGCGAACCTGGGCTAGAGACATTTTGGTCTTACGGAAAATCCTGTTGTTGCGCTCTATCCAGATGCTCCAGCAAACAGCCATAACTAGGAAGTCCCAGCTGTGCCGAAGGCGATTTTTTATTCTCTTCTTCCTCCAAACTGTCCACATCGAAAAAACAGAACCTGGGGTGCCTTTGATCTTCAGACCTCTCTTCAAGTGGTCCCAAATTCCTTTAGAAAAAGGGCAGTGAATAAAGAGGTGATTAGTATCTTCTTTGGCCTGACCGCAAAGCACACACGTTGTGTCAGAAATGTTGGTGTTCCCCCTGTTTTGAAGATTGGCTCTCGTAAGAAGCTTCTTCTTGATCATTAGCCACATGAAAATGCGGATCTTCAGAGGCACTCTAGACTTCCAAAGATGATTGGCAATCGGACAGATAATACCCCCCTTGTTGATGAAGCTATAGAAGGATTTAGAAGAGAACCTGCCTGAGGATGACAAACGCCAGGTCACCTCATCATCCTCTTCATTAACGGAAAGCAATTGCAAGAGGTTCTCCAACTCCCTCACTTGGTAAAGGAGGAAGTCTGGAATATTCCGGCGGAATTTGATGCACCAGATTGTCCTATTGTCCCGAAGGACACACTGCGATCTCACAGAGCAAGACTTCGACCAAGCGAGATCGTACAGATCCGGGTACCAGTTCTTCAGACAGCCTTCGACTAACCACCTGTCCTCCCAAAAGAGAGTGGATTTCCCGTTGTGGATAACCAAACTAGTACCACATTTATAAATATGGCTAATTTTCTGGATGCCCTTCCAGAACGGAGAGATCTTGCCGGAAGCTCTACTTCTCATCTGTAGAGGCTTGAAACGTTTGAAATAACGACCCCTGATCACTGCGCTCCAGATGTCTCCTTGATCTCGTTGGAGTCTCCACCACCACTTACCCAACAGTGCTTTGTTGTGATCAGCAAGGTTGATGACTCCCAAGCCCCATTCTTCTCTGGACTTGCAGACCGCGCCCCAATTAACAAGATGGTAGGCTTTAGAGTTGGGATCAGCTCCCTTCCAAAGGAAGCGGCTTCGGATGGCGTCAATTTTCTTAATCACCCACTTTGGCATTAAGAAGAAGGAGGAATGATACGAAGGGATGAGGGTCAGAACAGCATTAACCAGAGTCAATCTGCCTCCTAAAGAGAGATGCTTCCCCTGCCAACCCATAAGCCTAGAGTTCACACGCTCAATGACTTTGAACCAGTCACTTCTATGAAGTTTCGCCGCAGACAAAGGAAGGCCGAGATACTTGGTTGGAAGGGAGTCTTGTTTACAATTAAGAATAGCCGAGAGGGAAGTTGCCGAAGCTGAATTCTCCCCCAGATAGAAGAGAGAGGTCTTAGAAAAATTAATCTTCAGACCTGAAACGATCTCCAACGAATAGAGGAGGATCTTCAGCAAACTAATCTGCTCCTTCTTCGCTTTGCAGAAGATGATCGTGTCATCTGCGAAATGCAGGTTAGCTGTCCTCCAAGAATCTTCTCCTATCCCTTCAATGAATCCTCTTGTCTTCACTCTTTTGAGCATAGAGTCGAAAACATCCATGGCAAGGATAAACAGAAAAGGGGAGAGTGGGCAGCCTTGTTTCACTCCTCGACCAGCTTTGAATTGCTTCCCAGCAGTTCCATTCACCAGGCAAGAAAGAGTAGAAGAGGAAAGGCAGTTCCAGATCCAATTCAGCCATCTGTCTGAGAACCCTTTTGCTTTCAGCGTGTTGAGAATAAAGCTCCATTTGAGTCTATCAAAGGCTTTTTCGAAGTCTATCTTCAAGATGACGCCTTCTTCTTTCTGCTCTTTCAAGTGGTAAATCAGCTCCTGAGCAGTCGCAACGCTGTCTAAAATGAATCTGCCTTTGATGAAGGCTGATTGGCTTCTGTAGACTAGCTTGTCTAGATTGTCAGCAAGACGGTTGGCAAGAATCTTAGCCACTATCTTGTACACGCAGTTGGCCAAACTGATCGGACGGAAGTCGCCAATCGACTCTGCTCCTGATTTCTTTGGGATCAAAGTCACCCAAGCGTAATTCAAGCTGTGCAGGGAAATATTATGATTGAAGAAGTCAAACAGTATTCTGCAAAGGTCCCTTCTGATGGTCTCCCAGAAGCGCTGATAGAAGAGCATGGGGAGTCCATCCGGCCCCGGAGCTCCCTCGGCCTTCATCCCAAAAACCGCCTTCTCGAACTCCTCGGTGAAAGGTCTGTCAAGTTCGACAGAAGACTCTAGCTTCAGGGTCTCCAAAGCACTCCAATCCAGAGTGGCAGCATCAACTCCATCTCTTTTGAAGTAATTCTGGAAGTGCTCCGAAATCCGACGACTGATCTCGATCTGGGAGGTCCAACATCTGTCTCCCTCTCTTATTGTATGAATAGTGTTCCGTCGCCGACCCGAGTTCGCTACTTTGTGGAAGAAGGAAGTGTTGCTGTCACCAAGCTTAATCCATCTGTCTCGAGATCTTTGCTGCCACATAATTTCCTCTTGCACAAGCGTTTTCTGCAAATCTTCCGACCAGTTTGACTTCAGAACCTTCTCTGCATCTGAGATGGAATTCTGCTCTTCTTTCACTTCCAATTCGCCAATTTTCCTAAGCAATTCCTTCTTCTGGGAAAGCACGTTACCAAATTTCCTACGCTCCCAGTCAATGATCTTCATCTTCACATGTCGAGTTTTCAGGTTCCAGTTTCTGACCGAGTTGGAGCTATCCTCAACTTCCGACCACCAGGAATTGACAAGGGGCGCAAATTCTGAGTCTTCAAGCCACATGGCTTCGAACCGGAAGATCTTCTTCTTCTTGGTTACCTGAAGTTTGGTGTCCAAAAGAATAGGAGAGTGATCGGATAAAACAGCCGTCAGACCACATTGGGTAACTCCAGGATGGAGAGTCTCGAAATCATCAGAAACAAAGAATCGATCCAGTCTTGCGAAGATAGGGTTGTCCCGTTTGTTACTCCAGGTAAACTTCCGGTTGTTCATCGGGAGGTCCACCAGAGAGAGATCATCAATGAGGTTAGCAAAATCTTCCATATCTGGACGTTTGCCCATAGCTCCGCTCCTCTCAAAGGAAAATCGTGTGAGATTAAAATCACCTCCTAAGATCCACGGACCAGGAAAACGAACACGAATATCACGAATTTCAACCCAAAAGGCCTACCGGAGCTGGTAGTCAGTAGGGCCATAGACATTGGACACCACCAGGGAGGACCCTGACTGTTGATGCTTCAGAGCGACCGAGATGCTAAAGACTCCAACGAACGAATCTAGCAAGGTGAATTCTGGTTCTTTCCAACCGGTTATGATCCCTCCCGCAGATCCTACAGAGTCTAGCCAAACCCAATTGCTAATTCTGTTCCCACCCAAAGATTTGAGAAAGGAAGGTGAAGGATTAGCACATTTCGACTCTTGCAGGCAGATAATATCTATGTTCTGAGAAGTAATTTGGAGATGAACAGCTTTGCGTTTTTCAATGTCGCCTAGGCCCCGAATATTCCAAGAAAGAGTCTTCATCAAGCAGGGAAAAAACTCAGAAAAAAACAGAACAAGAGAGCAACAGCAATCAAACAGAGATCCTCTCTTTCTCCATTCCCCGCAAAATATTTACAAACACCGTCGGGTCAAAACCTTCTTTGGAGACTGCTACCCCACATTCACCGGCCAGTGCCACAACCGTATCAGAATCCAAAAAAGAGAGTAGTGAGTGAAGCTCGTCATCTGTGCTCCTCTCCACCATCTTCTTCAAGTGCGAGCCCAAAAAAGGATTATGCTTTCCTCGCTGGTACGTCTGCTCAAAGGACTTCACCATCTGCCTCTGGCTTCTCCTGACAGAGGTCTTAAGGGTGCCACTCGTCGCTCTATCTTCGGCGGCTGCTACTGGGGGCTCCGGGGGGGCTACTGGAATCTGGCAGTCATCAAGATTGTCAGGTAGTGAGTCTGGGATACAAAGATGAGGAGAAGGGGTCTCTCTAGGAGAAGCGGGGTCGTTGCGATCCGAAGTGGCCTCCCAGTTAAAGGGCAAATCTTCTGTTTGAACTCTGTTGTTATCAGCTTGGAAATCTGCAGCAACAGGGGTTAGATTTACCACATAGGGAAATCCGGAAGAGTCCGGATCACGTCGATCAGTCTTACCGTCATCCCAAATCGCAGAGATTCTGTTGTAGTTGACATCACCAAACAAAGAGGGGGCTTGAGGAACAGGGTTAGCAACCGAGTCAGGGAACCCCCTAACAGGAAGAAGACAGGTCGGGGAAAGCTCACCTTGATGCCGCTCTCTGAGCTCTGCTGCAGCTCTATTCTCATCAGCTTCCCTGAAGAAGCGATCTCCAGTCGTCTCCGCTTCTGGTTGCTGCCGGATACGTAGTTCATAGTAGCGATTGCCTAAACGACAGGTGACTGACCCGGGAATTGACTCTGCCATAGAGGTGCAAATAGTGACTCTAGCTTCCCTAAGGTCTTCAGCAGAGTCCCAGTCATTCTCGAAGCTAAGGATGTCACCGAACTGTTTAAGAACACAGCTAAGGGACTCCAGGTTCCAAGCATAGCAGGGTAGGCCTCCTATGAACAGTTTAACGTTCCTGAAAACTCTGGATCCTATGGCTCTGTTGTCTACAGACCAAGGGAAGAACTGGACCGAGAGATCCCCGAATTCAAAAAGAGATTGATGGAGGGCGTTCGAGAGAGCAGTTTTAGACGGAAATTCAACCAGGAATTTTTACCACTGACTTTACCAATGTACAATAACCAGCATTTGTTTCATGTTATTTGCACATAGTTCGAGGCTTGGCACTCATCTGGTAATCAAAGGTCTTCCAACTAGAGGTCATACATCACCCTTTGGATGGAAGATGGACTTCGAGGTGATATTACTGATGCTGTTTTCTTTTTTTTAGTATGTTACATGCTTAACAGTATCAAATAGAGGTTGTACATTACCCTCTCTCTCTCTCTCTCTCTCTCTCTCTCTCTCTCTCTCTCTCTCTAGCTTCACCAACCCCCAGCTCCCTTTCATGCTGGCCCTTAGATCCCTTGTATAGTCTCCCGAGATTACATCGTATGGTCATTCTATTATTCATCATTTGTCCGTTGCTATCTCTCACGCCAGAGATGCAGAAATGTCAGCCACATGGCCGGATGTGATTGGAGCAATCTTGTCTTCTTGTCCTCACAAAGTGCACCTCCTACACCCATGCTTGCTACTCGTGAAGCCAACGATTGAGCATTCCCCATGATTTGTTGATCGTGGCCAACGTGGCTTGACCGAAGTTGTTACCACTACAAGAAACGCTTCACATCTGATTCCCATTGTTGGTGTTGGACAGGGGGGTAACTTCAGCGTGGTTGATGTAGCGGTGCCAAAGTGATTACTTCTGTGTTTTGTTCATCTCACTAGGTTGTGCGCCTAAGACGCAGATTCCGATGTCAGGGTGTCACATTCGGCAGCGTCTAAGCGTGCCTCTTCGCTAGCTCCAAGGTCACTCCCACAAGATCGGCCTAGAGTAAGAGATCAGCTCGTACATCTTTTGAAGGGAAATTAGCTCTGCATCCCTCATTCTCCCTACAAGAGCTCGGCCGAGGATCTAACTGGCATCCTAGATCCTCGTGGCTCAAGCTCTTCCCATGCAACCCTCCCTGATCAGTAGCAAGGCGGTTCTACAGGGACCACGTCTCAAAGTCCTGGTCAAGCCATGTGTAGAACGGGGATTGCATTTACTCTTATGCATCTATTGGTGCCATGTGGCTTCCTCCTGGTGACACTTTGTTGGTCTAAACTTGTCCACGTGTCAACTTCTGGGAGGCCCACGTGTACGACTGGTAGGTCATACAGGGGTCGCAATCACAAGCCCCGAATTTGTTCTAAGTTTTTTGCCTTAAGATTTCAACTCATGCAGGTTCGACGGGTTGGGCAGATTGGTTTTGTTTTAACTTTTTAAGTATAAAAAAGCATAGAAAATGGTATTCTCTAAGGAGATAACTTTATATTTCAAATTTGAAAAACAAGCAAAATTTCTTATTCAAACAAATACCAAGTCCAATGCTTAGAGAAAGTAGTGGGATGGTGAACTAGAAGGAGAGTCTAAGATTTGTGCCCTACATTTCGATACAAGCATGTATTCGAGTTATGCTATATTGCTATAGAACATACAAAGCTCCAATAGACTAAGTTCGTTTGTAATTATCACACCTCCTTCAAAAGGTTAACAAATAGAACCACCAATGTAAATAGGAGTTTCTGTTTTGGAAATAATTGCATGGAAACAAGGTCAATTAGTCAAGCCCCTTTTTCTTATTTGATTATATTAGTTTTCTATTTTCATTACTTGTGAGTTAATTTACTATTTTAATTTCCGTGTTTTGCAACCCAAGGCTGAGCAACTATGGATCTAATTGCCTCCAATTGATAGCTCAGTTGGTAAGACATATACAACACATGCCCCGTGGCCTTGGTCAAGGGTTCGAATAAGTGCTAAGGCATATTCGCTCTCGCTCCATAGTGGAGGGCCTCCCTTTTGTCTTAGTGGCAAGCTTCACTACTTGTGTGGTTATTAAAAATCAGGGCATTCCTCTCGCTCCTACGGTGAGTTTCGATCCTTGGTTTATCTAAACAAAATCGATAACTATGGATCTAATTTTTGATACAATCATGCACCTAAAATCGATAACAAATTTCTTGATTATTAAAAAATGTCACGAAGATTACCTAGCATAGAGAGAGAAAGAGAAGGGGAGAGAGAAAGGCTAGGTTTTGGAGAGAATGGATAACCATCTCATTAGGCCATAAGAAAAATATATAGGTGCCCAAAGGGGAGTATCATGCAAATGTAATCTACAGGTGTGGGTCTCCTATACAGGGAATCGATGGGTATGTGTATTTGCTGTACACTATCACTAACAGCCCCCCTGAAACTCAAGGTGGGTCATGGACCATGAGTTTGCTAAGTAGAAATTGAAAACGTGGAGCAGGGTGTGACTTCGTGAAGAAGTCAATAATCTGCTCACCGAAGGAAACGAAAGAGAGAGAGATGGTCCCGACCTCATACTCCTAGCGAGAGTAGTAGCAATAGAGCTCGATGTGCTTCGCCCTCTCATAGAAGACCGGATTGGTGATGATTTGTATGGCACTACGGTTGTCACAGTGAAGGGTTGTAAGCCCAGATATCTCAACCTCTAGATCACCAAGGAGACGTCGTAAGTGAACATCTCTATGGTGGTAGAGGTCATGGCTCGAAACTCTGCCTCATTACTAGAGCGATACAACGCTCTGCTTCTTGCTGCGCCATGAGATAAGAGTCTCCAAGAAATAGATAAAAGTCGGTAGTCGATCGATGAGTAGTTAGATCACCAGCCTAGTCAGCTTCCAAGTAGGCACGTAGGACAAGAGGTGAGGTCGATGATAGGAAGCACGACCGGGTAATGGTGCCTCGGAGATAACGGAGAATCCGAAAAATGACTAACATAATGGGCAGAGCGGGGGGCATCGACGAACTGGCTGACGATGCTGACGGCGTGAGTAATGTTGAGTCTGGTGATGCAGAGCTAGACCAATTGAACAACTATCTGCCGGTACCGAGTAGGATTTGAAAGGGACTCACCGTCTGTGGGACGAAACTTCACGTGAAGCTCAAGAGGGGTGGCAGCACGATCATCGAAAAGAGCAGCACAGCTGAGGATATCAGCGGTGTACTTCTGCAGGGAAAGCAGAATCCCTCGCTCACTATGGGCGATCTCTAGCGCGAGGAAGTAATGAAGAGACCTAAGTCCTTCATTTGGAACCAGCGCCGGAGATCTTGACGGCCGGAAGGAGGTGGTCTGCGAGGAGCTCACCGGAGAGAATCTGGTCGCCGGGATCAGATCTGAGGTGGTGGGTCGTCGGAGGGATCAGAACCACGCTCTGATACCATTTCACAAAGATTACCTAGATAGAGAAAGGAAGAGAAGGGGAGAGAGAGAGAGGCTAGGTTTTGGAGAGAATGGATAACGATCTCATTATGCCATAGGCCATATATACAGGATACCACCCTTTGAGCACCTATATATTTAGTTTATAGCCTAATGAGATGGTTATCCATTCTCTCCAAAACTTAACCACCTCAGACCTGATCCCAGTGACCAGATTCTCTTCGGTGAGCTCCTCGCAGATCACCTCCTCCCGACCGTCAAGATCTCCAGCCAGCTCCTCCCTTGCACACCAGATCTCCAGCCAGCCTCTTCGCGCCTCAGATCCGTTCCCGCGGAAGACCAAGAGCAGCCCGACCTGAGGCCATCATCTTCGACTTGAGACCAAGATCTTCTCCGACCTCAGATCTAATCCTTGCGATCAGATCCTCCCCTTCTCCTTCGACTCCGGCAACCGGCAACGGCCTCCGGATCTGAGCTCTCCGTCGGCCAGATCCAGATCTGCTCCCTGCAATCTCCCTCCAATATCCTCCCTTAGATCTGCAGTTGCCAGATCTCCCTTCCTCCACGCAGGCACCTCCTCACTGAAGACCAGATCTGCGCGAGGCTGCGCAGCTCCCTCAGGCCTCGAGCAGTCGCTGGCCTCGCGATCTCCGATCTGATCCGACGACTTCGGCGCCTCCTCGACACCAGCCTTATCTCCGACCAGATCTCGCGTCTGATTCGACGTTTTCAGATCTGATCCAACGGCTCCAGTGCCTCGTTGACGATCTCAGATCCGTTGCTGCTCCTATTGACTAGATCTACTCCATGCCGACCAGATCTGTGCTCAGCCGGTCAGTTCCTAGATTTGAGCTCTCTGTCGGTCTCAGACCCCCTCTCCGACGGCATTCGAATCCGCCAGTTATCACCTCATCAGATCTCCGACCTATCTCGCCGACAACAGCCAGACTTTGCCGGTTTTTCCTATCCTCCGACGAGCCTCATCTCTAGATCTTTTTCGACCACTACCTCTACGAACTTGGAGATGCTGCTTGTGTGATTGATTGTAGTGCGCTGATTATATGTGTGGTATTGTGGTCTCCGTCACCTAACCATGACCGACTCATCCTCTGTGGTTGCCCCCTTAACAGTGCCTCCTACCTCCGACACCCTCCCGTATGAGTATACTCGAGATTTTCTTCCGAGCTCGACGGACTTTCCGCTTGTCTCCTCCACCGACCAGGAGGCATGGGCGGCTACTGTTCAAACCACACTGCTCGGTCGTGGCCTCCTTGGGTAACTCGATGATACTCTTCCTAACCCGAGTCCGGCCTTTCCCGCCGCTCTTCAGGCATGGAAACTTCGTGATGCATGGGTCGCCGCCTATCTCGTCGTATCAGTTGATGCGAGGCGACTTTGGTGCTCTCGGCGCGTCCGCCGCTATATGGCATTACTTAGTGGAGCGCTTCATGAAGTCTAGTGGCACTTGCAAGTACGCCCTCCTTTCTCAGGTCCAGTTTGAGCAGCAGGGCGAACGGATGATCCAACAATTCCACGCGTAGATGCGCGGTTACTGGCGAGAGCTTCAGTCGCTAGTACATCGTGTCCCGTCCGAATGCCGTGCCGCTCACCAAGTCTTCTGGGAGCGCCGTCAACTGACTCAGCTTTACCAGTTCCTGATGGCCCTTCGCCCAGTGTATGGCCCACTTGTCGGCGCCTTGATCCATCGGGACTTGCTTCCACGCCTAGATGCCGCGATTGCTGAGTTCGTCATTGAGGAAACTAGGCTGCGCACCATCGCCACTAGTACCCCTTACCCCCCCTTCTAGCTACACAGGCGTCCTTATTGTGGCCCCAACCACCTCTACCCGTCTCACTCCTACCCGAGATCGCTTTGTGTACGCTCACTGCCACAAACCGGGTCATGTTATCGCCACTTGCTGAAAGTTACACCCCGAGAAGCGGCAGGGACCCCGGGGTCGTGATCGACCAGTTGGCTCCACCGTTGCCACTGCCACTGTTCCGTCTTTTCGACTCGTACGATGTCGTCTTCTCCTCGTAGCAGTCTAGACGCTTCTGACACTGTCCAGGCCTTTCAACAGTAACATGCCCAACTTCAGCTACGTCTCGACCAGCAGACAGCTTTAAGCACTATCGAGACTTCCAACGCCTCCAGTTCCTCTGCTCATTTAGCCACTCCCGGTACATTCGCTACTTGGATCCTGAATTTTGGGATCTCTCATCACATGACTACCGATGCTTCCCTGCTCACCACTTGTCGGCCGACACCGCACATCCCGTCGATACACACTGTTGATGGCTCTTCTTTAGCCATCTCGCAGTGTGGATCGATCACCGCCACTATAGAGCCTATCGGCCGTCACGCCTTATCCTCTATGCTTCATGTCCCCCAGCTTCGCATGCAACTTATTTCTATTAGTAGCCTCTGTGATTCTAGCTGTGTTATGATTTTTTCTCCGTCTTCTTATGTTGTGCAGGATCCACGTACTGGACGAGTGATTGGTGCTAATCGTAAGTCAAGCGGGTTGTACCACTTGGAACATCTTCATCTTTCCCTCATTCCTTTTCCTGATGTCTGTAGTTTAGCTTCTCCCGATACCGACTTGTGGCACCGAAAGCTTGGTCATATTTCTGAGTCATGACTTAAAAGATTACTCTAGATCGGAGCTCTAAGTCATTGCCATTTTTTCTTCTTTATCTATATGTACCGGCTGCAAGCTTGGTAAAACTACTGTCTTACCTTTTCTCTCTAGTGTTTCTCAGAGTTATACTCCTTTTAACCTAGTGCACTCCGACATCTGGGGTCCCACACCTCTTCCTTCGATATATGGCTATCGTTATTACATCTCTTTTGTTGATGATTTCAGTCGATATACTTGGGTCTACCTTTTCCAACATCGCTCTGAGGTTCCTCAGGTCTACCAGACTTTCACCTTGATGATCCAGACATAGTTCGGTTGTCGCATCAAGCCCTTTCGATCTGATTGCGCCCTCGAGTACCTCTCCGCTGCTATGCGGACTCTTCTGCAGTCCCATGGGACCGTATTCCAGCACTCATGTCCTCACACACACAAGCAGAACGAAGTGGCCAAGAGAAAGCACCGTCACATCCTTAAGACTACGCGTGCTCTTCTTCTTTCTGCTCTTGTTCCTTGCACTTTCTGGGCCAACGTTGTTTTGACCTCAGTCAACCTCATTAACTTCACCCATTCGTCTGTTCTCCCGAATGGTGTGTCTCCCCACGAGCGCCTTTTCCCCTCCCCTCCTGACTATAGTCTGCTTCGTACCTTCGAACTCAATCCTAAGCAACCTCAGAGCGGTGTTGGAGGAGGTAGACCCAAGTATATCGACTGAAATCATCAACAAAAGAGATGTAGTAGCGATAACCACACATCAAAGGAAGAGGTGCGGGACCCCAGATGTCGGAGTGCACTAGGTGAAAAAGAAGCATAACTCTGAAAAAACATTAAAGGGAAAAGGTAATCTCTTAACTCGTGACTCAGAAATATGACGATGACCTAGAGCTCCGGTCTGAAGTAATCTCTTAAGTCGTGACTTAGAAATATGACCGAGTCTCCGGTGCCACAAGTTGGCATCAGGAAAAGCTAAACTACAGACGCCAGGAGAAGGAATCAGGGAAAGATGAAGATGCTCCAGGTGGTACAACCCGCCTGACCTACGACCAACGCCAATCACCCCGTACGGTACGTGAATCCTGCACAACACAAGAAGACGGAAAAAAAAAATCACAATCCAACCAGAATGACAGAGGTTGCTGATAGAAATAAGCTACATGCGAAGCTGGGGGGCATGAAGCACAGAGGGTAAGAAGAGACGGCCGATAGGCTCGGTAGTGGCGGTGATCGATCCACACTGCGAGATGGCTAAAAAGAGCCATCGATAATGTGTATCGACGGGATGTGCGGTGTCGGTCGGCAAGCGGTAAGCAGTAAAGCATCAGAAGTCATGTATGAGAATCTGAAATCCAGGATCCAAGTAGCAAAGGTAACGGAAGTGGCTAAGTAAGCAGAGATGCTGGAGGCGTTGGAAGCCTCGACAGAGCTGAAAGCTGTCTGCTGGTCGAGATGTAGCTGGAGCTGGACAAGTTGCTGCTGAAAGAGCTGAATAGTGTCAGGAGCATCCAGACTGCTACAAGGAGAAAACGGAACCATGCGAGGGGAAGACGGAACAGTAACAATGGCAGCGGTGGAGCTAACTGGTCGACCACGACCCCGGGGTCCCTACCGT
The DNA here is from genome assembly GCA_947650365.1 of Chamaelirium japonicum. Lineage (NCBI taxonomy): Eukaryota > Viridiplantae > Streptophyta > Magnoliopsida > Liliales > Melanthiaceae > Chamaelirium > Chamaelirium japonicum. Next base: position 98,288,613 of record OX393550.1, on the reverse strand, counting down.
TTCTCGGGGTGTAACTTCTAGCAAGTAGTGATAACATGACCCAGTTTGTGGCAGTGAGCGCACACAAAGCGATCATGGGCAGGAAAGAGAGAGAGGTAGAGGTGGCCGGGGCCGCAGCAAGGGTGCCTGTGTAGTTGGAGGGGGGTGAGGGGTCCTGATGGCGATGGTGTGCAACCTAGTCTTCTCGATGACGACCTCAGCAATCGCGGCATCCAAGCGTGGAAACGGGTCCCGGTGAATCAAGGCGTCAGCAAGTGGGTCATACTTTGGGCAAAGTACTATCAGGAACTGGTAAAGTTTAGAAGGCCTGGTGAGCGGCACGGCATTCGACCGAGACGGGAGAGACTAGCGACTGAAGCTCCCACCAATAACCACGCATCTGCGTATGGAATTACTGGATCGTGCGATTGCCCTGCAGCTCAGACTGGACCTGAGAAAGGAGGGCGTACTTGCGAGCGCTTCTAGACTCCACGAAGCGCTCTACTAAGTAACACCATATGACAGCAGATGCGCCGAGAGTGGCAAGATTGGCTCACATCATCTGATCGACATATGTGAAAAGGTAGGCGGCGACCTGCGCATCACGAAGGCGCCATTCCTGAAGAATGGCGGGGAAGGTCGGACTCAGAATAGGAAGAATACCATCAAGTTGCCCAAGGAGACCACAACCGGGCAGTGTGCTCTGAACAGTAGCCACCCATGCCTTCCAGTCAGTGGAGGAGACAAGCAGAAAGTCCGTCGAACTCGAGATTTTCAAAAAATATCAAGTGTACTCGTACGGGAGGGTGCCGGAGATAGGAGACGCTGTCAATGGGACATCCACGGAGGATGAGTCAGCCATGATTAAGCGATGGAGACCACAATACCACACAGACAATCAGCACACTACAGTCAATCACACAAACAACATCTCCAAGCTCATAGAGGTGGTGGTCGAAGAAGATCTGGAGATGAGGCTCATCGGAGGATAGGAAAAACCAGCAAAGTCTGGCTGTTGTCTGCGAGATAGGTCGGAGATCTGGTGAGGTGATCACTGTCAGATTTAAATGCAGTTGGAGAGGGGGCTCGAGACTGACGGAGAGCTCAAATATGAGATCTGGCTGGTTGAGCACAGATCTGGTCAGCAGGGAGTAAATCTGGCCAACAGGGGCAATAACGGATCTGAGATCATTGACGAGGCACCGGAGTCGTCGGATCAGATCTAAAAATGTCGAATCAGACGCAAGATCTGGTCGGAGATAATGCTGGTGTCGAGGAGGCGCCGAAGCCGTCAGACCAGATCGGAGATCGCGAGTCCAGCTACTGCTCGAGGCTTGAGGGAGTTGTGCAATCTTGTGCGGATCTGGTCATCGGCGAGGAAGAGGCGCCTGCGTGGAGGAAGGGAGATCTCGCAGCTGCAGATCTAAGGGAGGAGATCGCAGGGAGCAGATCTGGATTCGGATCAAGCCAACGGAGAGCTCAAATCTGCATCCGGATCAGTCCGACAGAGAGCTCAGATCTGTGAGCTCAGATCCGGAGACCGCTACCGGCTGCCGGAGTCGAAGGAGAAGGGGAGGATCTGATCGCAAGGATCAAATCTGAGGTCGGAGAAGATCTGGTCTCAGGCCGGAGATGATGGCCTCGGGTCGAGCCGCTCTTGGTCTTCCGCGAGAACAAATATGAGGCACGAGGAGGCCAACCAGAGATCTGGTGTGAAGGGGTGGAGTCGGCCGGAGATCTTAATGGCCGGGAGGAGATGGTAACTCCTCGCAGAGAATCTGGTCGCCGGGATCAGATCTAAGATGGTGGGTCGTCGGAGGGATCAGAACCACGCTTTGATACCATGTCACGAAAATTACCTAGCATGGAGAGAGGGAGAGAAGGGAAGCGAGAGAGAGGCTAGGTTTTGGAGAGAATGGATAATCATCTCATTAGGCCATAGGCCAAATATATACAGGCGTGGGTCTCCTCTACATGGAATATATGGGTATGTGTGTCTGCTAATAGCTGTACATTAACAAAAAAAAAAGAGGGAAAGTTTGACGTGAGTCCTTTTTGAGAGATGATTTTTAGTTGCAGGACACATTAATTTCGAAATATAGCTAAAGTCTCTCCCGTCGAATATATACTCTTTCTGAATATTAATGTATGTGTATACTCTTTCTGAAATGAATATACTCTTTCTGAAGATAAATATATATTTTTTCTAAAGATGAATGTCTACTTGTAGGGACCTCAGCTAATATAGCCAATTATGGTGTCCAGCGTCTAATATTGCAAAATAGTTAAGGACCTAGACCTAATTTGCCGTAATTAGAAAAGCCCCTTGGAAAGAAAAGAAAAGAAGGAAAAAAAAAAAAACCATCTTTGGCCCCCCAACACGCAGAACCCAGCTCTACCCGCCAGTAAAACGAGATCCCAAACCAAGAAATCCGACGAAATCCCGACATGGGTTTCTCGCGGAGCAGCTAGATCTCACCGGGGGTCGGTCTCCAGAGCGATGTGGAGGGCCTGGTTGATCGCGGAGAAGAGGTTGAGCAGCTTCCCGTCCCCGTCCCTCGGAGCCTTCTCTGCTGCATCGCAGAGGCTCGAGAAACCTCTCACGATCGAGACCCTTCTTCCCAATCCCCTCAAAGCCATGGGAATTCCACACAGGAAAAAGAAATCGGGGATGAAATATTCAAAACAGAATCGAATGTAGAGAGAGAGAGAGAGAGATGTTAGGATAGGAACGGCCAAGAATAGGCGCGAGGCAAATGGCTCGATAATCTCTGGAGTTATGGGTGTGCAGGTTCCAAACCAAACCGACCAAATCAAACCAATCATTTTTAATCTGTTTCGATACACTTAATGGATCGGATTGGATTGAATTTTTAAAAAGCTAACATAATTTGATCGATTGACTGACGGATTTATAAATTTAAAACCGATCTAGCCGAACCGACATATATATTTACATATAATACTTTATTAAATATACCATAAGTCCTCGTATACTTTTGCTACCAACCTTCTTTGCAATACTATAGGATTACTCAAAATCAGTTATAAATCTTATTTAGGCCTAATGATTTGATAACAATTATTATTTTTTAAAGCTAAAATTAGATTCTAATAGAAGGGAAAAAAAAATCCAACATGGATATGAGTCAAAAGCCAAACCGACCATCTAATCCAATCTAAACCGATTTTAATTGGATTGGATTGGGTTCCAATCTCAGTTCGGTTTGGATTGGATTGGAAATCCTCAAAACCGACCAAGGTTGGATCGGTTTGGGTTTTGCCTACATAGGTTGGTTTCGAACTGATGCACACCCCTATCTGGAGTGAGGTTGGACAATGGTCATCCCAACTCCATGCCTACCTTTTAGGCCGCATTTGGTAGCCCAAAAACTCATCGAAGTAAAGGAACTTTGAGCGAAAAGAGTTTACACCCGGAAATGAAAGGAAAGAGAATCCCTACGGCCTGTTTGTTTTTCGGACCTGCAAAGTAAAGGGTAGTAAATCGGATGTGGGTTAGTAAATCTCCCAGATCGACTAGTAAATCTGATTTACTTCTTGTTGTTTGTATTGATCAGTAAAGTAAATCATTTACTTCTGGACGGCTGTTTGGATTGACCAGTAAAGTAAATTAGAAATAAATCTACCGATCGCTCGACGCCATCGTCGTCCACGACCTCCCGCTGGCCACCGACAAATCTATCACCGCCCCGTTGACCACCGTCCACCACCCACCGCTAGCCACCACCCTAGCCGACCACCGGTCGCCCGCCACCGCACTGTCAGCTACCACCACCCGTCGTTGCCCATTGGCCGCACGGTGGCAAACGGCGGCAGGTTGTGACCGGCTGGGTGATGAACGGTGGGGTGGTGGGCGATGGGGTGGTGACCGGCAGCGGCGGTGCAAGGAGGCCGACAAAGCCACATGTTACTCCCCAAATAGTTGAATCTATCATGTGATGCTCTCTCGATTGTGCCATTGGCTGACGTGGCATGGTCAACGAAGCCTTTTACTAATAAATCAAAAGTTTTACTTGTCTTTTTCCAAGTAAAACTTTTTGGCTACTAGTAAATCTCCTACCATTTACTTTACTACCACTTTTTGAATCCAAATAGCAGCAAAGTAAACTTTTTATCCGATTTACTTTACTAGTTAGCCTATTGATCGAATACAGACAGGCCCCTAGGGCTGTCAACGGTTTGAGCTCCCAGTCCTGGACCTACATAAGTCCGGGCCCGACCCTTATATATATACGTGGGCTCGGGTTTTGGCCCTTATGGGCCTAAAAACAACTAGCCCTAGCCCTAGCCCGGTCCTTTGAGGGCCTGGGCCGGACCCGAGCCGGGTCCGGGCCTAACAATTATATTGTTTAAAAAAAAATGTGGCAAGTATTAGCAACCGTCTGGGCACAGGATTTTCGTTTGAGCTATGATCCGACCCAATAAGTGTTGAGATAGCAATGACACGAGTGGTCATGTCCTGTGGTCCACACAACAAAAGAACTAGGATGGCACCCCCTAGATTCCCTTTGTGTCTGATGGATTAGTACATAGTAGAACTAACCTCATTAATAGTTCGACAGGTGTCCCATACGTAGAGGATAAGAACTTCCCATCCATGAGTTCGCAATAAGAGCTAATCAATGGGTTCACAATAACCTCATGAGACGAAGAATTTTGGGGTTTCGATGCGCACCTTATCTCAATCTAGATTTGGAGACTGGGCTTGAAGGAGGGAGGGAGATGGGGGCAAAGATCCTCTGCAAATCCCAACCCACTGTGAGGTGATGATCCTCTGCAAATTCAGTCGGAAATGAATAGCTAAGAGAGAGAGAGAGAGAGAGAGAGAGAGAGAGGGGGGGGAGGATCATACAAATCTTGCCGAAAGATCTTTTGCCAATTCCAACCAACTTTGAGGTGATCTGATTGTGGGTGCAAAATCTGGCTAACGCTTGACAGTGGGACCTACAACCATGCCTGGGGCCCATGAAGATGATAGTGGAATCCGCAGCCCTGTATGGGGTCCACAGAGATGACTGTGGGACCTGCAACTCTGCCTGGGGCCCACGCATACTATCTGGGGTATGGTGAATCCCCTCCCTGGTATTTACCAAAACCCCAAATATATATAGGAATATTCCCAAAATATTCTCCACAAACCAAACCTCTATAAGTAGCAGATCCTGTAAATAATCCAGATCCAAAATTCCAGACCACATTTCCACTTTTTATTTTCCAGAGCTCTCTGAGCCTTCTGGTTTTCAGACTCCTTCACCACCTTCTGTTCACCTGTGTAAGTACTTCTCGGACTGTCGAGAATAGCTACTTCTTCAGAGATAGTGGATTCAAAGGTTGCGTCTTACCACACGGAGGCATAGGTTTCGACCGAACTTCGTCACCACATCCTGTGTCAACTCTCTATCTCCCTCTCTCTCTCTCTCTCTCTCTCTCTGTCTCTCTCTCTCTCTCTCTGTCTCTCTCTACTCTATAGTGTTACTGTGGGGGGGTTTTCTGGTGGAAGCGGTTCGATTGGAAGGCATAATCTAATAATCCAAAGAACACGAGTGGACCGGGTTTATGTGGAAAAGCCTTTTGCAATGTCGAAGGGAAAAAACCACTGGGTGGGGCGAGAATGCACTAGTAAGTCACAACAAGTTACAAGCACTCACCTTGATCCGATTACACCCAGAGAGAACCGGCCTCCCAAAATGCCGACCTCTGTAGTCTCTCTCTCTCTCTCTAGCTTCGAAAACTCAGGAATGCAATGGGCAGCACCTCTTTTAGAATTCGAGGGATCATTCTCTCTGAAGGGTAGGTCCCCTTTTTCTAGTGCTTCGGGGGTGACAGCTGGGGCGCTCCGTGCGGGGAGACATTAATGACGTGCTCCCGTAACTTGCTCAACTACCTGCGTAGGGATGATGTGTTGTCCGGCTGGCGCTCGGTAGTCGTGACTGGTGGCGTTACTTGCCATACTTGGTCGACCAGGAATCTTGGGGCGTGGGCTGTCTTCCCGTAACCGTCGCCCGACCGAAACTTTTGGGAGTAGTTACTGCATAGTCTTGGTGTGCAATCGTCAGGCTACCCCCTCGCATGAATATCGGAGCTGCACGTGAATACTTGTGTGGCTATGGTGAGACGCAAGGCAAACCGGGCTTGCGACTGACCGAGACGCATGGCCGTCCGAGGTGCAGCCGGACCAAGTGCGTGGCTGACCAGCATGAAACGTGCAGCTGGTCGGGTCGCGGCCAGGTCCAAGCGCGTGGCCAAGTCTTGCAGTCGACTGGCCGGTCGCGTGCGAGATGTGTGGCCAGTTACGAGCAGAGTGCGAGGTCGGTCGTCAGCAAGGTGTGCGGCCGGTCATCAATGAGGTTGCGCGCCGCCAGTCGTCAGCGAGGTTGCGCGCGGCTGGTCATCAGCGTTGCGTGCGGCCGGTAGTCAGCGAGGTTGCGCGCGGCTGGTCGTCAGCAAGGTGCGTGCGGCCGGTCGTTAGCGAGGTTGCGCGAGGCCGATCATCAGCGTTGTTGCGTGCAGCCATCAGCGAGGTTGCGCGCGGCCGGTCGTTAGCGTTGCGTGCGGTCGGCTATTAGCGAGGTTCCATGCAGCTGGTCGTCAGCAAGATGCATAGCCGGTCGTCAGCGAGGTTGCGCGCGGCTGGTCCAGTCTCAGGCAGACGAAGCGCACGATCGGCCGGCAACGAAGTGCGTAGCAAAACATAATATTTTACCAACAGAAAATATAATTTGTTGGTAAAAATATTAATACCGACATTATATAAATATTATCGGCAAATAAAATAAAATAAATAAAGAAAAATCAATTGGGTTTATATTGTCTGATATTTTTAATACCGTCGGTAATAACCAATATTATATCACGGTAAAAAAAATTTCGTCGGCAAAAAACCTCTTTGCTGTAGTGCCGGTAACAAAGTGCGCGGTCGATCTAGTCTCCGGCAGACGAAGCGCGCGGTCGGTCCTGTCTCGGGCAGAAGAAGTGCGAGGCTGGTCCAGTCTCGGGCAGACGAAGCGTGCGGCCGACCGGTAACAATGTGCACGGCTAGTCCATTCTTGGGCAGACGAAGCGTGCGACCGTCTGGTAATGAAGTGCGCGGCTGGTCCAGTCTTGGTCAAACGAAGCGCGCGGCTGGCCAGAGTGAAATGCGCGGCCAAGGCCGAGACGCACGGCCGAGGTTGAGATGCACGACCGGGTCGAGATGCGCGGCTGGGTTTTTAGTTGCTTTTTACCTTCTTTATTTGTTAAGGTACACACAATACCCACTCCTGATCGGTCAATTTTCGGGTGCTTTCTGACTAATCAGGATCATTTCTCTCTCCTACCAGGCGAGGCGCCATACGGGGCCATGCGCAGCGATGACTACACGGTTGCTCTGGTTTTCAGCGGCCGATCGAACTCCTTCCTGAGTCTTTCAACTGGTCGGACTTCAGTGCATGTTTCACCTTCCAGGTACTTTTCTCCGGCCGGTCATACTCCTTGTTGAGTCTGTCAACCGGTCGGTCTTTCCTACTAGGACTTTACTTTTACCGAGGGGTAGAACTCATTTTGGAGTGTTATATATTCAGTCGGCTTTGAAAACTCACCCCCAGTCCCACAAGTGGGGCACGTGGCTCTCGGAAGAGACTTTTGCTTGACCCAACTCGTGGGGGGGTCGAGTGCTCTCGAAGGAGGCTTTTTTGTTTCACTTTTCACGCATCTTCACTGACCGGTCATACTCCTTGTCGAGTCTTTCAACCAGTCAGTCTTTACTGAGGATTGGACTTGAGTGTTTCACCTTTCGCGCATCTTTACTGATTGGTCATACTCGTTGTTGAGTCTTTCGACCAATCAGTCTTTACTATGGATTTATCTTTACTCAATAAGGAGAGTTTCACCCTGGACATTTTCACTAATTGGTCCTACTCTCTTTTGAGTCTTTAGACCGGTTGGTCTTTACCGCCCCTTGGTCTTTGCTCCCGCCGAATGATAGAACCCACTTTAGGGTGTTATATATCGCTCGGACTTTTCACATGTCGGCAATAATCCAGTTGGTGTTTAAGATTTACCCCCACTCTCCGAGAGGTGAAAGTACCGGCCGATCATACTCAACATTGAGTATTTTGACCAGTCGGGCTTTCACCCAACCAACTCTTTAACTTCAGTTGGCCGGGTTTTCTTGTGGGAGGTTTTTGGCATGACCCAACTCGTGGGGGGTCAAGGACTCCCGGAGGAGGCTTTTAGCTTGAGGGTGGACGATTCTGCCCGAGGTCAGTCTTTCCGATCCTTTGCCACCCCCACTCATATTGCTAGGGGTCTTGTTCGTAGGAGATCTTGGACAATGAATTTTTGCATGGAGTCTTCATTGATACAACGAGAACTTGAAACATTCCATTAAGTGCATCAAGCCATTACATTCTTAGGCCCAGGAGGCTGCAACTAGAAGAGGTCAATTAGCGAAGGGGGTGCCTTCTTGTGACTCATTGATAGGCTCGTGGGCCGTGTGTCAGGGATGGTCAATGAACTGGTCGAGATAACATGCTTCAATGAGGTCCTCGATGTGATTATGCAATGCTCGAGACTGCAGCGTGGTATGTCCGTACTTCATGTGGTTTTCGCAGTAGCGAGTCAGGTCTCGTGAGCCCCTCTCTACTGGGCGCATCGGTGGTGCCCTACGAAAGTACTGCTCCTCCTTGATGATCTCGAAGACCTCGTCAATCGGCATGTTCAGCACCGTGAAGTCCCGGTTCCATGGAGTGTGAGGAGTCTTATCACGGTCACCTTCTAGCGCTTTGTCTCATGCTACGTCGACTCGTTTGACTGATTTTTCACATTCCTTGCAGCTGCTGGTCGATTGAAGGCGAGTTGCTGGTCACTTGCATCTTTAGTCTTCCGCTTTCGTTCGACATCTTCGATCTTGATATATTTCTCCACCCTCCGGAACAGGTCGTCGATCATTTCGGGCGGTTGCTTGATGAGTGAGGTGCTAACATATTGGTTAGGTTGTACTGAATTCTTGAAGGCCGCTACCACTATAAGGTCTTGTCCATCAGCATCTAACAAACTCAGGTATTCAGTCCTGAACCGGTGGTAGAATTGCTTCAGCGACTCCTTGTGAGTCATGCTCATCTCGAAGAGAGATTCCAAGGTCTTTAGCTCCTATCGGTTGCAACGATACTGGTCGATGAACTGCATGCTCATCTTCCTTAAAGAGGAAATTGATGAAGGTCTAAGCTTGTAGAACCACTCAAGTGGTGTTTTTGACAACTGTTAGCGAAAGTGCAACAAAGGATATGATCATCTTCATAGGGGACCAGGGCATCCCAGAAAGCAAGCACGTGATCAACAGGGTACTTAGTCCCCTAAAACTTCGGTAGGTAGGGTGGATTCCAACCTCACGGGAAGGGCATCTTAAGAAGGTCCGCGATGATTGGTGACCGGTCAGCCCCCCTAATTGCAACCTCCTCTAGGCGATCTGGGACATGAGGCCCCAAGCGATCTTGCACTCGCTCAGGGTGACCCCCCAGATGGTCTTGAACTGACCTGTTGAGCTGGTCTTGCATATTTCCTCCATAGGTATCCTGTGGCGATCATAAGCTGGCGAGTGATGAGTGACGATTCTCGTGGGGTCGATGGCGACGGTCTTCTCCATGTGCTCGAACCCGAGACTCGGTTGAGCTGGATTCCGAGTGGTGGCGATGCGAAACAGGGGGTCGACCTCCATGCAACCCCAATCGAGTCCAGACACTCGATCGGTCAGGAGTTTCTTGACGGCCCTGGTTATGTCTAGTCGGTAGTAAAGTGTTGGTAGGCTGGGCCGAATATGCTTGTTATTGACCCCTGGTTGGTCTTGGCGGGTTGGTTGTTGGTAGCTCCTCGATCAACCCGTTTTACTGAATATGCGGTGCTTGATGTGCAAGGCTATTGGTAACTGGGTCGCCTTGGTTCCTAACGGGTACGGCTTGGATGATGCTACGAAGCTTATCGTGGTCGCATTGAATCATTTATAACTGAGCTACTATGGCTTGTTGTGAAGCCATCATTGTCATGAGGAAGACCTTAGACAGAACCACTGCTTGAGTTGCCAAGACCACTACCGGAGAATGGTGTGACTTCCCGATCCCCAGTGCGGTGTTTGCTGGCGGGGTGGTGTGCTCTGAGTTAGGAAGAGGCTGAGCCGAATGTCCAACATTGCTGGCGTCACCGGGTGCAGTAGCGTTGGACTGAAGTTGTAAGGTCGAACGAGTGTGGTATGGTCTGCCGACCATGCTTCTCAATCGTATGGTCGTGGTGATGATTCCAAAACTAACTAGTAGGTCGACTCCCGCGGGTCGCCTGGTTGGTACAAAACTGACTGGCAGGTCGACACCCACGGGTCGCTTGGTCGGTACAAAACTGACTCGCAGGTCGACACTCACGAGTCGCCTAGTCGGTACAAAACTGACTGGTAGGTCGACACCCACGGGTCGCCTGGTCGATACAAAACTGACTGGCAGGTCGACACCCACGGGTCGCCTGGTCGGTACAAAACTGACTGGCAGGTCGACACCCACGGGTCGCTTGTTTGGTAGTTAGAAGAGGTCGCAGAGTCGGTCGACTGCTGCTGAGTTGCACGGTCGGTCGACTACTGCTGAGTCGGCACAGACAGGGGTCGGTCAAACGAGAATGGATGGAGTGGAAGGAGTTGGCCAATCGGCTTGAACAAACTCACTGATCAAAAATTCTAGTAGGAAGTCTCGAAGACAATCCCACAGACGATGCCAAGATTATGGGGGAGTTTCTGGTGGAAGCTGTTCGATTGGAAGACACAATCTAACAATCCAAAGAACACGAGTGGACCAGGTTTACGTGAAAAAACCTTTTGCAACATCAAAGGAAAAAAACCATGGGGTGGGGCGAGAATGCACTAGTAAGCCACAACAAGTTACAAGCACTCACCCGGACTCGATTACACCCAGAGAGGACCAGCCTCCCAAAATGCCGACCTCTGTAGTCTCTCTCTCTCTCTCTCTCTCTCTCTCTCAAGCTTCAAAAACTCAGGAATGCAATGGGCAGCACCACCTCCTCCAGAATTCGGGGGATCATTCCCTCTGAAGGGGTAGGTCCCCTTTTTATTGTGCTTCGGGGTGACAGTTGGGGTGCTCCGTGCGGGGCGACATTGATGACGTGCTCTTGTAACTTACTCAATTGCCTGCGTAGGGGTGGCGTGTCATCTGGCTGGTGCTCGGTAGTCGTGACTAGGGGCGTTACTTGCCATACTTGGTCGACCAGGAATCTCGGGGCGTGGGTTGTCTTCTGTAACTGTCACTCGACCGAGATTCTCGGGAGTAGTTACTGCATAGTCTTGGTGAGCGATCGTCGGGCCAACCCGTCGCGTGAATATCGGAGCTATGCGTGAATACTTGTGTGTCCGTGATGAGACGCAAGGCCAACCGGGCGCGCGGCCGATCGAGACTCTTGGCTGTCCGAGGTGCAGCCGGACCAAGTATGCGACCGATCGGCGCAGAATGCGCGGCTAACCGGGTCGCGGTCAGGCCTAAGTGTGCAGCCGACCGGGTCACGGCCAGGCCCAAGCGCACGGTCAAGTCTTGTAGATCGACTGGCTGGTCGCATGCGAGACATGCAACTGCTTACGAGCGGAGTGCGCAGCCAGTCGTCAGCGGGGTTGCCCACGGCCGGTCGTCAGCGTTGTTGCACGCAGTCGATCGTCAAAAAGGTTGCGCATGGACGGTCGTCAACATTCCGTGCGGTCGGCAGTCAGCAAGGTTGCGTGCGGCCGATCATTAGCGAGGTTGCGCGCGATCGGTCGTCAGCGTTGTTGTGCATGGCCGATCGTCATCGAGGTTGCGTGCTGCTGGTGTTCAGTGAGGTTGCACGCGGTCGGTTCTCAGTATTGCGTGCGGCCGATAGTCAGCGAGGTTGCGTGTGGCTGGTTGTCAATGAGGCACGCGGTCGGCTGTCAACAAGGTTGCATGCGGTCGGTCCAGTCTTGGGCAAACGAAGCGCGCGGTCGGCCGGTAATGAAGTGCGCAGTCGGTCCAGTCTCGGGCAGATGAAGCGTACAGTTGGGCGGTAACGAAGTGCACGGTCGGTCCAGTCTCGGGCAGACGAAGCGTGCGGTCGGCCGGTAACGAAGTGCGTGGCCGGTCTTGTCTCGGGCAGATGAAGCGCGCGGCCGGCCGGTAACGAAGTGCACGGCCGGTCCAGCCTCAGGTAGACGAAGCGTGCGGCTGACCGGTAATGAAGTGCGCAGCCGGTCCAGTCTCGGGCAGGGCAAACGAAGCATGCGACTGGCAAGAGTGAAATGCACGGTTGAGGTCGAGACGCACGACCGGGTCGAGATACGTGGCTAGGTCTCTGGGTGCTTTTTACGTTCTTTATTTGTTAAGGTAGACACAGTTAGCATGACAACTCAGAGCTCTACAATGCACCACATCCCTGAAGCTCTACCCTTCTATCAACTGTTGGAGGGGGACCGTATGACGGTCGTAATCCTCCCCCATCGTTTGGCGCCGTCTGTGGGATCTATCCCTATCAACTAGCGACCTTCGTGCTTCCCAGCTACTTCGGTCAAGCAAGCAACTACCGATTGCCCGAGTAATATGTCCGTCTCCATTGCTACACCATAATGGCGAAGACACAACCCGTGAACCAGCTGAAGGGAAGTAACATGCATCCAAATGCTCTGCATCCAACGACTCGCTCAATGAGTCATCGATTCGCAATGAGCCTATACCAAGATCAGCAACCCGCTGTGGAATCGAGAAGTCACCCATCAGTCAATCGTGCCGCTCAGGCTCAACCTCAGCCGTCTCCTTAGCTTACCGACCTGATTCCTCAACGTTTGGGGAAAGCATACGTTTCACCCATCGTTGACCCTCAGGCAACATATCAGATTACAACAGAGGACTTCCAACTCCTCACTCTCATGAAGTAGAATGCATGGTTGAGAGGGACTCCCTCCGATAGATCGTCATCGAAGCGGGAGTTGACTTCCCTCGATCAGCCGCTGATATCAATGACGGAGCAGATGTCTGCCAGCCGCTTGACTCATCCCCCACTCCTTCTAGATGATCCGTCATCAACACCTCCTTACGGTCCCTCGAACCCTCTTCAAGGAGACCCTTGCTTCTCTCTCCTAGACACACAGTCTGGGAGCGTCTCGACTCATCAACCCGAGCCTCGCGCGGCTCTGAATCATCCCCTAACCCTTGCAATCGGAGGGAGGTTCGGAACGGAGGACACCGCTCCTGAACTCGGCCGCATCTCACCTGGCTAGCTGGAAGGGGGTAACTATGGGCACACCTCCCGATCGGCCCATGACAGGGGGTCGGCGAGTGCGACGGTCAGCCCTGGATAACGGGTCGACAGTCGTGCACGCGGCCAGCCCCTGATAGGGGGTTGGCAAGCGCAAGACGGTCGGCCCCGGACAATGGGTCGGCAGATGTGTACGATGGTCGGCCCATGACGATGGGTCGGCAGACGCGCACCCAGCCGGCCCCGGACAACGGGTCGATAGATGTGCACCTGGTCGGCCCTTGACAGGGGGTCGGCAAGTGCAAGGTGGTCGGCCTCGAACAACAAGTCGGTAGACGCGCACCTAGCCGGCCCCTGATAGGGAGTCGACATGCACAACGGTCGGCAGACACCCGATCGGCAAAAGCAAGGTGGTCAGCCCTGGACAACGAGTCAGCAGATGTGTACCTGGCTGGCCCCTGACAGGGGGTTGGCGAGCGCGATAGTCGGCCCCGAACAAACGGGCCGGCAGATGCGCACGACGATTGGCCCGGACAATGGGTCGGCAGACACGTACCCGGCTAGCCTCTGACAAGGGGTCGGCGAGCGCGACGGTCAGCCCAGTGCAGCGGGTCGGTAGACAGACGATGATCGGCCTGGACAGCAGATCGGTAGACACGTGCCCGGCCAACCCTTGGCAGGGGGTTGACAGGCGTGGTTGAAGACAAACCGAAGCTTGCCTTCCTTTTCCCTCTACCTAGACCTCTACTCAACCCTAAAATGGCCCAGCCACCGAATCCTTGAAGCGTCGCTCTACACCCCTGACTCGCTAGCCCCTTCGCCGGAATACTACTGTAGTCCTCCTGCTCCTCCATAGACATTGCCGTCGTAGCTACCGATGCTACTTCCATACACTTATCAAAAGCTACCTCGGCATCGACAACCTAGTTTTGCACCAGGGAATCCCAGCCAGCTAGGGTTAGCACCTGCTTAGCTGGGAGGGATTAACTATGGGTACAAAATCTAGTTAATGCCTTACAGTGGGACCTGCAGCCCTACCTGGGGCCCATGAAGACAACAGTGGAACCCGCAACCCTGCCTGGGGTCCACGGAGACGACTGTGGGACTCGCATTTCCACTTTCTGTTTTTCAGGTATTTACCAAAACCCCGGATATACATGGGAATATTCCTGAAATATTCTCCACAAATCAAACCTCTATAAGTAGCAGACCCTGTAAATAATCCAGATCCGAAATTCCAGACCACATTTCCACTTTCTGTTTTTCAGAGCTCTCTGAGCTTTCTAGTTTTCAGACTCGTCCACCATCTGTTCACCTGTGTAAGCACTTCTCGGTATGTCGAGAGTAAGAGTAGCGACTTCTTCAGAGATAGTGGATTCAAAGGTTGCATCTTACCGCATTGAGACGTAGACTTCGGCCGAATTTCGTCACCACATCCTATGTCAACTCTCTCTCTCTCTCCCCCCTCCCCCCCCCCCCCTCTCTCTCTCTCTCTCTCTCTCTCTCTCTCTCTCAACTCTACAGTGTTAGCGTGATAGCTCAGCACTTGACAGCTCAGCGTTCTACAACGCGCCACATCCCTGAAGCTCTACCCTTCTATCGACTGTTGGAGGGGGGCCGTACGACGGCCGTAATCCTCCCATACATTGATCCTCAACAATCCAATAAGCATGGAGGTAAATCCCGGCAATAACACCAATCCCAAAAACCCATTGAACATCGAAGCCGCACCAGACCCCCTGCCAATCCCATCGGAGAGAGAGAGAGAGAGAGAGAGAGAGAGAGAGAGAGAGAGAGAGAGAGAGAGAGAGAGAGAGAGAGAGAGAGAGAGAGAGAGAGAGAGGGGGGGGGAGGAGGTTATGTAGATCCCGCTGAAAATGCGAGGTAGAGAGAGGCGATCGCACGGAGTGGGGAGAAGGGGAGAGAGCGTCGAAATCGTAGTCGTAAACCACGCACAACTCTGGTTTCGTTTGCATTTTGTACGGCTCGCCTCAATGCGTGTTTATCATACCTCTACTATTCGTTTCCAAATCTGAACCGTTGGAGCGATTCAATCGGATAGGCTTTGTTCAGTGTTAATTACAATGGTGGCAAAACCGACGTTTTTATAATGATATACAGTAAAACAAGCCGGGTCAGGCCGAAAATCACTAAGCCCGAGCTTGACCCGTTGACAGGAAAAAGACGGGTCAGGCTTTGGTCCGGCCGGGTTTTAAACAAGCTTTGACGGGCCGGGTTCCCTTCTGGGAGGGACTAATTGACAGGCCTAAGAATCCTCTTACTTTCCCCCTGATTACACTAATATAGAAATAATTTAGATATAAAATTATTCAGATTCCTGTTCACTTTTCTGGCTGCCAAACACACCCAACATCACTTAAGGGACCGTCACTTTCCTGCTACCAAATGCTGCCTTACTTCTTCCTCCTTTCCCCTTTTACATGGTTGATCAATAGGAATGGAAAAATAGTAAGCCATTCTTTTGATCTAGAATCTGCCATTCTGCATAGGATGTCTCCAGTTTCAGTGCCTTTCCTTCTAGAGACAGATAGAGGTCCTTGATATAGGCAGTCCTCTATTTGATCTTTCAAAGATCAAAATTCGATCGTGCCGTTGATATTCTCAATCTGTAGCTTTCCCTCGTCTGCAATCGCAAAGAAAACCCAAAGTTCTGATCCCACTTGTTAGTGAGTGGTCGATGAAACAATTGGAATATAAAAGCTGAGGATTAGATTTGATCCTCGATAACCACCGTCACCGCCACCACCGAGAACCGAACCAAAGGATCACCCAACGAAGTTGGCCAACGATCTTTGGCACCAGCATGGAAACAACCCAGATCGCAAATCACCACAAACAAGAAAGCAAACTACGAATCAAACAAGGAACATAGAAAGAGCACACACCAGACAGAGAGACAAAATTTATAGAGGTTCGGCAAATTGCCTACGACCTCTCTCCACAAATGGCGACTGTAAAGTTCGCTCGAGCAAGTTATGTTCTCACAGGAACACCCGTAACTCCCTCCACCCCACAGGATTTTCGCCTGGGCGCCAGAATTTTCGCCCGGACAAATCTTGTGTTGTTGACCGGCTTCGCTCCATGCTTAGGCACCACATAACCAACAATTGTATTGTCTGATTTGGTTAAGACATTACATGCACAACAACTCAACTATAAGTTAGCTTAGTGCACATTTAGAATCACAGGGATTGCAGGTGAATGGATCTTGTCTAAATGATGACTTGGATCAAACATTGACCATGACTAATGGAAAATCATACCAATTATCACTATTAACTTGGCTCATGGGTTTCTTGTTTTCAGGTGATGCGAAGGTATGCAGCTCCCGAGCCGTACGAGAAGCTGAAGGAACTGACTAGAGGAAGGGTCGACATCAAGGAGAGTATAAGATGGTTCATTGAATGTCTAGACTTGCCCGAGGAAGCAAGGTCGAATCTCTTGAATCTGATCCCCCAATCCTATATCGGAGAAGCTGGGGAATTGGCTAAAGATGTAGATGATGTTGTGGATTTGGTGTGTGGGCTCAGGAGCCTCTAATTCCAATAGTCTTTGTTGCAGTAGTAGTCCCCTATTGGATCAGCAGAAAAAAAAATTTTGGGGTGTAGCTTTGGTATAGAAGATCTTGGTGAACACTGAATGGATATTAAGTAGCTGTGGTTGATGAATCGAAATTATTAATATCTTATGCTAATTATATTGCTTCTATATTTTTCAAAATAATGTCTTCAGATATCAGACATTCTTTGAAGATCTCCTCTATGGGTGATTATATGGGTGGGGTGGCCTTTTTTTCTGGGCGGTCATAGGATCGAATCTTGGGGTTTATCTTACGCCATGCGATGTAGAAATAATGTGATTATGGGGAAAAAAAAAAAAAACAAGGCTCGATCTCTGGTGAGGGAAAAAAACTGTGCTCTTGTAGTTGGCAGATTTCGAACGATCACTGCAAAAAAAATTGTGTACCTCATCTCTACTAAAATTGTGCATCTGATCTTAATGTCACTAATGGTCGTCGTGCTTTGGCATTGCGTAAAAGTTTTTTTGCATATAAGCCCTTCTAAATTCATTCATTTGCATCACATATTTGCAAATTGCACGTATACCCTTGTTAGCGTTACCTGTAGTATACTAAACTCAACATATCAGCAGCATTATGCCTGAGATTTGATTGCGGCCAACCAAATTCCTGAGTCTCCTATCATCATCATCATTGACCGATACAAACTATTCGAACAAAAAAACATAATAACTCCTACCCATATCAGGAGCCAACCAAATTGTTCGAACTCCGACCATCGAACATCCAACATGATAGCTCACATCACAATAGCGGTTCTTTCGACTCCAAAGTAGAGGGAGGTTTACATGAAAAGGCGGCTTTGAGAATAGACAGAAGATGCATTTTAGAAAGAGAGCTGAAAGTCCACACTACCAACTACTCCAAAGAGGGAATTTGAACACACTAACTGATTAAAAAAAAAGAGGTAAATAACTCTTACTGACAACATCACCACCCAAATCACAAGGTTCCTACCGAAAGGGGGGAAAGAAAAGAAAAGTAAAGAAGTCCATAATGAAGCACTACAACAGAACAAAGCAACTGCCTTACACAATCAAAATAGTCGGGGAAGACCTTTATTTGCCTTGATGTTGGTACTCGTCAAATCCCGCAGCCCTGGAAGCCTGGATCGAGTTTTGCATCTGATATAATATAGAACTGCAAAACTGACGGCGATCGCCACTTCCAAACAAGATCAACAGCTGCAGGGGCGAACGGTGAACCTAACAGCCATTGGCTACACCATTTGCAACCAAGTGGTTCTCGGCGACCGGCTTGGCGACCTTCGGGGCATCACCGCCAGCCACCACGCCATTCTCATCGTATAGCTTCCGCTCCATGAGCCCAGCCTGAACAGCTTCCTTCTTCAAAACCGTGACCGAGTCAAGAGGCTTCTGCAATCTGGGCTTTTCGGTTGCTCCATCATTACCTTTCCCATCAGCACTATTCATCGGCCTGATATCCACAACCTGCAAGAGAGAGGAAAGGGTGGTAAATCAAAAAAAAAAAACTGAAGCAACAATATGCAACCCTAACTTAGATCAGGAGGAATGCATCATATGACACCGCTAATCTAAGCTCTCGGTAAACAGACAATGACCTCAGTTTCTCCTAGAGATGACAATCCCCATTATGAAAAGATGTGTAACTTATTCTCAAATTTAAATAACATGTTCAGTATAGATTCCTAACAAAAGACATGTCGAATCATGTGCATATGGAAACACCGGATGTACAGGAAACAACAAGGGACGAACGGATGTGATCATGCCTGTTTCTGAATATGTTGCAGCTTCCCCCTACTCTCTTGCATCGCCTTCTGCCGGGTTTCGTAGAAACCAAAATCATCGAGAATCGAAGTCTTGCTGACATGCTCTTTAAACAGCTTCAGCATTTGAAGACCTTGCTCGATCTTCACCTGCAGCGGCCAGAAGCAGAAGACAATGACAATCGGAATCAAGATCATAAAATTCAGAAATAACGACAATCGTGATCAAGATCATGAAAAGTGAAAAAATTAAAAAATCGTAACGGACCGCTCACCTCTTGAGTGTCTCTACTGTTTGTTACTGGCTTGTTGTCATTGTTCTCCAACGTGATATGCTTGAGGATGTTGTTAGGCACATCCTTCACAATATGCCACTTGACAGGGAAACAGCCAGTCCACTTGTCTTGCTGCCAGTACTCGACAGTCTTGTTGAAATCAACTGGGCCCAGCATCTCAGCAACACCGACGAACTGCCCACTTGTGTTGACCTGATGATCGGTCAGGAAAGTGTTAATCAAACTAACTTGCAAGAACAAAAAGGAAGACAGGACTGAGAAGACGAAGATTATGCTCACAGAGAAAAGTAGAAATACTGGACATCCACCAGTCTTCTCATGAGCTTCCTGGTAAGCGGAATCTAGCTTTTTGTTCCCATTGGGGGTGCTTGCCCAAACACTGTACTTGATGCTCTTGTGGACATCATCCTCGCTGTAAGATTTGATGACAAAGAACTTGGCATCCGAGTATTTGTCAGGGAAGTCTGCTCGATTGAATTGATCCCTGTCGGGGACTACGCTCGAATCTTCAAGTCTTCCAACTGTGGGAATGTTCTGCCCCTTAACAGCGATGGTCACAGTGGAACCAAAGCCCTTTTGGTTTTGGTTTCTCAAACGACCGGCTCTCGGTCCTCTGTTGAGCTCGCTCAACCCATCCAAGTTCTCATTGCCATAACCGTATAGTCCATTGGCTCGGCCTCGAGGCTTGTATTTGTTATCCTCGGCAATAACCCAACGCCCATTTGCTCTGGAATCATAAAAAGTTGATCCAGACCCCAGACCAGTTCTGAAAGCGCTTCCACACTGGCTATGGCTATACATTCGGTTGTTTGTGTACATCCTGTTCATGAGTCCTGGAGCCGCAGGCGTCATCCCAGATGTCGGTCTTGAGGTATGCAATCCCTGAACAAACAAACATTCGGACATCTAATCACAGAGGAAGACACCATCTGTTGAGCGTAGTAGTAAAAGTCCAAGCAAAAAATATAAACAATTGAGATAAGATAAGTTAGTTACATAACAATACATGTAGTATTGCAAGCAAGCATAACAAAATAAAAATAGGCACAATAATAATGGAAATGACATCATATTGCAGCCAAGGAATTGAATTTTCAGATGCATATCGGAATCCTGAAACTAAGATATTTCGGCAAAATTTGACAAAATTTCAGGACAGCTGTACAAAATTTTCATTCTTGATTGCAACATGAAGTAAATTTTGTAGCATGGCAATATATCACTGAAAGTTACTGGCCAAGTGAGGCATAAGTTCAACCAGCACTTGCCGATTTACTACTTCAGTAAACTGTTATGTGATCTCAAATGATAAATATGTGAACCAGTCGAAGAGATGGTGGATCTCAAATGATAAATATGCGAACCAGTCGGGACACACAGTAAATTTTCATTCTTGATTGCAACATGAAGTAAACTTTGTAGCATGGCAATATATCACTGAAAGTTACTGGCCAAGTGAGGCAAAGTTCAACCAGCACTTGCTGATTTACTACTTCCGTAAACTGTTATGTGATCTCAAATGATAAATCTCATGTCCCATACCATGAAGTGAGGCAGCGGACGGAGATTCTGATTTCTGGACGAAGTCGAGTTACTAATATGTGAACCAGTCGAAGAGACAGTGGTAGCGGTAGCCTGCCTGTGCTGTAGATCAGGGTACACCGGACCATCATACCAAGAAACGGGTGATCGAATCCCATTAAAACCGAATCTTGGGTCCTGGTATCCGGACGATAGATGACCACCAGATACAGCGGCTCTACCATAGGAACCATTTGAGCTCAATGATGAATTTTGTTGGCTTTGCTTCAGTGGTGCTGATCCACCATTCCCATTTGCATTGCCATTCGGAATTCCATTTGATTTCGCTTTAGCTGTATCTACAGAGATTGGAGGCTGGTCAGCAGCAACAGAGGTGGAGACTTCCCCTTGAGAAGTAGGAGCTTGGCTAGGAGTATATGGTGCAGTTGCGGGCGCTGGTGGCTGGTAATACGTAGTCTGATACTGTTGAGGGCCATACAACTGACCATCGTGCCCCATGGTTGGAACTGGGGAAGCAGGAGAAGGGTATGCACCATAAGGAGCATATCCATATCCATGGTGATACATATCTCCATAAACCCCCTGCCAAGAACCAAAAAGAGAACATCAAGGAAATACTCCCATCTCATTAAATAACACATACACATAACATATCATTGGCTTCTTTTTTTCCATTTCAAAAAGGGTAAATTACACTCCCTTAGACAGTCACAACCCATATGATTGATTCACATAACAACCAACTAAAAACCAAGAAAAAAAAATCAAATATATCAACGCGGCAGATCACATAACAACCAACTAAAAACTAAAAAAAAAAAAAATCAAATATATCAAAGCGGCAGGTCAGTCCAGTAACCATTAATTGGCAAGTCTCAACTTTAAAACCTTGGAAAAGTAATTCAATATGAAATCAATGAGATTTTTCATTTGATTGTCACAGCGAGCTTATAATCGATGCTAGACGAAACTGTAGCACAACTTACAGGCGGCGGCATCTCAACTCCATCAGGATTCATATATCTAGGGTAATCCTCGAGCTCATAACCTGAGTAATCAAATCAAATTCAAATCATTTTATGACTGATTATCACGTAGATAAAGACAGTCTTCAGTAGACTAAACCAAACCAATATATTCATAAATGAAACAATATCATCAAGAACACTGAATCCAGCAAGAATTTCATCATTCACCAATTCAAATCAAAGAGAAAAAAAGACATGAAACATGTAGCTACACAGGAGCGAACTCTCGATACCTCCGTAGTAATAAGGTGTAGATGGGTATCCGTTGGGCAAATAGCACAAGTTCGCATCGATATACTCCTGAAGTAGAGGGGTCAGAGACCGCTCGTACGGTGGGTTCAGAGCGCTCATCGCATCCTTACCGTCCACAGACCCATACTGCATCACATTCGGCTGTTGAATCAAATCACAGGATGTAAGCTCACAAGCCATGAATCAAACTGAGGATACATATACATGCAATCCTTTCGATGAAAAGGCTACCTTCTTGGTGACTTCCGGTGAATCATGGACCTTCTTGGTGACATCCAAGGTCAACTTGCCCATTAAATCTGTAGCTTCTGTGACAGGAAAAAAAAAAATCAAAGGGTAATTACCACAAGATGAACTTCAAATAGCCAGAGAATTAGGTCAAAAACCAGATTTTGATTAAATCCCCATACTAAATCAGCTCAAAATCCATAAATTTCATTCGACAGATGGAAAAATTAGTGCGGAAAGAAAATCAAGAGAACCCACTGTGCAATCCAGATTAAAAAGAGGAACTTGTTTGAATCAAACAAAGACCCATAACCAAAAGGGGTAGCACATGAATCATAGACGGAAAACCCAAAGCTTTTAGCTAAGATCTGAGTAAAAACCCTAACGAAGCCCTTAACAAAATGAAAACTTTGGACTTAGAGTCAGATAAACAGAGCCGAACGAATCAAGATCTGCTTTCAAAGAGATCGCATGAGAAAAACCCTAAATCTAGAAGAAGGGGCAGAGAGGGATACTTTCAGCTGGGTTAGCGACGGCCGCCATGGTCGGATCTCGAGGTCGGCGGTGGAGGAGCACGCGCTACCGGTAGGTCGTGATGCGATACGGAAACCCAAAACCCTAACCCTAGGAGAGAGAAAGAAGGGTGGAGTGAGCGCCGCCGGAGAGGGTTTGGCCATGAGGAAGCGGTGATTGAAATAGCACCACGGCTTCGCTTCCAAAACTGGATATTATTTTTTTAGGAATGTTACGACCACGCCCCGTGTGGGTAAGGAGCCGTCCACACGTCGGGGGAACCGTTCTTCTCACTTGATGCACCTAGGCTGACGGCAGACCCACGCACCCACCTTCAAATATAATAATTTACGGCTGTCGTAGCGTGTGGTTTTATAACTCGTGTCTCGAAATAGCAGCTTCCTTCTTTAACAACTTCCTTTTTGCCTTTTCTAGCCATGGGAGCATTGAAACCCTAATATGGAGAATCTCTCCCTATTGGGCCTCTTAGTTTAGGGCTTTGACAGAGTCACGTATTCGGCCCAATTTAATATGTAATGCGCTTTAGGGTTTCAAAGTATGTATTGGGCTTTAGGGTTTCAAAGCTAGAGGTGCTAGCTTCACTAATATCAATCAAGATATTACCTGTCAATATACTAGTGCATGTCAGTGCCTGTCGGCACTGCAGCGGATCGCCTTCAGCGGCAACACTCCTGAACGTCTTCGGCAACAAAACACTTTCGACAAACAACACTGGTATTCATGGGGACACCCATTTCCTCGTCCGTGCCGATTTGCACGAAGTGGCACCTTCGGCGCGACCAACTCCCCCTCACCTATAATCAATCAATCACAGATGTCTCTATTCGAACGGATTTCTCGAGATCGATCCGACGGTTTGGGGTGGCCGAAATTTCAGCAAACGGGTTTATAGCCGTTGATGCAAACAACGATCACGGGATGAACGGTCAGGTTTAGTGCAATTTAAATGAGACGGGATTTTATGGGTGTAGTCCAATTTAAATGGGTCGGGATTTAAACCAAGGGGAGGGAGTTGGTTAACGGGGAAATAGAGATCGTGCTTTGATTTTTGAACGAATGGTTAGATCTATTCGGTTCATTTTTTTCCAGTCAGCTTGTTCTAGTCAGTTTCCATTTTGTCTAGTCAGCACAAAACCGATGTGCCATGTTATATATAAGTGCATGCTCGTGCCTGTTAGCACTGCAGCGGGCCGTCTTCGGCGGCAACACACCTGTCAGCAATGCAACGGGCCGCCTTCGGCTGCAAGACACCCCCCTGATTGACACGAAGCGGGCAACCACCCCCCCCCCCAACCCTCGAGCCCAAATCTTCTGCCCCATTTATCTGCCCCATCGTCTGCCCCCCCAAGTCACAGCCATCCGTTACACCCATACCCGACCCATGCATCACACTCAGTCCAAACTGGTAGGCAAAGACACAGATGCGATTGGCCCCTCAACATATGCTCCAGGTTGTACCTGATCACTATTGTCCCTTTGCCTATCGGTTGGGATGAGTGCGATGCACCGGTCGGGTTTGGGTGCAAAAGACGACTATGACTTCGAGGGCAGACGATAGGGAAGAGTAATGCCCGTGCCTGTCGGCACGCACATTCGGCGAAGGCGTGAGAAAATTTTGACGGCATGATAAAATTTTATAGGAGGATAATATTTTAAGGGTAGCAATGATAATTCAAAAAATGTGATAATATTTCGAGGGATGTGACAATATTTCGAGGACAAAATAAAAAAATGTGAAGATCATATCGGCACACATATTCGGCAAGGGCGTCCATATTCGACGAAATCACCAATATTTGGTGAAGGGGCCTATATTCGGCAAGGGTGCCCAAATTCAATGGGGGCACACATATTTGGTGAAGGCACACACATTCGGCGAGGGTGCATAGATTTCACAACTGGGTTTTGAAGTAACACAACACAGAATGTTGAAAATTTCTCAAACAAATGATACTAAAAAAAAAACTTTGAGACACAGGTCCAGCACATCTCCACGGCGACACACACGCACAAAGAGAGAGAGAGAGAGAGAGAGAGAGAGAGAGAGAGAGAGAGAGAGAAAGAGAGATCACTAAACCCTAAAACAAAGAGATAATGAAAGAAAAAAAGAAGATGAAGATGGTCAATGCATACTCACCACGATTCTCAATCGGAAAAAAATCACTTCAATCGGGTCGTTTAGACTTCAATCGGGAAAAATAAAACACTTCAGGCATACCGCGACTCCGTCATTGAATTTCACCTTCGCAGATACTTGCACTTTACCATTGCTAGCTAGTATCGGGTTCAAGAATTCAGCAATAGAAGATGGAAAGGTTCAACATTTCCAACACATGTTTCTTTCATTCAGAATGTTCTTGATGTTCACACACCCAATTAAAGAAACAACCATATTAATTATATCTTAGGTACTTGATCATATAGAAAACCAAATGCTAAAAAAAACTCACATGAGTGTTGGGCAATATGGTGTAGCTGGGATCGTCGATTGACGTTTGACATGGTTAAAGAGAGATTCC
Organism: Chamaelirium japonicum; assembly: GCA_947650365.1. Lineage (NCBI taxonomy): Eukaryota > Viridiplantae > Streptophyta > Magnoliopsida > Liliales > Melanthiaceae > Chamaelirium > Chamaelirium japonicum. The sequence goes on along the minus strand of OX393550.1, from coordinate 98,263,636 downwards.
TCCGTGGGTGGGAGGGATGTGCGCGACCGAGGACCGCACGGGTGGAGATCAGAATGGAGGAGGGGGGTTCGGCCGACAGAGATCGGAGAAAGAGAGAGAGAGAGAGAGAGAGAGAGAGAGAGAGAGAGAGAGAGAGAAACGATGTGGGGCTGGTTGGTTAGAGAGAGATCATGGGTCGCAATGAGAGAGAGAAGTGCGAGAGAGATGGTTACGGGATTTAGGGTTAGCCCCGCTCTCCCCCTCTTCCTTCGATTGCCCCCCAAATCCCGCAGGCCTTCCACCGAGCCGTTCGATCACCCCAGCCTGATCGTCCGTCGTCCTTCTGTTCGGCCATTCTATCCCCCTCAAATCCCGCAACCCATTTAATTAAGAGAGAGAGAGAGAGAGAGAGAGAGAGGTGGGGGGGGGGGGTTGAGCTGGATTCTTTGTCAACTTATTCCTTTTGTCTTGTCAGCTTTTGGTTCCATTTTGTCATAGTCAGCACAATACCGTTGTGCCATGTTTTATATATATATATATATATATATATATATATATATATATATATATATATATATATATATATATATATATATATATATATATATATATATATATATATATATATATATATATAAAGATATTTACTAGATAAATCTAGGGGTGGCAATGGGTCGTGTCGGGTCGGGTTCGTGTCATGTCTAGTTTCGGGTCGTGTCCAAAACCCCTAGACTCGAACCCAATCCATTTAACTAATCGTGACTAGACCCTAAATCCGTACCCGACTCGTTTATAAATGGTTAGACCCGATAAGACCCATTAGACTCATTCACCACACGGGGGCTATTTAGTTGACCCAACCCGATCCGACTCAACCTGACCTGACTTGTTAAGACCCGATGGTACTATATTATCCTATATAGTATCATATTACGGGTAGACCCGACACGACCCATTGAATTTCAAACGGGTCTTCTCGGATCTACCGTGCCTAGACCCTAAACCCAGACCCGACCCATTTATTAAACGCTCGGCCCGTTTACGACCCAAACCCGTTTAACCCAAACCGGCCCAGACCCTTTGTGTCACGTCGGGTCCAAAATTGCCAAGACTAGATAAATCCTCACTAGGCTAATTTCTACTATCAACAAGCACATAAGTGTCAACATAATGTCTTTTTTTTTTTTTTTGAGAACCCCTCCAGGAGGAGGGAGGGTTTGGCAGACCCCAACCAGAAGTCATAAACATAATGCCTTATTGGTGTATATCTTTACTATACGAAGAAAAATGGGCCCTACTGTTACCTAGGAAAAGAAACGGGCCTTATGATAGATCAAAAATACCCACCGTTACCCCTACCTTGAGTAAGAAGCGATATTATATCAAACTTATATAGGTGACTTACTTAAAAGCTCTTTTTAGAATATGCATTTTGAGAGCTTCAGTCCTGACCTTCAATTTTGACTTTTCAATCCCTTACAAATGATAAAATACCCTGCATTCACTATAGTGCAGTATCAATTCGGTTTGGAATATCAATTCGGCTACTAGAGTGTTTTCATTGTAGCTACAGTATATTTAATCCAACCTTAATTGATGCTTGCTAGAGTGAAATCACTATAGCAGTCATTTGTACATGCATTATTACGAAATTGTTATTATAAAAATTGGTTTTGATAGAGAATGAAAAAACCGGTTTTTGGGTTTAGTCTCATATTGCCCGTGGGGAGATCTTTTAATGCATTTATAATGGAACTCCCTTCATTGGGCTTTGTAGCTTCCCAAGAGCCAAGGCATAGCCCACCACACACGCGCGCGCGCCGAGTCGGGCCAGGCCCGATCGGGTCGGGCTCAGGCCGAGGCTCGCGAGCCGTGAGGACGCGAATGGGCTTTGGGCCTTCTTTTACATTTCATTTTAATTTTTTAATAGAGAGTTACTCCTTCCGTTGCATTTTTCAAGAGGCTGGGCTAGGTTCGTTGAACCTGGACCTCTGCACTATCGCATGCAACCGTTACACCCAACAGAGTAGTGAATACTCATCAGTGCGGGAATCATTGCTGCATGCGATGGGCTGTGAGTGTGGGAACGTTATGGCTAAGGACCTCTATATAAAAGACGGTCCTATGAAGCCATAAAACATACCAAAAGCAAAGAGCTCTCTCCACTCTCTCTGTTTCTTTCTCTCTTGTTCGTGATTCGTTTGATGTCTGAAGTACGCTGAGAGTCCCAAAGGGGTTCCCTTCGGTGCTGAAAGAGGATCGAGTCTAGTCGTTGTACCCTGGGGAGCGTTCGTTGGAGTCCTTGAAGCATTTACCGAGGCGGCGAAATAGCTTTCAGGGCATTATGCTAGCATAAGCCTCAACTACTGCTAAGTCCACTGTTCTTCTTCCTCCTCCCCACCTTTTTTGCTATATTTGTAGACAGCCTTAGGACAACCTAAACATTGCTTGTTTGTTGTGCTAAACTTTGCATACTAAACCCCTCTACTTTTGTTCTACTACTTTCTGCACTAGATTTGTAACCTCTCAATATTTTACTAGTCATCGTTTGCATGCCTTAATATAGTAGAAATCCTAACAATCTGAAAGCTATTTTTGTTCTATTCTATTCCATTTAGATCTAGATCCTATACGAGAGTGTTTAGATCTAGTCTCTTGTTAACTGTTAGAATTCCTCTGAATTTTCTTAAGTTTTGCGGTGTCGAGGAAAGCTTGACAAACCGGCATTAAATTGCCCTAGGAAGTTTGGTATTTAAGCAAGCCAAGTGCTCCACCTCCTTCCTGGAGCTGACCTGACTGTCAAATTTTTGAAAAATCAAAAGGAACTCTTCCTAGATGACTACTGAGATGGAGAGGAAGCCTAGCAAGTCTAGTGAGATGCCTGAACCATTCGATGGGAAGAACTTTAAGAGATGACAGATGAAACTTAGGTTCTATCTGGCTGTCCTTAAGGTTGTTGACCTTATCTCTTCGGAGAAGGCTACACTTACCTCTAAGGATGATGGCTCATCTAACCAAACCGACTTAGACTCCTGGGAGAGGCAGGATTATCTGTGTAGGAACTATATCCTTAACTGCCTTGTCCCCGACCTCTATGATGTCTACTTCACCTGTAAATCCGCCAAAGACCTGTGGAACTCCTTAAAGAAGAAGTATGCCACAGAGGACGCCGGGTTGAAGAAGTTCGTGGTCGGGAAGCTATTGGAGTTCAAGATGGAAAATGGAAAGTGTAACATCCGCCCCAAACACACAAGATTTTGTCCGCTTTGCTCGTGCTCGCACGAGAACTTCCCAGGGAGGTCACCCATTATGGTACTACTCTCGCCCGAGCACGCTTAACTACAGAGTTCTTACAAAATCCGTAGCAGCGCACGGTTTTAAAATGCGTCTTCTATATTTGGAAGGGGAAATTATATAAGTAGCTCAGGATCTCCTTCTCTCCAGGCGATGTGGGGCTAACTCGTGGCCTTGTACACCTCACCTCACCTCACCTCATCCATCTTGGCATTCCCGCCTCAGGAGTCTTGGCTCTTGGCTATTGGATCTTGGTCGTCACAGAAAGTCTGTGGTCTCCCAACTTGAGGAGATACATATTATCATCCATGAGGTCCTCGCTGAGGGATACAAAATCTACGAGGGATTCCAAGTGGCAACTATCATAAAGAAGTTACCTTCCTCGTGGAAGGAGTACAATAACAGTTTGAAGCACAAGAGGAAGGAGATAACCCTGAAAGACCTTGTTGTTCGAATCCGTATAGAGGAGGACAACTGAGTGTCGGAGCAAAGAGAGCGAGTCTCTATGATAAAAGGAAAGGCTAACCTCATGGAGGGGAAGTCTTCCAAAAAGAAGGCTCTTGCTCCTAAGCCCTGGGAGAAGAACAAGATTTCTAAGCATCAGTTCAAGAAGAAGTCAAAAGGAGACTGTTTTGTATACGACAAGACAGGACACCTAACTAAAGAGTATTGTTTCAATACAGCTAACTGGCAAAAGAACAAGTCCGAGATGAACGTGGCTTAGAGCGGTTACTTCTCTGCGGTGGTTACTGAGGCTAACCTAGTCAGCAACCTTGCAGACTGGTGGGTGGACACAAGAGCTACCCGATATATATGTGGGTCGAAGAGCTACTTCTCCATCTACACACCTGCAGAAGAAGGATAGTCGCTATACATGGGGAACTCAGTTGCTCAAGTCGTTGGGAAAGGGAATATGATTCTGAAGTTCACCTCTGGAAATCTTTTGACTCTGAAGGAGGTGCTGCACGTCCCAGACATCTGGAAGAATCTGGTCTCCGGAGCAATGCTGAGCAAGAAGGGCTACAAGCTTGTATTTGAGCCGGACAAATTTGTCTTGACTAAGGGAGGGTCTTTTATGGGAAAGAGTTATCTTGATGAGGGTTTGTTTAAGCTAAATGTAACCTCTTTCATTAATGATAATAAAGTATTTTCTTCTGCTTACTTGTGTGATTCTTTTGATCTGTGACATGCTAGACTAGGACACGTTAACTCTAAATCCCTTAAAAGGTTAGTTAACTTAGGTAGTGTACCTAAATGTGTTCCATTCTTAAATAAAAAGTGTGGCATATGCGTAGAGGCAAAATATGCTAAGAAACCTTTTAAAAGTATAGAGCATAGCCTAGAAATCCTAGACTTGATCCACTCAGACGTGTGCGACCTTAAAGGTTACACTACGAGAAGAGGGAATAGATATTTCATCACTTTTATTGATGATTATTCCTGACATTGTTCAATCTTTCTCTTTAAGAGTAAAGACGATAGCTTGTCCAAGTTTAAATTCTATAAGTCTGAGATACAAAACTAGTTAGGAGAGAGTATCAAAGTCTTTAGGTCGGACAGATGAGGTGAATATGAGTCTGGAGAATTTACTAAATTTTGTGAAGACAATAGTGTAATTCATCAGACCACTGCTCCATATTCCCCTTAGTCTAATGGAGTAGCTGAGATGAAGAACAGGACCTTAAAGGACATGGTCAATGCCATGATGATCAGTTCAGGGATACCTACAAACCTGTGGGGGGAAGTTGTGCTCTCAATAGTACATGTTCTTAATAGGATCTTATTTAAGGAATCTGAGCAAACTCCTTATGAGATTCTGAGAGGTAGGAAGTCATCCTATAAACACCTCAAAGTGTGGGGTTGTTTAGCGAAGGTATCCATACCTAACCCTAAGAGGACCAAGCTGGGTCCTAAAACAGTTGACTCTGTGTTCATAGGATATGTCCAGAATAGTAGTGCGTATAGGTTTTTAGTAATATATTCTGAAAACTCATATATAGATGATAATACCATCATAGAGACTAGGGATGTCGAATTCTTTGAAAGTCGATTTTCCTTATAGAGAGAGGTCTGAGAAACCTCAGGAGTCCAGTACGCTTGAAAGACCTACTTCTAGACAGAGGGATGCCTCTTTAGCTAATGAAGAGATCGAACCTAGAAGGAGCAAGCGAGCTAGGACTACTTTATTTGGGCCTGACTTTATCACATATCTAGTGGAAGAGGATCCAACTAGTTATAATGAAGTCATGACCTCAGCTGACTCTATCTTTTGGAAGGAAGTTGTAAATAGTGAACTTGAGTCTATAATATCCAACAACACCTAGGAGCTAGTTGAGCTACCTCCTGGTTGCAAAACAGTTGGATGTAAATGGATATTCAAGAAGAGCTTAGGGTAGACATATCCATAGAAAGATACAAGGCTAGGTTAGTAGCTAAAGGCTATAAACAGCGAGAGGGAGTAGACTTCTTTGACACTTACTCGCTAGTGACTAGGATTACATCCAGTAGGTTGTTTATAGCTATAGCTGCTACCCATAAACTCGTAATTAACCAGATAGATGTAAAAACTGCATTCCTAAATAGAGAATTAGACGAAGAGATCTACATGGATCAGCCTGAAGGCTTTATAGTGCAAGATTTGGAGAAGAAGGTTTATAGACTAAAGAAGTCTTTTTATGGTCTTAAACAGGCTCCAAAACAATAGCACCATAAGTTTGACCATGTGTTAACTTCAAGTGGGTTCCAGATTAATGAATCAGATAAATGTGTCTACACTAAGGTCAATAACTTGACATATATGGTCATATGTCTTTATATAGATGATATGTTGATCTTAGGAACCAACTTAGAAGTAGTAGTCAAGACCAAAGACTTCTTGAGTAGGCACTTTGATATGAAGGACTTAGGAGCTGTAGATGTCATTCTTGGAATCAAAATTAAGAGAGATTCCAATGACATAACTCTATCTCAATCCCACTATATCGAGCAAGTGCTTAGGAAGTTCAGTCATTTTGATTGTCGACTTACCAAAACGCCATATGATCCTTCAGTACACCTGAAGAAGAATTTAGGGTCTAGTGTATCACAATTAGAATATTCTAGGGTAATTGGCAGTCTCATGTACATCATGAACTGCACGAGACCCGATATTACCTATATGATAGGTCGACTTAGTAGATAGACTATTAACCCTAACCAAGAGCATTGGGATGCTCTAATCTGAGTTCTAAAGTACTTAAAATATACATTAGATTATGACATTTTCTATGATAGGTATCCCGCTGTCCTAGAGAGATACAACGATGCTAATTGGATTGAGGATTCATTAGGAACCAAATCCACTAGTGGGTATGTGTTTACCCTTGGAGGTGGTGCAATTTGTTGGAAATCATCCAAACAAATATGCATTGCCCGATCCACTATGGAGTTGGAGTTCATAGCCCTAGATAAAGCTAGTGAAGAGGGTGAATGGCTAAGGAATCTTATTTTGGATATTCCCTTTTGGCGAAAGCCTATTCCTGTTGTCCCAATTCATTGTGATAGCCAAGCAACTATAATGAGGGCCAGGAATAACTCTTATAATGAAAAGTCACGTTATATTCGTCGTAGACATAACACTGTTCGACAGATATTGAAAGATAGGATAATTGCTATTGACTATATTAGGTCAAAAGATAATTTAACAAATCCCTTAACTAAAAAACTAGCTAAAGAGTTAGTACATTCTGTATCATCGAGAGGCTGAGTTTGACTCTTAATGCTAACTATAGCTGGCATACCAGTGGGGTGTATAGATACAAAGCACTCTTGATAGTAAGCATCTATATGAGTGTAGAAATATGGCCGCTTCTATGAGAATTGAGGCTAATTCTCTAGAACACTCAAGAAAACTAGGGAAGACTAATGGCCATAAAGAGCACAACCGCATGGGACTCTATGATATATTTGAGAGTATGGGTGAGACTTGTCGACTAGACTTACAATATATAGTTGTACAGTTCAAGACATAAGTTCACTGTCAGCTAGTAAGTCCTGCAGGTCTACACTAAGCAAAGGTTCAAGTCGAAAGACACCTTATGTCTATACATACTTTTTATAAGTACTCCAAACTACTTTTTTTGATTTGTTTTTTGATATTTTTATTCTTGTGAGTGATTGTTACAAAAATTGGTTTTGATAGAAAATGAAAAATTCGGCTTTTGGGTTTAGTCCCATATTTTCTGTGGGGAGATTTTTTAATGCATTTATAATGGAACTCCCTTCATTGGGCTTTGTAACTTCCCAAGAGCCAAGTCATAGCCCACCATATACGCACGCGTGCGCCGAGCCGAGCCGAGCCGAGCCGGGCCGGACCGGGTCGGGTCGGGCTCGTGCCAAGGCCATGGCTCGCGAGCCGCATGGACGTGAATGAGCTTCGAGCTTTGGGCCTTCTTTTATATTACATTTTAATTTTTTTAATGGAGAGTTATTCCTTCCGTTACACTATTCAAGAGGCTGAGCTAGGTTCGTTGAACCTGGACCTTTGCACTATCGCATGCAACCGTTACACCCGACAAAGTAGTGAATACTCATCAGTACGGGAATCATTACTGCATGCGATGAGCTGTGAGTGTGGGAACGTTATGGCTAAGGACCTCTATATAAGAGAGGGTCCTGTGAAGTTAGAAAACACACCAAAAGCAAAGAGCTCTCTCCACTCTCTCTGTTTATTTCTCTCTCGTTCGTGATTCGTTTGCTGTCTGGAGTACGCTGAGAGTCCCAAAGGGGTTCCCTTCGGTGCTGAAAGAGGATCGAGTCTAGTCGTTGTACCCTAGAGAGCGTTCGTCGGAGGCCTTGGAGCACCTAACGAGACGACGAAATAGCTTTCAGGGCATTGTGCTAGCACAAGCCTCGACTATTGCTAAATCTACTGTTCTTTTTCCTCCTTCCCACCTTTTTTACCATATTTGTAGACAGCCTTAGGACAACCTAAATCTTGCTTGTTTGTTGTGCTAAACTTTGTATGCTAAACCCCTCTACTTTTACTTTATGTACCAGATTTGTAACCTCTCAATATTTTGCTAGTCATCGTTTGTATGCCTTAATAGAGTAGAAATCCCAACAATTGTTACTTTAACTTGCTAAATCTACTGTTCTTTTTCCTCCTTCCCACCTTTTTTACCATATTTGTAGACAGCCTTAGGACAACCTAAATCTTGCTTGTTTGTTGTGCTAAACTTTGTATGTTAAACCCCTCTACTTTTACTTTATGTACCAGATTTGTAACCTCTCAATATTTTGCTAGTCATCGTTTGTATGCCTTAATAGAGTAGAAATCCCAACAATTGTTACTTTAACTTGCTAAATTGATAACCATGGATAACTTCCAGCAAAACAAATAATCAATGGGTAAAATGGATATTTTAAAAAGGGAGTGGGGGAGAGACTTAATGCTAAACTTAACATAAGATTATGTTTTCCTATGGGTAGTTTTTAAATTTTGATCGTAAAAAAAAAATAAAGTACCAAGAATAACTCTCTCTCTCTCTCTCTCTCTCTCTCTCTCTCTTGTAATTTTGGATCCTCATCCCCTCTAAGGCATGAGCATCAACATTCTTTCCTTTAGACTTTCTATAATACTCAAAATGGAGGAGATAGAAAATACTCGGTCTAAATTTTGAACTTCCAAATAACTTTAAAAATGAGGAATATGCAATGTGAGCTACCACATCTACCTACTACTCCTAACCCTCTCATAACCATCCCACCCCTCTCTATCCTCCTCCTATTCTCTTTTATTAGATCGTATAGTCATTTGTTTATTTTTACCGATTCCTATGCATCATATGGGTTTTCATTGCAATCAGACAGAATGTCAAGCCAAAAACTCTTAGCTCAGTTGGCATAAATCTTTGAGATACCAATAGGCTCTTTGCCTGGTGGTATTTAATGTGTGTGTGCGCGAGACATATTCCTAGCCCTTCTAGTTAAAAAGACATTTAAGAGTTTTAAAAAACTGACATGGTGTGGATCTTATTGGGTATGTGGAGCCCTTATTAGCATCACCCAACCAGGGTTTGCCTTGACGATCAACATCCCTGTTTTCATAGAGGATGTTCTGGGATTTGAGTCTATGTATGGAGTTTGGATATGAATCTTGGTAGTAGGAGTAGAAGATACACACACACACATACACACGAAGTCTACAGAGCATATTGAGTTATTATCGTGCGATAGAGGGATCCCAACCATCTGGTGTGTGCTTATACATAATAGTTTCTTTCTTTCCTTCTAGGAGGTGAACGAGTGAGGAGGTAGACTAGACACGATGACATGTGGTCAGTCGACAAACGTCGTAGATCAATAAATTGCTCTCAGACTTGATCAGAAGGCACCAATAACCCCAACCCTGGCCAATAGGCACAACCGACCATTCAATCATACCAAGTCATGTCACTGCACCACATCCCTCCAGCACCCACCATCGATTTGCATTAGACCTAGTCCTCCAACAAGCAGGCCCTGCAGATGGTGAATCACTCTACCCTAATCTATATGGAATTGCAAAAAGTTTGTCTTATGTGCTATGGAACAAAAAAAATTCCGAGTACTATACATGCTACAATACTCCTCAAACATTTTGTCTCGTAGCACATAGAAAGCGCTATAGGACGCGTGTCATCCTATAGTGCGCCTCTTTCATCAAACGGTAGCAAAAATGCCCACGTATCCGGTAACCTAACTCTCCAAATAGGCTGATGGCCCATATCCCTCTCTCTCTCTCTCTCTCTCTCTCTCTCTCTCTCTATGAAAGGTAATATGATTATATTGATCTAAAACGAATTACAAGGGTAAGCCCTCTCTATACAGACTCCAACGAAGAAAATCCTCATATCTCTCTCTCTCTCTCTCCTCTCTCTCTCTCTCTCTCTCTCTCTCTCTCTCTCTTTTTGAAAGGTAATATGATTATATTGATCTAAAACGAATTACAAGGGTAAGCCATCTCTATATAGACTCCAACAAAGAAAAATCCATCCCATAAGATCCCATAATAATCTATATCTCTAACCACAAAGAACAACTAACTCCTCAATATACTAGAAAGGACAGCACAATATAGTGGCTCTAGTATATGATCGTACCAAGCCAAGTCATCACGAATGCTAATTCTCTTGCCTTGTTGATTTGAGTCTATGTTCATGCAAAAATTCCTCTCAACTACGAGTATATGCTTTGAAGTATTTGATCCTTGGTGCTATCTTTCTCTCCTAATATGCAATTGTTCCTCTCCGACCAAATAGCATAAACCGTGCATGTTAAGGAGACCTTTATGATTTTGCCCTTTGCAGTTTTCGCCCTCTCTCTTTACTGATTCTTTGGAGCAGCTCTATGAACTTCTCAAATGGAGAATATCGAATCTTCATACATCTACATATTTGCTTTCAGATTTCTTTAGATATCGAGCAATTAAAAAAAAGGTGATCTGTGGTTTCAATATCATTTATGCACATGTTGCACCTGTTGGCGATTTGCAGTCCTCTTATGTGTAGCACATCAATTATAGCTAATTGATTGAGACTCAGTTTCCAAACGCAAAATTGCCATTCGTTGCTGATGCAGATCTAAACTAATCCTAAATTAAGGGGTTAATTTGATCTAAATTAAAACTCATAAGTGCATGAATTGCTTTTTAAGAGCGGTGCGTATTGCGAGGTCGATCCCATAGGAATTGCTTATGAGGGGAGCGGTCTAATCTAGGGTTACTAGCTATTTAACCTTAATTAATTAATGAGCAATATTAATGATTTGGTTTTGTGATTGTGATTAAAAATAACAAAGCAATATTAAAATATACAAATTTAAAACGGTAATGCGGTACAAGTTGAGATTCAGATGTGGATAAGATACTAAAGTGGTCGAATTCACCACTAGATCATTGTAGATGCTAGATTTAAATTATAATATTCTATGTTTAAACGAGTAGCACATGGGAATACAAATCACATGCTTTATCGAAGATGTAATTGTTAGGCTTTAAATATAATTATCTAAGATTGGATTCAACTCAAGCATACGCACGTAATAAAACAAATCATCAAACATCTAGATTAAGCACAACGGATCGAAGCACTTAAGTAGAGTATCCGATGTCTAATTTAAACATGCAAGATCTGGGTTTTAATTATTCAATTAAAATACGCCTAATTATATGATGGTTAATTATATTGCTAACTACAAAGCATACATGGCATGGATTGTGAGAGTGAATTGAACCATCAAAACAATTGAGAATTAAATCACATAAGAAATTAAAGAGCATGACATAGAACTCATAAAATAAACCTAACACCTACTAGATCCAGGGTTTCATCTAGACCTTCACATGGAGTTTAGCTAGACATTGTTTTTGTTACATCAAAGGAAATGATGAAAAAGAACGAAGTACAAATCATCGTTGAAGATTGCTTCGTGAATTCTGTCTTCCTCGATCTCCTTCCTCGATGCCTCTTAGCTTTGACTTGATCACGTCGTAGCTTCGATAATGGTGTGATGATGGCGACAAGGCTCGATTGTTCGTGGTTCGGTGATGGTGAAGATGGTAGAACCTCGGTGGAAGATGATGATGAGAAATCATGAACTAAGGTTTGGTGGTGGTGACGGTTCGAAGATGGTAGAGGCTCCCCCTCTTAGGGTTTACTATATGGTGTATTATAAAGAGAGGAGATGGTATTCATGGTTAAAAAGAGAAAAGAGAAAAGGGAATGGGTTGGTTTTAGAGATTGTGATAAACGCAAGGGGTTCGATGTCGAGAGATTCGAGTGCGAGGGAGAGAAGTAGATTCGAGTGCAAGGGAGAGAAGTCTGATCAAGAGAGAGGGATCAGATGTGGGGTTGCGCATGGCTTGGATGATGGATATCACGATAAGGAGAGAGAGAATAGTGGGTGCAGGTGTTGCAGGGTTGAGATAAGGAGATAAAGAAATCGGGAAAGGTATATATAGAGAGAGAAGCAAAATGGACGACTAGGATCAAGAGAGAAGGAGAGGAATGAATCCGGTTGTTGGGTGTAGATAAGGAAGGAAAGAGGAGGAGATCATAAGAGATCAAATGGGGGGTCGCGATCAGGTAGTTCGAGAAGAGAGGGAAACGAGATCTTGGAGGAAGAGAGAAAACGGATTAAAGAGAAGTTCGGAGGGGGTATGCAATCGAGTAGGAGAGAGAGAGAATATTGGGCATGGTTATGAGAGAAAATAGGTAGAGAGAGGATCTCGTGATGGGGTAAAGAGACAGTCAGGGGTACCGCGAGGGGTTCAAGACTAAGTTTTAGAGAGGAGAGCTGGGATTGCGAGGGGAGATTGGGTACAGCTGGACAAATGAGAGAAGAGAAGGACGTGCATGGGTTAGTTAGAGGCCTTGGGGGTTTCTCATGTTCCATTGATGGATGCGAGGGACGACTACGATCGGCTGTTGAATAGGAAAGATTGAGAGAAGAAAATAGAGAAGAGAGAGACAGAGAGAGAGAGATAAGGGGTCATGCAAGGGGACGATTGTGATGGAATGGGGGAAAGAGATCCGATCACATAAGGGGGTGATTCTGAGAGGATCGTGAGAGGTTTGGTGTCGTGCGGGGGTCTATGGGGATCGTATTGGTTCGATGGGATTAAAGGGAAGGGCGGTTGTGATGACATCATATAATCATGTATGGGCCGGGTTTCAAGATGGTGCGAGGGAGTCGTGTTCATTAGGGGAAGTCCAAGAGAGGTACAAAAGTGATTGGATGGCTAAGATCGGATTTGTGAGATGGTGAAATAGGAAAGATATGAGAGAATAAGATAAGAGAGAGAAATAATAAGAAGGGAAAGAAACAGGATGTTGTACGTGAATGTCATCCGATCCATCATCAAACCCATCACCGTCTATTGTATGCATTTAGTCATCCTCTAGTTTGAATCATGCGCTACATCGGCTCATTGAAGTTTTCTCTCGGTTGAATCATCGCAATTATTATTTTTTCATCGTTCTTTAGAAAGGGTTTCAAAACGTACTGTGCAACTGTGCATCATCCATCGAATCGTTGTGAGAATATCCACTATTTTGTCACGATGCCCTTGAGCTGACTGCATCGAGAACTGGTCGATTCCCTAAAAAATACACATGAAATGACGTATATCAGGTTCAAATGCGATTATCGATAAGAAGGATAATTTGGACTATCGGACTTCGTACTTTCATACATGCAATGTATGAGAGTGAACCAATATGTGGTTGCATTCGTATAAAAGTCTACTATACAGTGGTGCAAAGAGAATCATGTTGTTTAGGTGTAGTATAAAGGCTTTACGTAGAAAAGTGATGCTATATACATGATAAAGAAGGAATCATTTGCACCAAGTGGACGCTCAATAGCTGCAGGACTAGTTGCCTCTGTTGCGCAGCGGACGAGACAGAGCCTGGCATATAGGAAAGGGCGATGAAGTGGATATGCAGCCCAACGCGACAGATTCTTGAAACGTCAAATCTCATCGGTGCATCCCATACTGCACTGATCCATCACGGCACAAGAACATAGAAAAACACAGACAAAAAGGACACAGACCTACAGAGTTTCACCCTAACCAGGATTACGTCATCTCTCCAGCTAGCAACCTCCTCCCTTAGAAATCCACTACGAAGAAATAAACATAATTACACCCTATGACACTCTATGCCCTCTAACAAATCCTCACCTATCTCTCAACCACGAAAGATGACTATGCACATCAACAGAGACCAAATTGCCTCCAACATGCGCCAACAGTCCTCCGAAAAACCACCAAAAGAGAAGAACCAATCAAAACATATTACATGATAGATGGAGAAGAAAGCTTTGCCTCTTTGTGCTCTCTCTCTCTCTCTCTTTCTCTCTCGTATAGATCTGACAGATTTGACTAACGGATCGCACATGGCAATCTCCGCAGAGATAACCCTTACGGGTTTCACAAAAGCCATGATCTAGATACTCACTAGTCACGATCTGTTAGATCAAGCATCATCGTAGCACCACGAATCTCCCAACGATCGTGCGCTTCTCCTTTTGGATTCGCTCAATCATGACATCGGTCTTCGCAACATGGCCTCACACTCTATGGCTCGGCCACCCTGTCTGAAGGTATCTTCCCCGAAAAGAGGGTCTTTTCTAGGCTTTCCTTCAAGTAGAATTCCTCCGAGATTAGTCACCAAGCACCCGCAAGGCGATGCTTCAACACTGCATCATGGACGCCGCTCATCGGCCCGAGGGAGGAGCAAGCCTCACTCCTCCCTCGGGTTCATCTTCTTCACAAGAAGTTTCACCAAGAGCCATTGACGAAATAAATCCTCTCTTCCAAAGGATTATCAACGATATGTTCCCAAAAACCCTATACCCTTTTATATATCAGGAAAATATGTATACATAAGCTCAATCCTGAAATTTTACTCAAACAGGCCCAAAAGTAAAGTAAAATCATGTATAACTTGGGCTGACTCGCGCTTCCTGGCACAGTCATGCGTATGACCTGGAAAAGTCGTGCGCACGACACCTTGTAGCAAGTCCTGTCTTTCTGATGAAAGACATGTCGAGAAAGTAGGACTACAGGTCGTGCACAAGACCCGATAGTCATGCGCATGGCACCTAGACATGTTGTGCGTTGGGAGGGTGGTGCACACGACCTGCCTAAGGAGATGGGTTTGACTCGAGTCATCAGCAACAACCTCCAAATTAGATTGCACCACTGCGCTTTGGCTTTCTGCGTTCGCACAAGCTGCCATGCTGATTTGAAGCTGAAATCATACACATTTTGTTCATTTGTTGCAATTCATTGCACTACAGAATTGATCCTTGAAAGCTGAATTACTACTCCTTTAATCCTCTCAAACAGTGCTGCAGTTTTTGTTCTTGTAGGTCTAGGTAATTGTAACATCCACCCCGAACACACAAGATATTGTCCGCTTTACCCGTGCCCACACGAGGACTTCCCAAGGAGGTCACCCATATCCTAGTACTACTCTCGCCCGAGCACGCTTAACTACGGAGTTCTTACGAAATCCATAGCGGTGCACTGTTTTAAAACATGTCTTCTATGTTTGGGAGGGAAAATTATACAAGTAGCTCAAAATCTCCTTCTTCCCAGGCGATGTAGGGCTAACTCGTGGCCTTATACACCTCACCTCACCTCACATCATCCATCTTGGCATCCCAGCCTTAGGAGTCTTGGCACTTGGCTATTGGATCTTGGTCGTCACAATCCACCCCCCTTAGGGCTACACGTCCTCGTGTAGGGTTAGACCCCCCCCCCCCCCTGCAAGAAGAACTGACTCTGATACCATTTAGTATCACCCTCAAGTTTTGGACCCTCTCTTCTTAGTCCTGAATTCAGGGTGTGACAGTAATGCTCAACTCAACCCTCTTATACAATCAGCAATCGTGGTCTCCGTCATGCCTTGATCTCTCATATCTTGCACCCCCACATTGTCAATCGCGCTCATGCTCTTGAGCCAAGGAGTCGGCCAAAAATCGAGATGAAAATCTGTTGTGTTGGTGAATTTCATATTTTTGCTGAGGTATGCCCTGTTGTTCAAAATTTGGTTCCACACCGTGGAGTGGTTTCAAAGAGCAAGTCGATTTCCAAAAACTGATATTATTGAGGTAACGACCCTGCATCCATCTAACCCACATATTGTTGCCTTCCTTGATGATCTTCCACCCTATACTCAAAAAGCTCGCCTTTGAAATGTCTGTTAACTTTCTTAAACTTACTCCACCCTCTTCTTTTGGCCTGCAAACTTTCTCGTAACTCACGTGGGTGATCGATTGCTGCCATAAAAAGTTACGCATGAGTTGTTCCAACTTAACTTGAGTAGACCACGGAATAGCGAAGGCTAAAGCCCATAAGTAGGTGAAACTTTGGAGCACCGACTTGATGAGTTTGAGTCACCCTCCGATGGAGAGATGCTTGATGGCCTAACACTCAATAATTTTGGTAACCTTGTCTACCAATGGTTTAAACATCACTCTATTAACCTTGGATGCAGATAGAGGAAGCCTCATATATTTAATGAGTAATGTACCAAGGCGAATTCCCATTTCGGCAATCTCAGACAAGAAGCCCCCGCTGGATCTGGACAGGAAAACCTGGCTCTTATCTTTTTTAATAACCAACCCTGAATTCTTTCCAAAGGCCCTGAGGAGCTCCATAATATTCTGGGCACCTTCTTTGATAGGTTTGAGGAACAAAATTAGATCATCAACGAAAATTAGATAGGAAACATGATGTTTCCCTCCCAGGCCAAAGCTCTTCCAATCTTCTAGTAAAATGCTCCACTCGATCTCTAGAAATAGACATTCCATGACGATAGTGAAAAGATAGGCTGATAGAGGATTCCCTTGTCTCAATCCTCTATTGGCTTTGATCATGTCTAAAGGTGATCCATTAACATGAATGGAAAATGAAGAGGTGCATATGCATGCTCGAATCCACCTTATCCATGTGTCATCATATTCCAAGCTCCTTAGTGCATGAAACATCTGGTC
The DNA here is from genome assembly GCA_947650365.1 of Chamaelirium japonicum. NCBI lineage: Eukaryota > Viridiplantae > Streptophyta > Magnoliopsida > Liliales > Melanthiaceae > Chamaelirium > Chamaelirium japonicum. The sequence goes on along the minus strand of OX393550.1, from coordinate 98,246,836 downwards.
CATCTTTAGATCGAAACTTCACATCAGGTTCCACCCTACCTCCTTGGCCTCACTTTGGAGCGGAGTAGATGCATCAATCCTGAACGCTTTCCCTTGAGAAAATAGCTGATGAGATCAGGTTGCTAATCCATCTTTGGGCTACTAATCTGATTCTGCGTTTGAAGAATTTGCTTCTACTTCTAATTTCTTGATTGTAACTCTCCGACCTCTCATTCCTCCCTCTCCTCCTTGTACATTTTTTGTTTTTTATTAATTTACTAGTATGGGTCTAGGCCGACACCCCCCCCCCCCCAATCTCTCATTCATCGAGAGGGATTTCTCAAAAAAAAAAAAACCAGAGTCATAGGCTTTGATGATGTCAAACATCTTTTTGGGGCTAGATTTTCTATGGAACCCTGTGACCAACTCGTGGGCTAGGAGAATGTTATTAGTTATTCTCCTACCCTTGATGAAGGCCGACTAGTTGGGGGATATCAATTCATCCATAGCTACTTGCAACTTGTTGGTAAGGATTTTGGCAATTATTTTATACAAGCAGTTGCATAGGAAAATGGGTATGAAGTCCTTAAAAACATTGGCATTTTGGACTTTTGGAATCAATGTGATGAATGTATGATTAAGAGATATGAGCATTTGACATGTCTTGAAGAAATCATCAACTGCTGACCACACCTCCTCTTTGATCACCCCCCAAAATTTTTTGAAGAATAAGAAGTTGAATCCATCTGGCCCCGGTGCCTTTTCTCCATTGGCTTGATTGATTACTAGTTTCAATTCCTCTCTTCGAATCGGCCTAGAGAACCAAGGCCCGGCTTCCTTCTTGAGAATTTTCTTGAAGGTAATAGGTGGAAAACTAGAGGCTTGCATGTCATTAACAAACAAGTTAGAATAAAACTTAGTGGCTCCTTCTCTGATAGTGTTGATGTCGCTCGAAATGGTGTCATTATCCACTTCGATGGAATCTAAAGAATTCACATTGCATCTTGCCTTGAAGGATGAATAGAATAACTTAGTGTTTTTGTCTCCGCTCCTGTGTGTGTGCGCGCGTGCGTGCACGCTCCATTTTAGTTTGGTTTGAATTACACTAAACAAGAATCATAAAATACTAATTTTTCTTGCCCAACTGATGAACTCGGAAACCACTGATGAACTCGGAAACCGCTGACGAACTCACGATGTTTTCTAGCCAAGCAATAGTGAAAACATGCACTGATTTCACAAAGTAATAGGGGAAAAATGTTTTGGGGGGAAAACATGCACTGATTTTACCTTTACCTAGTGTAAAACAATCTCAAATTGATGATAAGTATATGATCGATAGGATTCTCACATATGAAGGGCCGAAAAAGTAATGCCAAAAGCAAAGCAGACCATTTTGAACAATACATGGCAGTTGGGGGCCATTCTATGAAAACCTTGAAAAAAATGTGGCTGAAGTTTATAGTTAGAATAAGGAACTCATTGGAAAATGGTAGCTTAAGCTTAACCTTCATTTATTTCCAAAATTCTTAAGCCGAGCATTCATTAAATAACTTATTAGAAGCCTACCTCTTACCTTATTGTAGCCTTAAAGATTTTTTTTTTTTTGCAAGAAACAAAGGGGGTTCTATTCACGACGCCTCAGGTCCAAATTTGAAAAAAGAGCACAATGAGGGTTAACTTGGTTTTCAACGAGAGAGGACTCTTCCTCTACAGTACAATCATTCATATCGTAACTCAGAGCCCCTGAGAAATACTCAGGCCAAACTCAAGAGGAAAATTCTTCATCAGAATCTAGAGTATGGGCAGCAAGAAGATGTGCCACATGATTAGCCTCTCTAAACACATGTTGAGCTCTGCATGATGAGAACAATCTCATTAGCCTCCTGCTCCACGATAGGAGGGTAATTACTGAGAGGCAATCGTCTTCTAGAATTATATTGTCTGCTTCAGTCTTCATCAACAACTTAATACCTTCCTTCATAACTAAAATCTCAGCCTCCAATGGTGAGCAGCTCCCAAATATACGACCACCACTACATATATACATGGTTACCACAATCATCTCTAATCACCAAACCACAAGTCACCTTCTCTTCCCTTACCGCAGCATCCATGTTCAACTTGAGAAAACCACTCAGAGACATGGACTAATGTGTACGTCAAAATTCTCTAAAATATGCGATAGTGGGGTGCAACCGCTAAGGTGATGTTTGGCTGAGCTTCCAAAACAGCTTCTCGCGTCAAAAAGCAGAAACAAGATTTGTTTGGACAGGCTTCGTGTGAGGCTTTAGAGGTTCAAGTTTTTGCATAAATGTATTTTGTATGCAATTATCAACTTTTTGTAGAGGCTTCCATGGAAGCAGATTACAGGGTTCCCTCATAAGCTCGAAGCCCAAAAACCCTTTCCGATGAAGCTATGCCAAACATGGCCTAAGATAAGACAGTCTTGGCCTTTAGTTGGATCATAGTGTAGTTCAACAAGCTGCACTCCAGCACTCCACCCACAACTCTTTTATCTATATTCTAAAGCAAAGACAGAGCTAAGAACCTCTAAATTTAAATTTTATTGATTTAAAAAATAGGAATAAGTATTTTAAACAACCAAAACTCTTCACCTTCTTCTCTCTTTCTGTCATACAAATTGGATAATTTTTTTTTTAGGGTAAACTACACTTTACCCTTGAAGTTTAGCCCAAAATCACTTAACCACCCTAAAGTTTTGTTGTTCCAAATCGGTCTCTATATTTTAAAATGTTAGCACAATGCCCCTTTTATCAACTAATAAATTTCCTATTTTGGTAATTTCTATCTAATCAAATCTGAATTGAAGGGGCAAAGTGTAGTTTACTAACAATAGGGGTGTTAAGAAATTTTGGGCTAAGCTTCTAGGGGGTAAAGTGCAATTTACCTTTTTTAATGGGTTATTGTATATTGCATGGGTCTTTTCCTTGTTTTCTTACTAGTGCATGCCAGTGCCTATCGGCACTGCAGCAGGCCGCCTTCGACGGCAACACACCTGAATGTCTTTGGCAACAAAACAATTTCGACGACGACACCGGCATTCATAGGGACACTCATTTGCTCGCCCGTGCCGATTGGTACAAAGCGGGCGTCTTTGGCGCGACCAACTCCCCCTCTCCCTATAATCGACCAATCACAGATATCTCTATTCTAACGGATTCTTCAAGATCAACCCGATGGTTTGGGGCAGCTGAAATTTTAGCAGGCAGGTTTATAGCCGTTGATACGAACAACAATCACGGGATGAACGGTCAAGTTTAGTGCAGTTTCAATGAGCCGGGATTTTAGGGGTTTAGTGCAGTTTAAATGGGTTGGGATTTGAAACCAAAGAAAGATTGTGCGTTGATTTTTGAACGAATGCATGGTTAGATCTATTCGGTTTATTTTTGTCCTGACAGCTTGTCTTAGTCAGCTTTTTTGTTTCGTTTTGTCTAGTCAGCACAAAACCGATGTCCCTTGTTATATAGATTCGGTTCATTTTTGTCCAGTTAGCTTGTCCTAGTCTGATTTTTTGTTCCGTTTTGTCTAGTCAGCACAAAACAGACATCCCTTGTTATATAGATTCGGTTTATTTTTGTCCAGTCAGCTTGTCCTAGTCAGTTTTTTTGTTCTGTTGTCTAGTCAGCACAAAACCGACGTCCTTGTTATATATATTTGGTTCATTTTTGTCCAGTCAGTTTGTCATAGTCAGCTTTTTTTGTTCCGTTTTGTCTAGTCAGCACAAAACCGATGTCCCTTGTTATATCGATAACTCATAAGATTTGAAAGCCTCCAAAGGCAAGGCTATTCGGCGATCGGTGGTTTCAATCATTAAATTATGGATTTATCATTGGATGAGTCCTTTAGTTTGGAAGGACTCAATCTTTTTAATCGCATTGTAGCTTGAGCTTTTTAATATATCTAGTTGGGTGCTACCTAACTCTTCCTCCACCTGGAGCTAGGGGCTCTCAAAGAGAAAAAAAGATTTGAAAGCCATATTAGTGCCATAAAGGGTGACACATACATTGTCATGTCTTATACCCAATAGATATATAGAAGGCCAGGCCACGTCAGAAGCGAGGACCACAATCGTGTATACGTCGAACCGTATACTTTAACATTCGTTTTATCCACCCACCAGGGGATAGGAGAGTTGGCAAGCAACTGATGCTCGGGTGAGGAGGTTTTGTGTTCGACTACCACCTCTCTTGATTTTCCTAGGAGTGCGGTGGGAAATTCTGAGTTGGTCGGGCTTCACTCCCAGAGGAAAATTCCAAGTTTCGGGCAACTACCGATCTCATGCTAATTTCGTCCGTGGAGCTTCCGTCCTACGTCATCATATCTCCCTCGTCTCTCACCTCTTGACCTAGCCATTACCCTCCTCTCGAAGCGCAACAAGCATCTTCCACTACTTCTTGTTGATTGCAGACATCAATCATACCAATCAAGGTCCTCTATATTCTCCGCTTTTTGGTGTGTATTTTTTCTGTTGATTACAGCCCCTTCGATCGGTGTAACCATGCACATCTCTACCCAATGCACGGGCTGCTTTCCGTTCATGACCTCCTAACTTAGTATGCTTCATTTTAAATCAAATTGTTTTGGCCTTTTTTTTTTCCCCTTCCATCTACATATATTTCACAAACATTTCTAATTGGGCAACCTGACCAACTGCTCATATTTTTTACAAATTGGGCAACCTGGCTAACCCGAGCAACCCGAACATACAAGCACGGATATGGCTTCCACAGGTTACATGGGCAAAACGAATTAAGATGTGTGTAGGTTGGGTTAGGTATGGGCAGACCCTTCAACCTGCCCAATCCGCCCAAGTCCCACCCCTAAATCCGAACACACTCAACATGTGTCCGGTTTTATGTGTCAAATGTGTGTTCAAGTATCTTTGTGTATCATTCTCCAAACTTGTTCTTTATTTTGATGGTAACAACCACGTCAGTGGCACAAAATTCGACCAAGGTGTGGTTTGGTGTTAGCGGGCTTAGGTTCGGAACCGATGGTAGCTATCCACTGAACAATTCGACACCATATTGGTCGGGAAGCGATCAACACATCGACGAGAAGGACGAAGGGATATGAGAAGGAGGAGAGAGGAGGAAAAAAGGGTGAGGAGGACGATCACTCAGGTTGGAGCGGGGAGGCGTGAGAGGGGAAGGTGAACCCTTCTGTAGGGTGCCCTATCAAAATTGGGGCCTTAGTAAAATATAAGAATTAGACTGGGATGCCCATATCACATTGGGGGATCTAGCTAGTATTTTTGTGGGTGTAAATAACAACTCCCTTAAACATTTACTTTTTCTGGGTACACACTTAGCCCATTTAGGATCTTACTCGAGTTGTTGGGTTTTATAGCCCATATAGCAATCGGCCGGTTCATTGGATGGGCTTATTGGACTGGGTGAGTCTAAGTAATGGTTAGACTAGGACTCACCATAATGGAAAGGTTGTAATTAATCTCCCCAATCGTGTGGCCATCCTTGCGCATACGCAGTCTCCTTGGTGGAATGGCCGGAGGGTCCTATACACAAGCTCCTCGATAAATAAATGGACGCCCTCGCTTGTAGCCGTCACATGATTCCAAAAGGACTAGAATTTCCATCGCTCCATGGATAGCACCGATACAGTGGAAGACGGCCTCCAACATCTCTTTGTTCAAGAGCAAGTTGATCGTCTTCATCTCTCTCGTAAGGTTTACATCCTTGGGAGATTTGTTGAGTATGGCTCAATTTCTTAACCATATACCCCAGGAGGAACCCTAGCTAGGAGCAGAAGTCAAAGACATGGCAGCGCACTATCACTGGGAGATGTTACACAAGTTGCTCTCAGGTTCTGGTACGCACTCCGATGCCCACCACTGTATCCAATTTTGGCTCTGTCTTGGTGGTGCTGGCTGGTAGTGCACACCACCCAACGTCTGCCTTGTGATAACTCAATTTTTATGATTATTTTAATCCGTTGAATGGGGGTTTTGATGGGGGTTAGTGGGAGCATTCTACCACTCTATAAAGGAGCGTTTAGGGATCCTATGATGAGAATCACTTGTGAGAACCTAGAGAGACTCTTGTGGGATTCAATGTGAATCATTTTGAGAGAGAGAGAGAGAGAGAGAGAGAGAGAGAGAGAGAGAGAGAGAGAGAGAGAGAGAGAGAGAGAGAGAGAGAGAGAGAGAGAGAGAGAGAGAGACTTGGTGAGTTTCTTAAGAGGAGAAGGTGCCCTACGGGAAGAGGGTCTTCTCGTTGAAGTTGGGCGTTGATTGTAATTTCTTTGTTTCTCTATTATAGTGGATCGCATTTGCCCGTGGTTTTCTCTCGCAAGGGTTTCCACGTAAAATCTTTATGTCTTCTCTATGTGACTTTGCTTTATGTTTAGATTTTTTTAATTAGTTTTTTTTTTTTGCTTGAGATTGTGGTTGTATTTTGTGGTTGATCCGTAAGAAGATCGATTGTGATTCGATCCTTGTGGGTCTACCGCCTAGCGCCCAACAAACTGGTACAAGAGTGAGGGTTTTTGGTTCTTGATCAGATTATAACGGCAACCAATCTCTTAAAGGTGTTGAACGTCAAGTTCGACAGGAAGAAGTTCGATATGAAATTAATTTTTGGCTTATGGTATGTAAGCGTAAAAGATCTGTTGATTTAACAAGATCTACACAAAGCTTTGATCAGTATGAAAGGTAAAACTACGGACATGTCAGATATGGGTTGGGAGGAATAGGACCTACAAACATGTAGTATAATCCGATCGTGTTTGGCGAAGGAGATCAGATACACAATCACGTATGAAAAATCGGTAGTGATTGTTTGGTCAACGCTCGAAAGATAGTACATGGCAAACTCTCTGACAAATTGGTTGTTTCTGAAACAACTGTATACTTTTTCGCATGAAGGAAGGTATGTTGATCCACCAGCATCTCAATAAATTTAGTCGGATTAATTTCGAGTTATATATTATTGAAGTAGAGATTGAAGAGAAAGATATGACAATTATTCTTCGGCTTCTTTACCGGATCGTTTTGAGCACTTTGTTACCACTTTGCTCTATAGAAAGGATATTATTGGATTAGAAGAAACTACTGCAAAACTTATATCCAATGAGCCTAGAAAAAAGATTTCGAGTTCAGATTCTTAGTCAGAAAGTTATGATTTATTTATGGAAAGAGGGAGGACATCAAATAAGGGATATTTGAGAGGAAGACCTAGATCTAAGTCTAGAGCTAGGAAAGATGTGGAGTGCTATTATTGTCAAAAGAATGGTCATATCAAGAGTGATTGTTCCAAGTTAAAGGCTAAAAATAATAAGTCTTGAATGGGTGCTCAGTTTGACGCGGATCACATAGCGGAGGATTTGCTCGTTGTCGACTACTCTAGGGTTTCCTACATCCCTCGCTTTTCTGCAGATCTTTGCATTTTTTTGGAATTCCTTACCGACTTCCATGGATGGTCAAGATTCCTAAACTCTCTCTGAGCACTCAATCAAGGGATTGATGAAAGAGTTCCAATCTATACTGATGAATTATGATCAATCGAAGATTGAGCTTCACGAAGCATCCGTTGACGAAACAGAGTGCATGACATGTTTCAAAAATGGATTTTCTCTGCTGCTGCATTCAATCGTCCGATCCTTTCTGATCTTCTTTGACATTGCATTGTGTCAAGTGATTCCCAATTTTTATAAAGTCATAAACAAATGCATGCTCAACACTATAGCCATCGATAAGATGGTCAGTACCAAGGATATACTCTGTTGCTATAAATTATCTTACAACTGTCGGCCCAGAATGTACTTTTGGATCCCTCGTGGTGACGAAAAACTGACCTTGGTGGGCAAGCAACCGTCATCCAACAAGGGTTGGACCAATAGGCCATCGGGGGCCATTGGGGTATGGGAGTTTGCTTTCCACAAAAGTGATATGGTTAGGGAGCACAAGGTTAGGATCGTCCATAATCCCAAACATGATTTGGGCTTAGAGCCTGAAGACATGACTGAGGAGGAGGAGGATAAGGCTTATCGTGAGTTGCTCTCTGCTCTCCTCAGATACCAAGTTGATAAGGAGGCAAATAAAGATGTAGATTCCTCCCCTAAAGAGTTGGCCACCAAGGGGTGTTGAGAGTATGACTATTTCATTGATATTGTGAGGTCTAAAGCCTCCAAAGGAAATGCAAGGCCTCATCTTCTCCTTCCATTAAAATCCCTCGTGAGAAGAGGGAAAAGAAAACATAGGAGCTAAGACAAAGGATCTTCCTCAACCAGGCCGAAGCCAAGGCTATCAAAGGCTAAAGCAGCCAAGATTGCAGCTGCTCATAAAAGCAGCATCTGCCAGGAGGCCTACTTCTTCAAGGGGTCTAGGCAAAGGTCATGTGGCTAAGACTATTCCTACTCAGTAAAACGTCCCTTGCCCTTATCATCCTTAACCGAAGCAACAAGGGAGGAACCCCATCCTTAATCTCGATGACGAGGAAGACTCCACTTCCACCAAATGCCCACCTTCTCCTTCTGGCCACCCCCAACCAGATCCCAAGAGGAGGAAGCACATCTCAACCTCTACGATGGGGAAGCATCTATTGATGTAAGTGCTTCAACTCTTATTGCATATGTCTCTAACACCCTTGGGACACTTAGGGTCATCCAATAGATCATCTTTCTTAACCCACATTCTTATCTTCTCTCTAGTGGTTCTAGGTTTACTACAAGGAATCTTTCATCGAATTCAATGAAGAACCCTTAATTTACTGTAGAATTCTTCATCGAGAACCACCACAACATGCACCTCTTTGTCACATGATTTGAACATATTCTGAAGAATTTTGTGCCTTAAACATATTGCAGAATACCGAGCTACTAGGCCAGTAGACGACGAGGGAATTTCTCAGCAACAACCTCCTGTTGGCTGAGCCTCAGGCCTTTCAAATACAGAGCTCATCATGTCAGCCAAGGCCAAGATTGCTGAGGACTGCAATATGCTTCGACAATCGAGGTACGTAAAGATAGACGACTATATAGATTCTTATTTGGCAATCCGTTGACTACATGCTCTCCCTTGGCTAACCACATAAGGACTGATGTAAGTTGAGATACGTGTATCACTGGGGTGAAACTAATCACACTATCTTTGTTAGTCCTCAAGTCACATATGCATCTATAGTGGCTCTTCCTGAGCAGTGGGTGTTGAGTCTTCTTCTGCTACCATGTCAAATCCAATTCCAAAAGCAGAGAACAAGTGCCCTAGTGGGAGTATGACTTCTTGTCTTTCTTTAATTCACTGATCATGTTGGACTAAGGAGTTAATCCATATTGTTTAAAGAATTATCTCATGTGCCCATAGTGAATGATGATGAATTAAATCTCTCATTGGTTGAAATCCTAGTTGGAATAAAAGTATGTAAATCCATATTAGTTAGGAGAGAATCTGAGGAATTAATTACCTAGATTTTTAGCATTCCTTTCTGTTGGAAAGAACTAATGATAGAGGATCACAATAGAAGTGATTTGCTAGTTGAAAGACCATGTGTGGTGCGCGTTACACGATTAAAACTTTCATTGAAACTAATCTACATGTACGTGTACGTAAATCAAACACCCTAACGGTAATCAAGCGATGCAAATATCTAGCATGCATGCAATTCGAATATATGCTAGATCTACGTGTTAGATTATTTTGCATACCTTTCGTGTGGATCTTTTAACTACATAGAATTATCTTCTTTGTCGATGGAGACAGAAGATAGTCCGCTAAGAAACCGACGATTTGCAAGAAGATGAAGCCTTCGTTGTTCACCAAATCTCACACAATGCACGGCGCACCAACGAAGAGTCTCTAAGTGCTCCCTTACGTTAGCCCTTCTCTATCTACGAAGCTCCACGCAAGGAAGACGAAGTCACAATCAAGCGAGGGAGAGAGACGAGAGATGGAGAGATGGAGAGGAGGAAAGGAGGGGTCAGACAAGGCAAGCACTAGGACCGACCCCCTCTCTCCCCCTACTCTTTTATAAGGCCGGCCCTCTTTAGGATTAGTCTCCTAGAAGTTAGGGTTGGCCTCCCCCCTTTATCTGCCTCTTTATCTCTATCTCTTCCTAGCTTTTTAGAGTAGAAAGACTAAGTCAAACCCCTAACCTAATCCCCTATGGACGCCCATATAAAGGAGGTAACAAACTCCTAGAAACTAAGGGCCTGTTTGTATTCGGTCACAGACTAACTAGTAAAGTAAATCGGATAAAACATTTACTTTGCTACTATTTGGATTCAAAAAGTTGTAGTAAAGTAAATGGTAGGAGTTTTACTAGCAGCCAAAAAGTTTTACTTGGAAAAAGCCAAGTAAAACTTTTGATTTTCTAATAAAAGGCTCCATTGACCATGCCACGTCAGCCAATGGCACAATTGAGAGAGAATCACATGACCATGCCGGCCATCACCCCGTCGCCCACCACCTTGCCGTCCACCACCTGGTCGGTCACCACCACCCTGCTGGCCACCACCCCGCCGACCGCCACCACCCCCACCCCGTCGCCCACCACTCCTCCATCCACTACCACCACTTCGCCCGCCAGCACCACCCCATTGGCCACTGCCACCACCCCACCACCACAACCTAGTCGCCCACCACCGTGTCGTCCACTACCCCATCGGTCACCACCACCCTCGCTGGCCGCCTTGCACCATCGCTATCCCATTATCGCCCGTCTACCATCACCTGTCGTCGCTTGCCATCGTGCGGTGATGGGTGGTAGCGGCAGTAGGCGACCGGTGGTTGGCGAGGGTGGTAGCTGGTGACGGGTGGTGGACGGTGGCTGACGAGGTGGTGACAGGTTTATCAGTGGCCAGCGAGAGGTGGTGGGCGACGGCGACGGCGAGCGACCGATAGATTTATTTCTGATTACTTTACTGGCCAATCCAAACAACCATCCAGAATTAATGGTTTACTTTACTGGTCAATACAAACAGCAAGAAGTAAATCAGATTTACTAGTCAATCTGGGAGATTTACTAGCTCACATCCGATTTACTAACCTTTACTTTGCAGGTCTGAAAAACAAACAGGACCTAAGGGGTCAGTCCTAGCTAGTCTCCTTACACTTAGGGCCGATCACCCCTAGTCCATGGTGATGCTTGGTTTTACCAAAACGCCCCCATGGCTCTAGTTGGCCATCCCACGTGCATAAGAACTCGCATGACACACATAAGTGGGGTGCACTAGTGATTTCACTATCCATTGAGGTACCCTTAGTAAACACATAGGGTGCCCCTAGTAAAGTCAACTAGTCAACTCGCAACATGACTCCCGATGCATTGCACCCATATGGTGGAGTTCACTTATGATAAGGGATAACTACGTGTCTCTGTACCACTCTAGGGCTTCCCCTTAGCACATACACAAAGTTACGCATCTACCGTGCACTAGTACGAAGCATACATGGAGCGTATATCTTGACTTCTTGCTTTCTCTAATTGTGTCCTGTGTTTCGAGGAGATGGTTCAAGGACCATATATAAGTCAATAAGGTAAAACCTTTAGGGACCAGAGCTCATAACTTCCAACGTGGACTCGATCGACACACTACCTAAGTATACCATCGATCCTCTAAGTCCGAGTTAACCTACGTAACCACCCAGAGTGCGATGCAGATTGCACTCCAATTCCCCTAAACTTACTATATTCTCTCGCTTACTCCTACTTCTCGCTTAGTAGTGGTAAACCCACTATCCCTCCACTTGGTGCCATGACACAACTTGAACGGTAAAGAATACCATCAGACTCAAGTGCTCATATAACTCGGTTCCTTCCAGGCTGACTAAGTATGTTGTACCTCCGATTACCCTGCTGAATAACCGGATTCGATCAACAGTCAAACTGATGATCACTAGGCCTGAGTTTAATATAATGCAAATCAGACCAAGGAACGCACCTCCTGTTAGGGCCGGGTATGAATGACCTACAGGAGTGGCACGTTGATGAGATGCCAGCCGGGTAACCTAGCTAGTATATCGTGGTTTTGGATCACGTAACCGAACCCATAAATAATGGTGTGCCAAAACACCACACAACTAATTAGCCCACCAATTATAGTTCCTCAGGATTTAGGACTATTTTACCATAAGCAGAAACACGGCTTAATGCACTATATCTACTCACCAATCTGTGCACCATGTTGGTTCCGTTCAGCTACAAACATTATGACTAGTGATGACCATGGTGAAGACACCCATTTACTGTCATCCAGCTTAACATGATGAGGCGACCAACCTGACCAATCCACTTAGTCTTCAACTCAGTAGACTACCATGCAGCCATGACTCTCTGTTCTACCATATTACACACCAGCATGCATCTCATATAATAACATTCATCCTTTATTAATATATTAAAGCAGAGTTTTACAAGCTCATAACACACCAACTCCAACACTTTCTTCAGTGGGTTTTCCATTGAATGGAACTTCTCCTCTTATTATTGTTCATGCCCGATTTCCATATATAGGAATTTCGGCTACACTAGGATTCCCTCCTAATGTGGTGGCCGAATCTCCCTATATGGAAGGAGTCAAATTTTGGTCATCTAAAGGGATCCCATGCAAGTGGGTTTCTTCTCTCTAAAGGATTTCCATATTCGGCCACCCCCACCCTCTTTCCTTGTGGGGTGGCCAGCTACCTAAAAGGATAAGGGCGAGATAGAGAGTGGACAGGAAATTGGGGGCTGCCTAAGATGAATATGTAGAAAGCCAGGAGAGAGAAAAATAAAATAAAAAGAGATACAGAGATGAAATTTTCACTCACTTCAAGAGGGTTTCACCTAGATCCTTCTTAGAGAAAGAAGATAAGGGCAAGATGAATGGGACTCCCACAAGTCCATTGTGGTCGGTCAAATCGTGGAATATAAGTTGCTATTCAAGGGAAGCGAAGCTTCATTCTCGATGTTCATCACTTTCATTGACTCATATCTTCTCCACATGTGTTTATAAATCTTGCGAGACAGGTTTTGTAATCCATAGGTTGTAATGCATTTGATATTTTAATTACCTTACATGATTTTTTTCATAGCACTAAATTTAAAGGCATGATCATCGTCCTGATGAAAGTTCTAGATTCAGTTTGTTCAGCCACGAAGATGGTGACGACATCCGGGTGGGGATGAGGCGGCGGTGAGGTTCATGGGACCGATGGCTCTGACGATGAAGGTGGCAGTAGCATATCAAAATGCCTGGGATGCTTCGGGGATACATCCAATATTTCTTTATTTGTTAAGTTGGGGGTGCTAGTAATGTGTGGGGTGCAAATAGCAACGCCCTATAATTTATTATATGTGGGTTTGGTTCTCGGGTTTACTTGATCCTAACTAGGAACCAACCCGGATTTAATAGGGTCCAAAATAATAAGAACCGAACCAACCCATATTCGTTAAGTACCCAACCCAACCCAACCCCTTTAGGTCGGGTTGGTTCGGTTCTTGGATTTACCCCATCTAAGTTGTGCCCTTAATTTGAACCATATAATGTAAAGGGGTTCACATTAAGCTGGTGGTGCATCTCAAATAGTTTTTTTAAATGATTCATAATGGTTTAAACAATTGAAATAGTTTTAGTAAGTGATTCTTAATGGTTTGTATAATTGAATTCTGGAGTTGGGCTTATGCCCGTGTATTCCTCCCGCCGGTGTAGCGGCTCTGTGATTTCCACCAGTTTGGCGGTTGCTGGTTGGGTTGGCCATGGACCGGGACTGTTGTTGCTTGCGTAGGGCTGTGGCACCTCTTGAGGTCTTGTTGTGACCTCCCCTTCATTACACAGAAAAAAAAATTGGAGTTCTCATTCAGACTGGAAAATGCACTAAGTAGCACCAACTATGTAGGACGATATGATAGGATTTTGAGAAAAATGTGGGGTTTGGAGAGATTATTGATATGAAATCTCAAAATATTGTTTTTGGTCTTCAAAAACTATTTGGGACGTTTAGAAATGATTTGATTTATGTCTCTAATTTTGGATACAAATTTCAATGTAATGATTATAGGGTTGTAGTCCGAATGGTACTTCCTCTCTCCCAAGTTGGAGAGGTTCCTTGTTCGATTCCAACACAGTGGAGCGAACTTTCCTACAAGGCTGTGTGCCTTGTTTGTAGGTGTGAAACTTGGTCGTTGATGTCATGCTTCACGGAAATATGGAATTAATTAATAACAGTTGTTGCCTTCCTCGTTTGATCTCCGGACCTTTTGACCCCTTGCTCTAGCACCCTGTACTCTGACTGTCTAGCCGGGTCCATCAAAAAAAAATGGGGCGGGAAATGGGGCGGATAGCAAACAGTCATTTCAAAGATTTCATTTTAGGATAGGTCCCGACAACCTTTTCCTCTAGGCCCATATCCACATTTTAGTATATTAATTGCAAATGCTCATTTAGTTAATAAAAGATCTAGTATGAGGCCACTATAGCTGCTACAGTGATTTTACTATAGTAGCTATAGTGAAATCACTGTAGCAGCTACAGTGATTCCGTTGTGGCTGCTAAAAAACACATTGCTACAGTAAAATCATTGTAGCAATAATGCTCAATTTTATAACAATAGTACTCATTCTGTAGCAGCTACAGTGAAATCATTTTAGTAGCTATAGTGATTTCACTACTGCTGCTAAAAACACGTTGCTACAGTGAAAATCACTGTACCAAAGTACTCAATTTGATAGCAATAGTAATAATTCAATTGAGTATTATTTGTATATTATATTTCAGTATCTTTGCTACAGTAAAATTATTGTAGCAATAATACTCAATTTTAGTTGCAATAATACTTAATTCAACTGAGTATTATTTGAATAAAATTGAGTATTTTGCTATAGTGATTCACTGTAGGGAAGCATTTTTAGCAGGCACCGTGAATTTCACTGTAGAAGCTACAATGAAATCACTGTAGCAAACCGTGCATGGTACTCAAATATACAAAATAATACTCATTTCAACTGAGTATTATTTGCATAAAATTAAGTGCTTTGCTACAGTGATTTTACTGTAAAAATATCATTTTAGCATCCACGACAAAATCACCGGTTGCTACAGTGATATCACTGTAGCAACTATGGTGATTTCGTACTATAGCATATACGATGAAATCACTGTAGCAATCCATACCACTATTCCCCTAAAAAAATGTATTCATGTATCATCTACCGTTATCTAATGTGGGGGGATACCAAGGATATTTATGGTATTTTAAAAAATCACGTCATCCAAAATGGTTAAGATCGGATCATTTGCAATCAAAACTATAGACAGAGGATCATGTTTTATACAATAATAACATTGATGGACTTACTGTAAATAGGAGCTTAAAATGAGACTAAATGTTATACACATTCTATTTTTTGGACCTAACACCGGTTTCTCCAAAAAAAATTATAGAAAAACATATTCCCATCTATGTCATCATCTTCTCCTTTTCTGTCAACACTCATTTCATCATGCCATGTATTAAAGTAGTGTTGTAAGTGGGCTCGGGCCAGCCAGAGGCCCATCAAACTGGGCCTCCTAGTTTGGATAGAGTTAGATTGGGCATTGGGTAGGCCTATCAATCTGGCCCTTTGGAGAGGGTACCATGCTCGGCCCGGCCCTCCAAAACCCTCCAAAGCCTTGCCCACTAAGGGCCTGAGGCCGGGCCGGGCCCAGTTTTCATAAGCCCTCTAAGATAAGGGTCGGGCCAGGGAAACCTATGGCCCGGCCCTACTAGGCCCTGCCCTCCATATACATAAATTATATAATATATATAATACCTATTAAAGGGCTAAATCAACGGCCAAGTGGGGCTAATCAATAATTAATTGGTCACTGACTGTAACCCTATAGGAATTGGAGTTATCAAGTTAGGATATATTAGTATTAGAAGTATTATATAACACTTATAATATTTTTTAAGTTATATTATCAGTCTCAAGCACGAATAAATGAGTGGAGTTTTAAATTAATGCCAAAAGCCTAAAGGTATTGGCATAAGAGTAGTTTAGGGAGAGAAAAAAGTTTTAACCCTTCCTTAATGACCTCACTGAATAAACAGATATATCGATAATCCTTATCTTAGTGATATCAACTTGGCCCTGACACTTGAAGGGTCAAGCTAGGGCTTATCATTTTCTAGCTTTGAAGGGCTAGGGCCGGACTAGGAGCTACCTCCTAAAACAAAGGGTCGGGGCCGATTTGACCCCCCCAACCCTGCCCTAGTCCTGCCCTTTGACAGGCCTAGCATTGGGTCAGGCTTGGCTCGAATATTTAAGCCCGATTGGATTGTAGGCCGCATATTGGCAACAACTAACTAGGCCCAAAGTCAGAGCCGTCGAAACTTGTATTAAGTTTTTATATATTTCCTAAATGCAATGAATATAAAATTTTATTCATATATCTCCATTAAAAATATATACTATTAGCCTTAAACTTTCCTAGCATTTCTTCACATATATCCTTTTAATAACTATCATAATCAATTCTGTTTTACTTTTTGTCGTGTGTTTAAGAGGGAAAAAAAAAATTAGGCATATACCATACTGCAAGATCGGGCTAATCTAGGACCTCCAGGTAGGGCTGGCAATTTTGGACCGACACGACCCGACACAAAGTTAGCGGGCAGGGTTAAATGGGTTTGGGTCGTAAACAGATCGGCACAATAGACCCATTTAATAAACGGGTCGGATCCAGATTTAGGGTCTAGACACGGTAGACCCGGGAAGACCCGTTTAAAATTCAACGGATCGTGTTGAATCGGTTCTACCCGCAATCCAATACTGTAATATATAGTACCAGCGATCTACCAGGTCAGGTCGGGTCGGGTCGGATTGGGTCGGATCGGGTCAACTGAATAGACCCGCGTGGTAAACGGGTCTTATCGGGTCTTATCAGGTCTACCTATTTATTAGCGGGTCGGGTACGGGTTTAAGATCTAGACACGAATAGTTAAACGGGTCAGATCCGGGTCTAGCGGTTTTGGACATGACCCGAAACTAGACACGACACGAACCCGACACGACCCGACCCATTGACACCCCTACCTCCAAGATGGGGGTTTATTATTCCTGAAGCAAGTTCCTTTGTGAGAAGGTATTCAAAGTTCTGCATAGGCTTTCGAGGGCTAAGCCCATTTGGATGGAGAGTGATTCTTGGTTGGTGCTCAACACCGCTAATGGCGGAGATGATGACCTAATATTGCTGGGTTTGCATGTGAATTCAGGGTGGAATTGGGCTATAAATTAGGGCTGCAACTCGGGCGGATTGGATCGAGTTGGAGGTCAACCCAAACCCAGCCAGAGTTGTAAAACCCTCAACCTAGCCTTCAACCCGCATTGCCCAACCCAAGCACAACCCGAGAAAAAAATTTCCTAGCTCGGGTTAGTGCAAGTTGGTGGGCTGGATCGGATTTTACGGATTAAAATAATGTTTTTTTTTAATCGTCCAAAGTTTTAAATTTTAAAGAGCAAAACATCAAGTAATATTACTTTTTATTCTTAGCCCTTACC
Source organism: Chamaelirium japonicum (assembly GCA_947650365.1). Lineage (NCBI taxonomy): Eukaryota > Viridiplantae > Streptophyta > Magnoliopsida > Liliales > Melanthiaceae > Chamaelirium > Chamaelirium japonicum. The sequence continues at coordinate 98,229,359 of OX393550.1, read as the reverse complement.
GAAAGGTGTCTTTAACTCCACTATATGATGTTGGAAATGGGATCCATGTATTTCTAGAAATCACGGGCCTATCTATATAACAAGGGACGTCGATTTTGCACTGACTAAACAAAACAGAACAAAAAGACTGACTAGGACAAGCTGACTGGATAAAAATGAACTGAATAGATCTAATCATTCGTTCAAAAATCAACGCACGAACTCTATTTCCCCGTCAACTAACTTCCTCCCCTTGGTTTCAAATCCCAACACATTTAAACTGCACTAAACCGCTAAAATCTCGGCCCATTTAAACTGCACTAAGCCTGACCGTTCATCCTGTGATCGTTGTTTGCATCAACGGCTATAAAACCGCCTGCTGAAATTTCGGCTGCCCCAAAGCATCGAGTCGATCTCGAGGAATCCGTTCGAAGAGAGACAACTGTGATTAATCGATTATAGGGGGAGGGGGAGGGGGAGGGGGAGCTGGTCGTGCCGAAGGCGCCCGCTTCGTGCCAATCGGCACGGGCGAGGAAATGGGTGTCCATATGAATGCCGGTGTTGTTGTCGAAAGTGTTTTGTTGTTGAAGGCGTTCAGGTGTTTTGCCGCCGAAGACGGCCCGCTGCAGTGCCGACAGGCACAGGCATGCACTAGTAAGATGACATGTCATACTCAACTCAGGTTCGGGTTGGGTTGGTTTGCCCGACCCCTTCGCTCAAACCCAATCCAAACTTTGTTTGAGTTGACTTTTTCAACCCACGCCCAACCCGTCCTTCAGTAAAACGAGCCCAAACCAATCCAGAGTCTGGCTGGGCTCAGATTGGGTCAGGTTCAACCCGCCCATGTTACAGCCCTACTATAAATCACATGTTTTTCGAGAAGCTAACAATCCGAAGACTGGTTGACAAATGAAGCCAAAAAGATGGAGGTAATACTTATATGAATGTAGGACTTCTGAGGGAGCTCTTTCAGCTAGTCAGTTGTGATTCTAGTCTGTGTTACTAACCTTGTTGAATGAAAAGATGTAACTATGAGTTGTTGCTACTGTTGTGTTATGATAATCAAACTTATAATCATCATTAAAGAATATTAGCAATTGCTTTTTGGCACTCAGACCATGGGTCTTCAACCGATTGCTCAATTGCTATTTTAGACAGAGACAACGAGATGAGCAGGATGTCCTGGTGCTTACCGTTGTTTGACATGTGTGGGGAGAACACAATGCTAGAGTCTTCTCCAACAAACGCTGCTTGGTGGATGAGGCGATTGGATGTATTCGATGTTTTGTGGTTGAGTGGAGTGTGGGCCAATATGCCCACCACCTTTGGAGTTGTGTAGTATGCAATCGTCTCTCAATAAACTAGTTGGGGTCCATGCCAATCCCCCTCGCCTCGAGGTTTCTCAAAAAAAAAAAAGAAGCAATTTGTGGCCTTGATCAAGGGTTCAAATAAGTGTTATAAGATATTTCCTGCCGCTCTGTTGTGACAGCCTGGTAGGCCTCCCTCTTGTCTTAGTGGCGAGTCTTCCAACTTGTGGGGCTATCAAAAATCAAGGCTATATCCTTGGTCTATCTTGCACTGACACACTAACATGTGATGTACTGACCACTTAGTTCCTTCCCGAAAAAAAATAGCACTCCGACCATTCTGGATATTAAGTTCATAACACCTTTTTTTATTGATAAATAAAATCTCACTTGTAAAGTACACTAATTTTGGTGAACTTCTCTAATTTCATTCTTAATAGCATCTCCAACATACATCATCCCGTTTAACGTTGTCAGTCACTACTTCCACTTATAATGTATACAATCAATGACTTTGGAGGAATTTAAAATGAGAAATGAAATGTCTTATTTTTAGACAAGGGTGAGTCCCAAAATATGAGGAGCGTGATTCGAGAGCCCGATCGGCTCCCTATTATAGAGAACCCCACTTTTCTCTATAGAGAGAATAGAGAGTGTTAACAGATAGTCTGCTGTGAACCTCCCCTTAATATATCCGCTGTGAACCTCCCCTTACGACCCGGGTTTTGGGACGTGAGAGTATCTAATATGGGATCAGAGCTAGCCCGTCTCCTGCTCCGGATGCTCCCCACCGATCGTGTCTTGCCACTCGTGCTCCGTGTGGGAGGATGCTCCGCGTGAGGGGGAGTGTTAACGGATAGTCCCACAATGATGAGGGAGGCACCCATCACGCACTTAATATATCCGCTGTGGACCTCCCCTTACGACCCGGATTTTGAAACGTAAGGTATCTAACAGGGAGCATGGTTGGAGATGCTCTTAAGGCTCCTATAAATTGTCGTCTATTCATAATGATCCAAACATTTAATCCTAGCAATGAAATTTGTAGCAAGAATTCAAAGGCATTAGAAGGTGCTGAAGGCCAAAATTGGAGAAATTCCCAAAAGCAAACAAATGCTTTGTCTTCTGACTAAATGGACTTGACTTTGACCATTGGCCCAACATCCACACCATTGGAACTTTGACCATGGTCATCACATCTAGATGCCCATTGTCCATTAGTTGGCCCCCTATGATGATGTTTACTCCCCCTGCTGTCCTTTCCCATTGGGAATCAGAGAGTAAACAATGGACAGAAGCAAGCCTGATTCTCTAAATGAAATGAGAGAATTTTTAAGAAAAAATTGCAGTGACTTCCTCTGAGATTTGGGGTAATTGCAATGACCTCCCCTGGACAAACAGATTTGGAGTTATGGACTATGTTGTCAAATTTGTCAGAAAATAGCTATATATTTCTTATTTATTTAAAACTCTGAAAATACAATTAGTCATCCTCTGTAAGTAAAGTTAAGGTTTTACTTTTTAAATTCATTTTTTGAATTTTAAAGATTTTTTTTCAATTTTTAGTAGGGGTAAAATATGTATTTTTGGAGTTATTTGATGACATAGTCCATAATTGTTTATCCAGGAGAGGTTGATGCTAATAAAACAAAAGTTTAGGGGAGGTCGATCAGTGCAATATTTCATCAAGAGGAGGCCACTACAATTATCCTAAACTTCAAGGGAGGTTACCGTAATTTTTACATTTATTGTCTCCAAGGGGAAAGGGAGGAGGGAGGGACTGTCTTTGGAGCTGTGATGCCTATGACATGATGGTGTCCCTCAAGAATGCCAAGTTGCATCATGGTGTCCAAGACACGAAGATGTCCAATTAGGATTGAGAGAGGGATGAAGGATGTCTCATAACATGTTGTAAGGGACCAAGGGGAAGAGAGTGCTTCACCAATCTTTTAAAAAAAATTGGGAGTCCAACAAGACCAATTCTTATCTTCTTGTCTAAGATTATTCCAAAAATGTGGACCCAATAGCCCTTAGATTATGAATTACAAAGACAGAAATCGAAGAGGACTATTTTCAAAAGTATATTTTGCAAAATTATTATGTTGTGATATTCTTTATTATTCGGTATGTGTTCTTGAATTGTTATCTAAAATTACATGAATTGATTGCTAAGATCCTGTATCCGGTTTGGGTATGGGGAATGTCCATAGTGTCGGAGTTTGTGGAGAATTTCGCTCATATTTTCTGGTTGTGTTCGAGGGTGGAAGGGTTTTGGGAGGAATTCCGAAGGAGCACTGGACTAAATCCATCTCAGGTAGAGCTTCTGCGACCTGGATCGAAGTATGAACTGAGGTATGACTTTTCAGTGCCTAGTGAAAGGTTGGCAGTGGCAATGTGGCAGTTATGGAAGGATAGATGTGCCAAACTGTTTCAACAGGAGACCCCTGCAATCCCGATGAGTGTGGGAGTCTGCTCTAAGCTATGTGAAAATTACGTTGGCATAAAATCACGAGCTGAGCGGGCAGATGGTGGTGGCTTGGAGGGGAAGTGGAAGATGTGGACGGATGGATCCTTTACAGCGTCACACGAAGCGGCGGGAGGGGCTTGGGTGTTGGCAAACCAGTTGGGAAGAGTGTGTGTTGCGGCTTCATACCCATTTGAGGTGGAAATCCCATTGCAGGCGGAACTATGTGCTATATTAGAGGCAATGGAGTATTTGGTGAGGATGAATTATGGGGAGGTCATGATCCTCACGGATGCTCGGAAGGCATGTGATGCATTAGTTCTTAGTAGGGGAATTACTCAGGATATTTGCCAGCTTGTTGGTTCTTGCATGTCAGCTTGGCATAAACTTCTGAAAGTGATCGTCCGATGGATCCCGAGGGTAGAGAATCGTGTGACGCACTGGTTGGCTAATGCGGCGAGGATGGGATAATGATGTCCCTAGGGTTATCTCGGTCATGGTTAAGGAGGACCTGCAGGTTATGATGTCATAACCACTATCTGATATACCAAAAAACATAAAAAAGGAATCTTTTTTTTTTCTGCTGGACTGGCCATGCAGTCAGAGGACAGGGCGCTAGAGCAAGGGCTCAAAGAGGTCCGAAGATCGAAACAGGCCTGGGAGGCAACAACTGTTGTTTATTTATTCCAATATCCCTTGAACATGACATCAACTGCCAGGATTCACATCTGCAAACAAGGCACAATGGCCTGAGGGAAAGTTCGCTCCACGTTGTCCGTACTGGGAGTCGAACAGGAAACCTCTCCAACATGGAATCAAATATTGGGTTTCAGAGGGTCTAGGTCGGTTAAATAAAATCAATTTCAGAGGGTCTAGACCTACCATTGCTAGGCCCCATTCTTCGATGGCTGTTAATTTCACATGTATTATCTAGAGGGACAAACATTATTTGGAGACTGACCATTATGTTTGCTCTTATTTATACTTCTTTGTTGCTTGAGGCTATCTTCAAGATCGAATCATGGGCGTCATCAAGGATCAATATTTGTGCCCATAAGTGAAGGTATAATATTGTAAACCCTATAGAGGCATATTTTCCACCTAGGGTTTTGTGTTCACCTACAGATAGGGGTGGCATTCGGTTGGGTTCGGGTCGGACCCTACCCCTATCCATACCCATACCCATTCGGTATGGTAGGGTCCATACCCTACCCATACCCATTCGGTTAGAAGAGAGTCCATACCCGATCCATACCCAATCGGGTTTCGGGTATGAGTTTGGTATAATTTGTCTATTTTTTTCCATCATATATTCAATTATTTGAGAAAAAAAATCAAGGTATCACAATGCAATGTTAAGAAGCTCTTTGGGTTTCTTATTACGATGGTTTTAGTAGAGTATAAGTTTGGATAGGGATATGGGTTCGGTTAGAATTTGGATATATGACAATGAGTTTAGAGTTGAACTGTATTATCTAGTATACACAAGTTAGAGTGGCAATCAGGTTTTGAGGTACCCATACCCATACCCAAAAGTTAATTGGGTAGAGTTTCCATATCCATACCCTACCCAAACCATGTTTCAGGTATAAAATTTGTACCCATACCCAATGTTTTGGGTCGGGTTTCGATCGGATTTTCGGAGTCCATTGCCACCCCTATCGACAGAGAACTAGAGTATACATATTAGTGTGCAAATTAGTCCTAATTAAAATTAAGTAGTCTCGGTAGAAAAGAGAACACAAAATTATGGAGTTAGAAATCTACTTGACAGTCGAAACGTGCTTGAAGCACTTTCCGTGAAGGAAATTCGTCACCATTTGCATAGGGAAATCCGGTGATCTCCTTTCAAGATACGACGACCACTAAGTCTTTTGTCTAGTGCAAAAATATTATCTCTCGAACCACTCTTTTTTTTGCCTTTTGAATGATGAGAGATATTAACGAGTAAAACCCAAGAAAACAAAGAATAACTAAATAGAAAAGTCTGTTTCTCTATCTATCGGCTCCCCTTTTTTAACCATTTTCACCGACCCCCTAAATTTGGCACTAAAGAGCCACTGTTCAACTGGCCAACAAATGAACATGACCTTCCAAATAACCTATCAAACGAAAGATTTCAATTTATTTCGATATATTCTCTTTTAAACCATTTTATTCAAATGGATTCAAAACAGTAATCCCCAACATGAATAAAATGTACAAAATCATAAATCGATAAGAAAACATGCATATCTCATTTCACTCTTATACAAGAGTTTTCGATAGAAGGTGTATGGTCAACTTGAACCTTTGCCTAGTGAGTTAAGTATTTATATGCACAGATCCGAGGTGAACTAAGTTTTAAACCTGAATCCTTATGCACATATATTAACAAGAAACACACATTGAGCAGGCTATAAGTGTAAGTTCTCATGGGTTGGCGCTTTCCAGCCATGCGCAATATCTTGTTTTCACAAGTGCTCTAGGGATTGGCCCTAATCCCATAGGTAGTGGCCCCACTACCACACTTGCATAGGCGAGTGTTCTAGAGATTGGCCCTAATCCCGTAGGTAGTGGCCCCACTACCACACTCGCATAGGCGAGTTCTCCATGGATAAACCATAAACAATACTCTGTCATGTAAGCCTTGAACTCATTCAGAGTATTAAATTATTCCTTGTACATTAAAGTTAACAAGCACTTACACCATAGAGAGGAACTAGAAGTTAAACTCTAAAGAAAATAAAAAGTTAAAACCCCAAAGTTAGCACTCCTACTAGTAATGAAATCATCTCATTTTTTATTGAATTTACTTTATGGGATCTCTAGTTAGGTTGGGTAATCACTGATGACAACTACCAAGTAATGTGATTCAGTCCCATTTGCCTTGATGTTTTTTAAAAATTTTTTTAGCAAGTCCTTTTGTGAACGGATCAACAAGAATCTTTACCGATGTCACAAAATTGAGTGAAACCATTCCATGCGTTAATAGATGTAGAATGGAATTATGCCTTAGATGGATGTGTTGTCTCTTTCCAATATACACAACACTCTTAACCAAAGTAAGAGTTGCTTGGTTGTCACACTGCAGAGACACATTTGGAATAGGTTTATCTCCTAACAGAAAGTCTGCTAGTAGATTCCTAACCTACTCAGCCTCAGCTCCACCCAAGTGTAGAGTTATCAATTCGGCCTTCATCGTGGACTGAGACAACAAAGTATGCATAGCAAACTTCCAAGATAGTGCATCACTTCCTAAGAGAAAGATATAGCTACTCATGGCAGTAGTCTCATCAGACTAAGAGATCCAGTTAACATCACTAAATCCCTCTACTATTGTTGGAAACCTGAAGTAATGAAGCCCCAGATCCATGGTACCTCTCAAGTACCTAAGAACTCTCTCTAGCATCCCAGTGATGCATATTTGGACAGCTAGTAAACCTGCTCAACTTGCTGACAATAAAAGATATGTCAGTCCATAAACAATTTATGAGATACATCAGACTCCCTATGAATTGAGAGTATCTCAACTGAGAGACAACATATCTCCACTATTCTTTCTAAGTTTGATGCTATAATCAAATGGAGTATGAACATGTCTACAGAAGAACTTTTCAAAATTTTTAAGAATCTTCTCAAGATAGTGAGACTGGGAAAGAGAGTACTCTTCTAGTGTCTGATCAAGTTTAAGACCTAATTAGCCATATTTTCACACATCTTTTAAGACTGTAAAATAGAGTACCCTATGGAGTCCTCTCAGCATATCTTTTAAACTATAGTTAAAACTTACCTCACACACATGAATATCTTTTAGGCCATAGCCAAGGCTAACCCCATACCTTCTACTCATATTTCTATACATCTAACACGACGATTAATAAGATTGAGATATATTGATGTGCATAATATTTAACAAAAGTAAGGATCAACTCCCCTACAAGTGGGGTGAAGTGATGATGTGAATCCGGATATGAGATTTTCTAAGAATTCCACAAAATAAATTAGATTATATGTGTGTTGTCAAAATTTTGTATATTTCATTTTCATTTAATTTCATCAAGGGGTGGTAGGTTATTCTGCCATGAGCATGTGGCCGTAAACGAAGCTCGATTCCTAGTTCGTTTGGCAAAGAAATGGCCAAAAAAACCCTTAGCTATATGTCTAGTTTGAAAGATCTGGTTGTTTTTAGTGAAAATTCTGGGTTGCCCTTAACAATTGAGCTCTATTTAATAAACTTAGGTTCTATCTGAACCAAATTAACTGAATTTAATTACATTAGACTAGACCCAGATTGAGCTGATCCCAACCCTATTGGCTAAACTAAGTTAACCAAATCCAATAGGTCAAACCCGATTTCAGTAACTTGACTCAATTGAATAATAATTGAGCTAACCAATTGACTTGGGTTAACCCAATTCCATTGGATGGGTCTAAACGACACAAGGCGGTGCATAGTGGCTATCGCCGATGGTCCGGCAAGGTCGGCTGGTGGTGGCTTGAGGTAGGAGAATATGCCTTAGGATTTGTACTGGAATGACGTGATATTGGGGCCCTTTTATAGTATTTTTCATGAAACTTGAAACGTTGGGAGTTTTAATGGAGTTGAGCTTTGATACCAAGCTACAATATGTCTAACACCTGGTTTCAATTCAGTATGCTAGAGTAGCAGTTCAGTAATAATGCAAGTACAATGACCGCTACAATGATTTCACTGTAGCAGAGTAACAATTCTGTTGGGAGTGATTTCATTGTAACTACAATGAAATGATTGTAGCAGCCGAATTTATACTTTGTTGCTCAAATTGTTACTCTCAACCGAATTGTTAATTCGCTACAATGATTTCACTGTAACAAAATAACAATTCGGTCATGAGTGATTTTTATTGTAGCAACCGAATTGATACTCTGTTGCACGAATTGATACTCGTTATTAATGGAAGGACGATTTTATCATTCAAAGGCATTGAATAAGTTAACTTGGACTTGCTGTAAAAGATGCCTTTTGGAGAGGGGCTGGAGCTCAAACTGACATCTTGTCTGGACTGGAACTCAAAACCATCTCCTAAAAAGGGCTTTCACCAAGTCCCCCAAGAATATATCTTAATAAATGGTTTCTAAATAGCTTGCTCGATTGATATATTATTGACCTTCAGTAATTACACATAACAATGATTATTCAAATCTTGTTTAATAATGACATAAAGGTAATTAGATAGTACGCTGCAGATTTGGGCATAACAATAACCCCCTCTTATTTATTTATTTAGTTTGTTGGTTTCTTTACTTATAAAGCCACCTACATTGCCACTATTCAGAAATCAAATCATAAACTATTTTACCAATGGGCTCTTGGCATGGTGGTAGTTTCTCTCTCCCATGTTGGGGAGGTTTCTTATTAGACTTCGGTCTGGACACGGTGGAGTAAACTTTCCCTCAAGGCTGTTGTGCCTTGTTTGCGCGTGCGAAACCTGGCTGTTGATGTCATGTTCACGGGATTATGGAATTAATAAATAGTAGTTATTGTCATCCCCCATTTTTGATCTCCGGACCTCTTTGAGCCCTTGCTCTGCGCCATGTTTTCTAATCGCCTAGTCGGTCAAAGTCATCCTTTTAACACATAGATGCACCCCTCCTAAAACATAATCAACCTTGTCAACTGGAGTGGACCCCATTTGGACTACTTTCGTAATTTACTAAATGAATAAGGATTCTACAGTAGTGGGACCCCTCTTAGCAATGAGAGTCTTTATATATTGACCACAAAGATGCGGGTGTTAAAGTCACCCCTTTTATATATAAATGTATCCTCCTATGATGTAGTCACTAGAGTGGCCCCACTTGGACTCCTCTCGAAATCTACTATATAAATAAGAATTTCACAATAATGAGACCCCTCCTACCTATGGCACTCTTTATATTTTAGCAACACAGATACTAGTGTTAAAGTCACACCTTTAACATATTGATGTACCCCTTATAATGAAGACGATCTTGTCAACTGGAGTAAGCCCTCCTTGGACTTCTCTCGTAATCTACTACATGAATAAGGATCTCATAATAGTTGGCCCCTCCTAGCTATGGCACTCTTTACAGTTTAGCCACACAAATGCGGGTATTAAAGTCACCCCTTTGACACATAGATGTATCTCATATAATATAGTCGACCTTCTTGAGAAATCTTCATAACCATCATTGTTCTAAAACTTGAGGTGCTATTGTGTCAGTGCCAAAAAACTGATCAAAGTGGACATGAAGCATGGTACACTTTGACGTGTGACGTTTCTAATATTCATCTTTATAAGAAGGTAACTTTAAGGAGCGGGCCGGCCAGGTTTTCGGCTCGCGTCTCTAAGACACATCAACTCACGATAATCCACATGTCACTATTCAGCACCTAACTGCACCTAGTTGCTGTGTTCACTAGGAACTGCAATCGGACCCCAGTGATGATGTGGCAATTATTGTGACCCCACCCCCAGATGAAAAGGGGATTTTCATCTTCCCTTTTGCTTAAAAATAGTATCAGATGCTCATTCTTTTCTTTGACTTGTGCTTACAGTCTATTGTTGCTTTACTTGCAGATTTTCTTGTACTCGATCTTTGTCCATTCTCACTATGTAGGTTGATACAGGTGCAAACAGCTTTGGTAAGCATCACAGATCGTCCCGAGAAGTTGTTGAAGTCTTGCCCCCTTGGCAGGAGGAGGACTCTGGTTCAGATGGTGAGCTGAAGCCGTTGATGCCGATCGAGGATGAGGAACTCGATGAGACTGCTCCTAATCACGTTTGTGTGGATGAGAGGCGTGCGGCATGGCGAAAACTTTTGTTGCAATTTCGGAAGGAGGATGAGAGGTCATCGATCGATAGCATGTACGCGGCTTTCGACATCCGTCAAGATGCTATTTTCTTAGCAGAGGCGAGTCTGGAGAGCATATTGGGGACAATTGTTATCATGGGGCATATGAATAGTGGTCTTCGATTGTCGCTTCTTCCTTCGTGGCCAGGATGTTGTCTGTGTCAGGTCTCTACCCTGGGTAGGTGAGCGGAAACACATGGAAGGTGATATATGCCTTTTGCTGGGTCGAGCCTGAGTTTCGAAGGCAGATCATGGATCTGGAGGCGAGTAGTCAGTTGTCTGCCGTTGCTAGGGAACAGGAGGTTGCCATCTTCATGAGCGTGTTGCAGAGTTTGAGAGGGATTGCGGAGAGTAATATACTAGATGGCTTGAGTTGTTAGATGCCCTCAAAGGTATCAAGGGTACGCGCACTTCGGCTTCGCTTGCTGCTATGAGGCCCTCTTGAGCATCGCTTTCTTGACTTGTACCCATTTTCTTTTTAGTATGTCGTTGATCATATGATGTAGTTGCATACCCCGCTTAATAAAATCGCACTCTTTGCGTTTGAGTTTTTGATTTTATTTATGTGATAGCACTCCAGCTTGACATTTTGATGGTTGATTTTCTTATGTTTGAGGGTGCTAGCCTTAAGAGGGCATACTTTTAGGGCTGTTTTGAGTTTATGCCTCAGATAAGTATAATTGACAGCCTAGATTGATCTGGATTACTAGGAGCCTTTTTATTCCGATTTTGCTTCGAGCTTCTGACTTAAATGGGTTAAATCGAAGACTTTGGTTGAGCTGGGTTGCCAGGAGCCTTTTCATTGGACTTTAGCCTCGAGAAGGCGTAACCGAATTTGCTTCGAGCTTCCGACTTGAATAAGAGGAATCAAAATCTTTGGATGACCTGGGTTGCCAGGAGCCTTTTCATCGGATTTTAGCCTCGAGGGGTGTAGCAGATTTTGCTTTGAGCTTCTGACTTGAATGGGCAGAATCAAAGTCTTTGGATGACCTGGGTTGCCAGGAGCCTTTTCAACGGACTTTAGTCTCAAGAGGGTATAGCCGATTTTGCTTCGAGCTTTCAACTTGAATGGGCAGAATCGAATTCTTCGATTGACCTGGGTTTCCAAGAGCCTTTTTATCGGCCTTTAGCCTCAAGAGAGCGTAGCCGACTTGAATGGCCAGAATCAAAGTCTTTGGATGATGTGGGTTACCAGGAGCCTTTTCATTGGACTTTAGCCTCAAGAGGGCATAGCCGATTTTGCTTCGAGCTTCCGACTTGAATAGGCGGAATTGAAGTTTTTGGTTGATCTGGGTTACTAGGATCCTTTTTATTGGACTTTAGTCTCGAGAGGCATAGCCTAATTTGCTTTGAGCTTCCGACTTGAATGGGCAGAATCAAAGTCTTTGGTTGATCTGGGTTGCCAGGAGCATTTTTATCAAACTTTAGCCTCGAGAGGGCATAACCGATTTTGATTCGAGCTTCCGACTTGAATGGGCAGAATCGAAGTCTTTGATTAACCTGGGTTGCCAAAAGCCTTTTTATCGGACTTTAGCCTCAAGAGGACATAGTCGATTTTGCTTCGAGCTTCCGACTTGAATGGGAGGAATCGAAGACTTTGGTTGACCTGGGTTGCCAGGAGCCTTTTTGTCAAACTTTAGCCTCAAGAGGGCGTTGCCAAATTTGCTTCGAGCTTCCAACTTGAATGGGCGGAATCAAAGTCTTTGGATGACCTGGGTTGCCAGAATCCTTTTCATCGAACTTTAACCTCGAGAGGGCATAGCCGATTTTTCTTCAAGCTTCCGACATGAATGGGTGAAATCAAAGTCTTTGGTTGACATGGGTTGCTAGGAGCCTTTTTATCGAGCTTTTGCCTCAAGATGACATAGCCAATTTTGCGTCGAGCTTCTAACTTGAATGGGCGGATTGAAGACTTTGGTTGACCTGGGTTGTAGGAGCCTTTTTGTCGGACTTTAGCCTTGAAAGAGCATAGCCGAATTTGCTTCGAGCTTCCAACTTGAATGGGCGGAATCAAAGTCTTTGGATGAACTAGGTTGCCAGGAGCCTTTTCATCGGACTTTAGCATCGAGAGGGTGTAGTCGATTTTGCTTCAAGCTTCCGACTTGAATGGGCAGAATCGAAGTCTTTGGTTGACCTGGGTTGGCAAACGCCTTTTTATTGGACTTTAGCCTTAAGAGGGCATAGCCGAATAAGCTTCGAGCTTCCGACTTGAATAGGCGGAATCGAATTTCAAAAGAATTCAAATTTGAAAAAGAGGCATTTCATTGATAAACCAAATTCGCGATTATAATTTTTCAGAGGCTGCCCAGTAGACTTTGTGAACCCGCCTTTTCAGACACTTAACCTCTTTACCGGAGGGTGCTTGCTGATGTAGGTATAAGTGAATACCTTTTACCTAGAGGATTTTGCATCCATGTATCGTGTTGACCCTTTCCTTTACTGATGTTGTCTTCCTTTCTCTCGGCCTGGTTCTTATTGGCAAGGTAGCTATAGAGTCACCCTTTTTGGACCAGGTCTTTGATGTGATGCTTTAGCTTCCGGTAGGTAGAGGTTGGGTGGCCATGGTTGCGTTGGAACTCACAGTACGCTATCAGGTCCCCTGCCTTGTCAGAATTTGGAGGGAGAGGTTGCGGCTATTTGTAAAAAGACTCATTCTCCTAGTAGGCGAAGATGTCTTCAATTGAGGTGTTCAACTCGATGAACACCCTTTGCTCCTTCGAAGTTCGCTTCTTTCCTACAAGAAAGGCATTCGGTTCTTTATTTCATCTCTTGGTTGGTCCTTGCTGGTCGGACGCTGCGTTGGCATACTTTTTATAGCATTCTTCCTTATAGGCTTCGTCAATCCACTCGTATCGGGAGTCAAGAGACTCATATGGCTTACTCAGCCTTCTGGCCCGTTAATTGTCCTATACCTCTATTTCCTGCTATACCCGCTTGAATATTGCCTCCAAAGTATCAAGAGGATGCCGGATGAAGTCGGTGTAGTCATGAAGCTCTAGCCAGATAGCAGTTTGGAATGCCAGCATGATGAGCTCCTTGTTATTGCACTGGCCGGTGAGCTCGGAATGATCATTGCGGAACCTTATTGTGAAGCTCCTTAGGACTCGTTGGAGCCTATCTTCAGTCGGTAGAGAGTGTCCAACTTCTTCTCTGGCTTCAGGTTCAGCCGATAGTGGTTCATAAAGAGTTCTGCCAACTCTTCAAACATGACCATCGTGTCGGTAGGCAGAGTTTGGTACAAGTCGAGGTAGCCCCTCGAGGATTTCCGCAAATATACGGTAGAGAACATGGTTCTTATACTCGTATGACATCAAAGCCTACTTGAAGGCGAGGATGTGGAGTGCAGGGTCTCCATTGATGCAGTTGAACTTTGGCAAGCTCGGTGTTTGCCAACCTTAAGAAATAGGACTACGAGCATCTCGGGACACAGAGAACCTACCGAGGCAATTAGCAACCTGCGGTCTTGATGGGTGGATGGGGTGTCCAGTGGACTCCATTGACTCAAGCGATTAGTAGCTTGCAGTCTGTCTTAGTCGGTTGAGCAGCTCTCAGGCATTTTTTGCTTTCGAGAATGGGTGGATGGGGCATCCAGTAGACCCCATTGACTCAGGTGATCTTTCTCGGCGATGGCACGGTGCACCATCGACGTCGAGGCGATCACACACCATTTGCCTTGGTGTTTGTGTGGATACTTGACGCCTTTCGGTGCGATGCTCATGCAGTTCCTTGAGATGATGATTCGCAGCTAGGTGAGTCCTTGTGGTGGTTCTTCATCATTGGTGGGAGTGTTCTGGACCACAAACCCCACTTTCTTAGCTGCCTTCTTTAGGGTGTCTCTCTTTTGTTTGAGGATCGCGTTCTTCTTGAGGAGGTCCAGCCACTAAAAGTCAGCTGTCAAAATTTGGTATGTAGCTGGACCCTCGTCCCCTTGAGCAACATGCTCCTTGCACGGTCAGTGCCTTGGGGATGATGGTTCCTACTGATTGTTGAGGTCTTCTAGATGGTTGCCTTATGGCCCCAGTCACTCTTGGACATGCCTTCGATTGGTGTTGGCCTTCACCATCGAGCATGTTGATATTGGCATGGTGAAGAAGTTGAAGTAGACTTAAAGGAGGACTTGAGGCTAGTCATCACAAGTTGAGTAGGAGTCGGTAAAGGTGTGGGTTAGATCTCCAACGATATCCCACAGACGGTGCCAAAGATTATGGGAGAAATTTTTGTGTTGTCTTGATCAGAGACATCGTCCCACAATTCTTGATTGAATTAGATGGTTTGTATATCGTGAAGATAAGAGAGTAGAGGAAGAGAGATGACACAATGAGTTGTTGTCAAAGTTCGGTAGTACGATTTACGTCTCCGGGTGAAAGGTGCCACCTGTGGGGGAAAATTACAGCCACCGTATGATCTTCCTCCAACAGTCGATTAAAGGGTAGAGCTTCGAGGTGTGGTGCACTATAGAGTGCTGAACTGTCACATGCTGAGCTGTCACATAGACAGTGTAGGGTAGAGAGAGATAGAGAAATTTGACACAAGGTGTGGTGACAAAGTTTGACCGAAGCCTACGTCTTCGTGTGGTAAGATGTAACCTTTGAATCCACTAACTCTGAAAAGGTAAAGCTACTCTCGACAAGCCAAGGAGTGCTTATACAAGTAGATAGAGGCTGGAATAGGCTTGACTAGAGTCTAAATACCAGAAGGCTCGAGGAACTCAAGAAAATAGAAAGTGAAGTTCGGAATAATAAATTCTGGTCTGGAATATTTACAAGATCTACTATTTATAGAGTTTTAGGAATATATGGGCCTTTGGTAAACATCCAGGGGGGATTTACCAAGCCCCAGATCATCTTTGTAGGCCCCATTAGGGCTGGCGAGTCCTACCATCATCTTTGTGGGCCTATGTAGGGCTGGTGGGTCCTACCATCTTCTCCGTGGGCCCCAGGCAGGGTTGGCGGGTCACACTGTCATCTCCGTGGGCCCCAGGCAGGGCTGGCGGGTCCCACTTCTAGGCATTAGCCAAATTTTGCATCCACAGTTATCCCCTACCAGCTAGGTAGGTGATAACCTGGCTGGCTGGGACTTTATGGTGTAAAACATGGTTTATTAATGTCGAAGTAGCTTCGACGAGCATTGGAAAGAATCAAAGTTCTGCTTAGGGTCGACCAAAGTTCTGCTTGCCAACCCGCTATCCGGAGCTGACTGTTGTGTCTATCAATTCTCTGTTTTTGATGTGAGGTCCACCATGAGCTTGAGTTGGATTGGTTTCAAATCTATGGTTGTTGATGCCTAGGCAACTTTGACGCGTGTTGAAAAGAGTCTATCGACCCCCTGCCAAGGGCCGACTAGGAGTCTGCCTGTCGACCCGTTGGCCGGGGCCGACCGTCGCGTCTGCTGAGCCCCTGCCAAAGGCCGACCAAAGTATATGTCGACCCTTTGCCAAGGGCCGACCGTCACGTCTACTGACCCCCTGCCAAGGATCGACCGTAATGTATGCCGACCCCCTGTCAAGGGCCGACCAGAAGGGTGCTCAAGTCATGCCATCGAAGGGGCATACTGAAGGGATAAGGGTCGACAGGAGGGGCGATCTGTCAATTGCCATCGGTCAGTTGGTCATCGACGATCGATCGGTTACTAAGATCTACTGACTAATCAGTTACTATTGACCGACCAACCGGTTAGTCGATCGACGTCAATCGATCGCAATAGAGGCGGTTGGGCACTAGAGGGGTCCTAACGCCAGACCTAGTTGATTTTGGGACCGATTGACCGACCGATCGGTCGATCAGGTGTTCGCGGTCGGGCGTCATCAACTGATCGCGATTGAGTTGGTCGGGCACCAGAGGGGTCCTGGCGCCCGACCTAGGCAAAATTATGCTTGGTCGATCGATTGGTCGGTTAGTCACGGGAGATTGGGCATCACCAATCGTTTACATTTGAGGGGGTTGGGCGCTAGAGGGGTCTTGGCACCCGACCCAAGTTGAATCTTGCCCGATCGAGCGCTCGATTGGGTGCGGGCGACCGACCAATCTGTCGGTCGATCGCAGGCGGCCGTGCATTGCCAACCAATCGCATTTGAGGGGGTCGGGGCTAGAGGTGTCCTAGCGCTCGACCCAGGCTGAATCTTGCCTGACTGAGCGGTCGGTCAGGTACGGGCGACCGATCGATCAATTAGTCGAGTACGGGCGACCAATCGATCGGTCGCGGGTGGTTGGGTGTTGTCAACCGATCGCAATTGATGGGGTTGGGTGCCAAAGGGGTCTTAGCACTTGACCCAGGCAGAATCTTACCCGACCGAATGGTCGATCGGGTGCGGGTGTTCGACCAATCAGTCGGTCGGGTGTGGATGTCCGACCGATCGGTTGGTCGCGTGCGAGCGACCGATTGATTGTGGTGCTAGGATTTAACTTTTTTTCTTGTATTTTTGGCGAAAGTTGGTGTTGACATGGCCTGGTGCTGAAGTGGCTGCTGACGTGGCCTGGTGTTGACGTGGTGGCTGATGTGGCCTGGTGCTGACATGGCAGTTGTTGAGATTTGAGGGGGTCAGGCCCTGGTTTATTGAACCTGGTCAAGTCTATTCAATTCCTGCCACGTCTGGTTTGCTAAATCTGGTCTTGCATGTCCAAATTTTGCCTTCTCGTTTTCTCGCCTACAGGCTTTTGGCAGGAAAAAGGGTGGGAGATTTGAAAACCATATCCATAAATAAATCAGTGGGGATCGAAAAAAATCTTTCATGCCTTGAGAAATTTTCGAACTCTCAAGCTCCTTGTGTTAGCCTTCATTCTCTCGAGCTCTCTGCTTCTTGAGTCTTTGAGTCTTCATCTTCTTCCCTCCATTCTTACTCAATGGCATCTGCTGAACCCTCCGATTCACAAGGCTAAGGGAAGAAGAGGTTCACAGTCGTCTTGAAGGGGGCGAACATAGGAAAGACAACCCCTGCCTCTGGGAAGTCCTCTGCTCGGGTGTTCAAGTCGCCCGTTTCCTCCGACAGCACCCCAGGGGTGAGAGGAGGGGGCAAGGTGTTGAAGAGACACCTTGAGGATGAGTCATCGTCTATGATGAAGCTGACCTAGGTCCCGCGCCTCGCTGCGAAGGACACGCCCATGCTGCCCGTGGAGGAGGAAACCCTCTTCGAGTACGACACAAGCTACTACAAGGTAGCCAGTCATCGTGATGACGGGCCACTCTAGTTAAGATGTTCAGGGAGCTGGTGACACCACCACTCCCCAAGCTAGCGACCAGCTACAACACCTTTGGCATTGATGCCAGGGCGATCTATCTGGCTAAGGCCAATGTGGAGAAGGCGTCAGGGACGATCATCTCTGTGGGATAGCTTAACAGCAGACTTCGGTTGCCGCTCCTCCCCTTCGACGCTTGTCTGCTGAACACCTCTGGGATCTACCCAGGGCAGGTGGGGGGGGACGCACGGAGGATCATCTATACGTTCTAACGGGTGGAGTCAGACTGCTAGAAGGAGCTGCGGTAGTGCTACTCGGGCTTGAAAAAGGATGAATGGGCTCACATCGAGCTCGGTTATTTCTACTATCACTACAAGTGGCAGCTGAGGACCAGCAACAACGGGTTCTGGCACCTCCAGGGGGTGTCGGCCTTAAGGCTCATTGAGGACATCGTGGACTTGGACAATGCCTTCATAAACTAGCCCTTGTCCGTCATCGGGGCATGGTCCCCTATCAGCATCCTAGAGGCCGTGTAGTTCATAGTGTCCGACGAGGTCCAATGCTACTAAGTGGGGGGCGACAAGGCCTGTACATCAGAGCAAGTTGCCGCCATCAACAATATATTCTTGGAGCTGACTTGCGAGACATGCTCCTAGAAGCAGTTTTGATTCTGCCCCTTCCGATTCAGAGGGGCGAATCTCCACCACCGCCTGCTTCTCCGATACATGGACAACGACACTGTGTATTCGGACTATGAGAGCGAGAGATGGGCCAGCAAGCTAGTGAGCAATCGCCAGACTTGGGCTGTGATGGAGCGTGTGCGGAAGACCTACTTCAAGCGAAAGTTTGTTCGAAGAAGACAAGGACATCTTCGGCAGCGAAGAGGGTCATCATAGGGTCTGGCAAGGCCCCGAAGTGAGCCTGGAAGATGATGCCCAAGTCCCCTCCTCTCCTAACCAAGGAGGAGATTGAGAAGTTGAGCACTCACAAGAGTAGCTCAAGTAAGGAAGAATCAGAGGAGGATAAGGACGAGGAGGAAGAGGCCAGGGCGGAAGAAGCCAGGGTTGTCAAGATCAGAGCGACGGAGGCTAGAGCAGCTGTTGACGCGGACCCTCGACCTCACCGTCCGGAGGAGGCGATGGAGGCGAGGCTCAGGAAGGAGCCAGGCCGGCAAAGATGACCTTTGACTTCGAAGTCATAAGGCGGGCGTCGCCCCACAAACAAGGCATCGAGGTGGTAGAAGAGGAGTCTCCTTTCAACCTCGATGATCTCATCTTAGGGGTGGGGGTGGAGCTCACACCATCTCCCTGAGTGTCGACGAAGAAGGGCCGGCGGTCATCGAGCCGGCTGGGCTGGCGGCAGAGATGGCTGTTGAGACGACTCTTTCAACCCAGTGTCCACATCAGCTGAGCCAACCCGCCATCGACGAAGCTGGAGTCAGTAAGAGTTAGGGGTGGCAATGGGTCGTGTCGTGTCGGGTTCGTGTCGTGTGTAGTTTTGTGTTGTGTCCAAAACCCCCAGACCTGGACCCGACCCGTTTAACTAATCGTGTCTAGATCCTAAACCCGTACCCGACCCGCTAATAAACGGGTAGACCCGATAAGACCCGTTTACCACCCGGGACTATTTAGTTGACTCGATCCGACCCAATCCGACTCGACCCGACCTGACCCGAAAGACCCGCTGGTATTATATATTATAGTGTCGGATTGCGAGTAGACCCGACCCGACCCGACTCAACACGACCAGTTGAATACTAAACGTGTCTTCCCGGGTCTACCGTGTCCAGACCCTAAACCCGGACCCGATCCGTTTCTTAAACGGGTCTATCATGTCGACCCGTTTACGACCCGAACCCGTTAGCCCTGACCCAGACCCGCTAACTTCGTGTCAAGTCTGCCATGTCGGGTCCGAAATTGCCAGCCCTAGTAAGAGTTATTCTCTAAAGTATCCCATTTGACTTTGTCTTCATTTGATTGATTGACGAGTGACATGTATTGAATATGCAGGTGCTCTAGGAGTTGAAACTCCAGAGGAGGAGGAACCGACGGCACCGGTCGTCGGCCAAGCGCCCCTTCTTCTGAGATGCCGAGGAGGAAGGGATGGAAACAGATCACCTAACCTCTGTTGAAGTCGAAGGCTTCTAAGGTAGAGAAGGCAAAGGTGGAGCAATAGAAGATAGATGCCTAGCTAGATCCGAAGTTCTACATGGCTATCCTGTGTCGTCTCATCGGAGCCTACGACACCGAACCAGAGGACTTGGCTCAAGACACGGTAGATCTGGTGAGCATCTCCCCAATTAGGAGTAGTTTAATTTTGATATGAAGTTTGCTAACATTTGTCTTTTTGTTGTAGTCCTTTGGACTAATTCGAATAGCATAGAAGAGTGCCCGTCAAAAGCAACTGGTTGAGACCAAGGCCGTCGAGAAGCTTCTATCCGAGAGAACAGCGGAGCTGTCGACAGCCCAGGACGAGGCCTTAGCTGCGAAGCATTATGCGACTGAGGCTCGGGTCTTGATGGACTCTCTCCAAAGTCATCTTGACGCTTGTTACTTGGAGCAGTAGGCGGCTCGTGCTTCTTTCAAGGAGCTGAAGGCTCAATTAAGCACTAACGCTACCTCCCATGCTGCTCTGGAGAAGAAGATCAAGCAGCTGGAGGTCGACAATGCTAGCCTAACCAAAACGATGAGTGAAGCCATGGCTTTTGCCATGAAGTTCTCAGGTGCTCAGTCATCGAAGGAGTCTGGAGTTGCGAGGCCTTGAGTTGTTTGCTATTTTTTCTCTCCTTTTTTGAGTCTGTATCCAAGTCTTGTACTCCTGAGATGGTAATAAAGATCATCCTTTTGGCATAGATGGCTTGCTTGAATTGTCTCTATTGAATGCTTCTGAATGAATATTGTTTGAATCATCCTTGAATGTCTTCGAGTGCCAAGGACTGGGACTTGTACTTGTTGAATGTGCCAAAGCATTGGACGCTCAGGACTTTGCATTCGAGTGCCAAGCGCTAGACCTTGGGCTTGTTGAATGTGACAGAGTTGGACGCTTTGAACTTTGTCTTCGAGTGCCAAGGGCTGGGCCATGGACTTGTTGAATATGCCGAAGTGTTGGACGCTTCGGACTTTGTCTTCGAGTGCCAAAATCCGGGCCTTGGACTTATTGAATGTGCCGAAGCATTGGATGCTTCGGACGTTATCTTCGAGTACCAAGGGTTGGGCCTTGGACTTGTTGAATGTGTTAAAGCGTTGGACGCTTCGGACTTTGTCTTCAAGTGCCAAGGACTGGGCCTTGGACTTGTTGAATGTGCCAAAGCGTTGGATGATTTAGACTAATTTGTCTTCAATTGCCAAGGGCTAGGCCTTGGACTTGTTGAATGTGTCGAAGCGTTGGACGCTTTGGACTTTGTCTTTGAGTGCCAAGGGCCGAGCCTTGGACTTGTTGAATGTGTCAAAGTGTTGGACAATTTGAGCTTTATCTTCGAGTGCCAAGGGTTAGGCCTTGGACTTGTTGAATGTTCCAAAGCGTTGGATGTTTCAGACTTTGTCTTCAAGTGTCAAGGACTGGGCCTTAGACTTGTTGAATGTGTCGAAGTATTGGATGCTTCAGACTTTGTTTTCGAGTGCCAAGGGTTGAGCCTTAGACTTGTTGAATGTGCGAAAGCATTAGATGCTTCGGACTTTGTCTTCGAGTACCAAGGACTGGGTCTTGGACTTGCGGAATGTGTCAAAGCGTTAGAGGCTTCAGACTTTGTTTTCGAGTGCTAAGGACTGGACCTTGGACTTGTTGAATGTGCAAAGCGTTGGACGCTTTAGACTTTGTCTTCGAGTGTCAAGGGCTGGGCCTTGGACTTGTTGAATGTGCCAAAGCGTTGGATGCTTCAGAATTTATCATTGAGTACCAAGGGCTGGGCCTTGGACTTGTTAAATGTACCGAAGCACTAGACACTTCAGAGTTTGTCTTCGAGTGCCAAGGGCTCGGCCTTGGACTTGTTGAATGTACCGAAGCATTGGACGCTTCAGACTTTATCTTAGAGTTCCAAGGGCAGGGCCTTGGACTTGTTGAATGTGTCGAAGTGTTGGATGCTTCGGACTTTGTCTTTGAATGCCAAGGGATGGGCCTTGGGCTTGTTGAATGTGCCGAAGTGTTGATGCTTCGGACTTTGTCTTCGAGTGCCAAAGGCTAGACCTTGGGCTTGTTGAGTACTGAGGCGATGACCACCTCAGACTTTGTCTTCAAATACCAATGGTAGGGCCTTGGGCTTGTTGAATGTGCCAAAGCATTGAACACTTTGGACTTTGTCTTCGAGTGCCAAGGGCTAGACCTTGGGCTTATTGAATGTGTCGAAGTGTTGGACACTTTGGACTTTGTTTTTGAGTGCCAATGGCTGGACCTTGGGCTTGTTGAGTGCCAAGGCGATGGTCATCTTGGACTTTGTCTTCGAATGCCAAGGGTAGGGCCTTGGGATTGTTGAATGTGCCAAAGCGTTGTACACTTCGAACTTTATCTTCGAATGCCAAAGACTGGACCTTGGGCTTGTTGAATGTGCCGAAGTGTTGGACGTTTCGGACTTTGTCTTCGAGTGACAAGGGCTGGACCTTGGGCTTGTTGAGTGCTCAGGCGATGGTTGCCTTAAACTTTGTCTTCGAATGCCAAGGGCAGAGCCTTGGGTTTGTTGAATGTGCCATTTTGGTCAAACCAATATCGGACACGTGGCCTTGTACTGTTGCAGGTTAGCTGGTCATGGCGTAAATCGAATTGGACTAACTGTGGCGAGGTACATAAGCATGAGTTCTTACGTAACTCGGGAGCATATGTGCCGCTAAAGGTTCGAAGTACTCAGCGTAGTGCCTTTATATCAGTTGACTTAAGCGAAGCACTATTTTGGTCGAACCTATATTGAGATGCGTAGCGTTGTACTACTGCAGGTTAGCCGGTCGTGTCGCGACCCAAGCCGTACTAACTATGGTGAGGCACGGGAGTATGAGTTCTTACGTAACTCGGGAGCATGTGCACTGCCAAAGGTTTGGAGTACTTAATGTAGTGCCTTAGTATCGATCGACTTAGGTGAAGCACCGTTTCAATTGGACCAACATTGGGACATATAGCATTATACTGTTGCAGGTTAGTCGGTTGTGTCGCAACCCGAACCGGACTAATTATGATGAGGTACGGGAGCATGAGTTCTTACATAACTCAAGAGTATATGCAATACTAAAGGTTCGGAGTACTCAGAGTAGCGCCTTAGTATCGATCAACTTAGGCAAAGCGTCATTTCAGTCGAACCAACGTCAAGACACGTAGCTTGTACTATTGCAGGTTAGTCGGTCGTGTCGCAACCCAAGTTTAACTAATTGTATCAAGGTACGGGAGTATGAGTTCTTACGTAACTCAGGAGTATATGCGTCGCCAAAGGTTCAGAGTACTCAACGTAGAGACTTAGTGTCAGTCGACTTAGGTGGTCGTTTCAATCGGACCAACGTCGGGGCACATAGCGTTGTACTATTGCAGGTCAGCCGGTTATGTCACAACTCGAGACGAACTAACTGTGGCGAGGCATGGGAGCATGAGTTCTTACGTAACTCAGGAGCATGTGCGCCGCCAAAGGTTTGGAGTACTTAGCGTAACGCCTTAGTGTTGGTCGACTTAGGCAAATCACCGTTTCAGTCAAACCAACGTCAAGACATGTAGCGATGTACTGTTGCAGGTTAGTCGATCATGTAGCAACCCGAGTCGGACTAACTTTGGCGAGCCACGGGAGCATAAGTTCTTACGTAACTCGAGAGCATGTATAGCGCCAAAGGTTCAGAGTACTCAGCGTAGCGCCTTAGTGTTGATCGATTTAAGCGACACACCATTTTGGTCTGACCAATATCAGACATGTAGTGTTGTATTATTGCAGGTTAGCTGGTCGTGTTGCAGCCTGAGCTGGACTAACTGTGGCGAGGTACGAGAGCATGAGTTCTTACGTAACTCGGGAGCATGTGCGCCGCTAAAGGTTCGGAGTACTCAATGTAGCACCTTAGTGTCGGTCGATTTAGGCGAAGCGCCGTTTTGGTCAGACCAACGTCGGGACACGTAGTGTTGTACTGTTACACTTGATTAGCCATAAAGTACTGATTGAATAGGATTTGGAATAGACTTTGTCTTTGAGTGCCAAGGCTATCTCCTTGGACTTATTGAGTCCTGAGGTAGTGGCACCTACCTCGGACTTTGTCTTTGAGTGTCAATGTTATCTCCTTGGACTGTTTAAGTGTCGAGGTGGCGATGCCTTCCTCAAACTTTATCTTTGAGTGCCAAGGTTATCTCCTTGGACTTATTGAATATTGAGGCGGTGACGCCTACCTCAGACTTTGTCTTTGAGTGCTAAAGTTGTCTCTTTGGACTTTTTAAGTGCCAAGGTTGTCTCCTTGAACTTATCGAATGCTGAGACGGTGACGCCTATCTCGGACTTTGTCTTTGAGTGCCAAGGTTGTCTCCTTGGACTTATTGAGTGCCGAGGCAGCGGCACCTACCTCGGACTTGGTCTTTGAGTGCCAAGGCTGTATCCTTGGACTTATTGAGTGCCGAGGCGGCGACGCCTACCTCGGACTTTGTCTTTGAGTGCTAAGGTTGTCTCCTTGGACTTTTTAAGTGTCGAGGCGGTAACGCCTATCTCGGACTTTGTCTTTGAGACTCAATGTTGTCTCCTTGGACTTTTTGCCGAGCAATCTGCGATGCTCGAAGATGCTCGAGGGTTGGATGTCTCTAAGCCCTCGATTGATGGTCATAGTTTCGAACATCATTTCCGATGTAGGGGTCAAAGGATGGACTGTGTGACCGATAGAGGTTTGCTCCGTCATTGATACCATCGGCTAACGTTAGAGGATTCACCATTGATGTTTGAATGCTCATTTTAGATAACTTACTTTCAGCTGGTCCATGGGTCTTGTCTTCACTATTCGAGTATAGCGATGAAGACAGATGGGTTGCTCAAACTAGTCGGTAGTTGCAGCGTGACCGATAGAAGTTGGGATGCTTGGAGGTCATGAATCGATTGGGAAGGATCCCGCAGATGGTGCTAAACTATGGGAAGAAATTACAGCCGCCGTACGATCTCCCTCCAATAGTCGGTTGAAGGGTGGAATTCTAGATGTGGTGCACTGTAGAGTGTTGAACTGTCACGTGCTGAGTTTTCACACAGACAGTGTAGGGTAGAGAGAGAGATAGAGAAAGTTGATACAAGGTGTGATGGCGAAGTTTGGCCGAAGCCTACGTCTCCGTACCATAAGACGCAACCTTTGAATCCACTAGCTTTGAAAAGGTAGGGATACTCTCGACAGACCAATGAGTGCTTATACAAGTAGACATAGGGTGGAATAGGATTGACTAGAGTCTGAATACCAAATGGCTCGAGAAGCTCTAGAAAATAGAAAGTGGAGTTGGAAATAATGGATTTTGGTATGAAATATTTACAGGATCTGTTATTTATAGAGTTTTGAGAATATATGGGGCTTTTGTAAACATCCGGGGGGGGGGGGGGGGGGGGATTTATCAGGCCCTAGATCGTCTATGTAGGCCCTTGGCAGGCATAACAGGTCCTATCGTCGTCTCCGTGGGCCCCAGGTAGGCTGGCGGGTTCCACCATCGTCTCCGTGGGTCCCAGGCAGGGTTGGTGGGTCCCATTGTCATCTTTGTGGGCCCTAGGCAGGGCTGGCGGGTCCTACTTCTAGGAGTTAGCCAAATTTTACACCCACATCACCTGGTTTGCACTATAATGAATATAAGGGGAGGGGGGTTGAGTGTTCTCTCGACAGGTCGAGAGAAGCTTTTTACAAGGGTGGTTGGTTATACGGAGCAACTAGAAAGAAGCTAGAAGAAGAGAAGAGAGCTCTAGCTCAAGCTCTGGAATCCTCTACTCCTCTGATTGAATGACCAACCTTCTCTATGTAAGCCATAGGGGTCCTTTTATAGCTATAATACGTGCTTGATATGGTAGTGATAAGGTGGCATCGGGCTTGGGCCTTTATGCAGGCTGTTGTCCGAGCATCCTCGCTAGGCCCCTTATTGGGCCGTTGTCTAGGCCCAATAAAGGGGGGCTTGATTTGCAGGCCCTGTAGAGTAGATCCATGGGCCGGGATCGACTTACCTTCTTGGTCCGTTGCGTGGGCCCACGTGTGTTTGGTCCGGTCCAGTATAATTTTTGCACCCACAGCACTCGCACGTGTCCGTGCT
Source organism: Chamaelirium japonicum (assembly GCA_947650365.1). NCBI lineage: Eukaryota > Viridiplantae > Streptophyta > Magnoliopsida > Liliales > Melanthiaceae > Chamaelirium > Chamaelirium japonicum. Next base: position 98,203,392 of record OX393550.1, on the reverse strand, counting down.
ATCGCGGTACTTCCCCGTGATCCATTTAAGTCGTCGCTCGTCGTCTGAGCTGACTGGATCCTTCAACAGAAGGGATCGTGCACACGCTTCAGACCATTGTGTGCACGATGTCCCCATTGTGTGCACGTCCACCTGCAACATTGGTTGTCGACCTGTTTGGGCCTTGGGTTGATTCCCTACGACTTTCTGCTCGTACCTAGTCGTTCCTCGAGAGGAGGTTCTCGCATGCACCTCTCCGGGTCTTGACTCCTCGATCTGCCTCTCCATGGCAACCCGCTGGGGGGGGGGAATGTCAACCGCACCTCCCACCGGGCTCTACATCGGCTCCTCTAGGGTTTCCCCTTTGCCACGCTAGCCATCGCACATGGTGTCTATAGATCTGAGGATGCCCTCATCTTTTTCTTTTTTATAGAGGCTCAAACCAAGTTGCTTGGCTTGCACTCTAAATAACCGGTTACTTTGGTTGCGCGGCAAGCAACCGGAAGTGGGAGTCCATCTCATCGGTTCTAAGAGGCTGAACTCGTGGACTGGATCCCCAACAACTTATTCAATATAATTAGGAAGCAATAACTTTATTTTTGTCCCTTCATTCTCTTTGTTCTTGTACTCTTTTTTTGCTTAAAGTGGAAAACTAACAAGATCCCAAAATAAGCAAGTGGTCATTTGCCTACCTTATCTCTTTCTCACTCATAAGGACTCCCTAATTCTCAACCTTCTTTGACATTAATTTCGTATAACCATAAGCATCACTATGATATATAGAGGAGAAATCAAGTCTCTAATGATGTTTCAATTGTGAGGTAAGGACATTCTCTTTTATTCTCTATCTACCACACCCTTACACAACCTTGCGATCACCTAAAGATGAAATACAATATCTTTGTCATGTGAATGAGATGATGGAGTTTTCTTTCTTCAAAGGTAGTTAATTATACCACGGTACATATATTAGAATTGGGAGAAATAGGTTTTCACATCTCTCTCCCACCCCTCCATTCAACCTAGCTAGTACTCCATGTAAACATTAGATTTAATGCTTTCATTCATTAATAGTTTGAAGCACATTAATTACCCCATGGATTAATGATTAGTGACTCAACATAGAGAGAATTGTTTTTATGAAGAACAATGGTTAGATTGTTCGACTCGGTTTAATGGTAAGAAACCAACACGCTTTCCGTTCAAACCAAATAGCTTGAACCGTTTTCAAAAATTTGGGGACAAAACCTAATCGGATCCTAGTGTCACCATTGTCCCAATCTAAACCCACTCAACTATCTAATTTGACCCAATTCTTACTACATTGCCGTTATTATCAATAACAACCATTGGAATATGATTCCTGCTTCATTTATAAATTCATCTGTTCTGCTATTGCAATTATTTTTTCTCAGAAAATATGTGTAAGCAAGAGGGGCGATCGTGTTTGATCGGTGGTAAAGTTGCACATGTAAAGACTTCGTCAAAAAGAAAACGCCATTTAAAGGAATTGGAAAGGAAAAGTGACTTTCCCTGGTGTCGTTTGTTTGCCTGAAAACGAAAGCAAGAATTTGATCGGAAAATGAGTTTGTGCAAGAGCCACCTTACCGCATTTAGCGATGGTTGTAAGTGGAAGGGATTTATGGCCAAAAAAAAGAAAAACTAGTTTTTTTTTTTGAAAACCTATTTTCCAATTGTGCCAATAATTTTAAATAAAGTATAAACCAATTGCTTAAATCTATAATAATAAAATCATAATTCCCATCCTATCCCTCACCAACAAAATCCCAATCCAAACCAAAACCCAACCCAAAACCCAAAGGAGACATTAAACAAAGAGGGGGCTAAACCCACCCACCCACCCACCCATGCAATGCATGCATGCATGGCATGCCCCCACTCCCACATTAGGACTGCTTGTAGAATTAGGAAACCGAGTGTAGATGAACGTGATGTAGTTGGAATGCCGTCCCCCCTCTGAATAAAAGCCTCTCCCCTTCACCTTCTCCGTCTCCTTCTCCTTCTCCACCACGCCGCCGCTCCAATCGAGATCGCACCCCCCCTGTTCTCCGAATTCTTAAAGCGCCGCCCCTCTCCGTCCAATCCCTTCCCGTCCCCTCCCCCTCCAGAGGCAATGGCCTCGTGCTGATGATCTCGACTCCTCTCGCCGCTGGTGAGTCGTCTCTCCCCCTTCTGGCGACGGCATCTCCGCCTCCTTGATCGCTCCGTGCCCTCTTCCGATCGTATCTCCCCTGTTTCCTACTTTCTATATTGGGTTTTTGCCGTACGATGCCGTTCCCATCTCTTTTTTTTTTTCTTTGATCTTTCGTTATAAAAAAGAAAATCTGGGTTTTATCTGGGATGATCAGGGTTTTAGGGGTTTTACGATCTGGGTGCATTGGTCAGGTTCTAGGGGGTTGGTTTCGGCCCTTTTATTTGGAATCTCTGCATTAGGACCCAATTCCCTGTTCTGTATTTTCTTGGGGAAAACAAGGAAAAATCTGGGCTTTATCTAGGATGATCATGGTTTTGTACGTTTTACGGTCTATTTGCTGGGATTGTGGGGATCGAGTTTGGCCCATTGTTGCCTGTGTGTTGGAACCCAATTCTAGTTTTTTTCTTCTTCTTTTTTTTTTTCTTTGGTTTGATCTTTTTTATTTACGGATTTCGAGGGTTCTTTGTGAGAATGTGGCGATGATCTTGGTTTATATTCTTCTGTGTGAATCGGTTTTCTAGGTTTGATTGTTTCTGCAGATGAATTAGTTCTGATGAAGTAGGAATTCATTGTTCCAAAAAAAATTTCCCCCCTTCTTGTGAGTATTGTGAGGCAATGAATTTTGGGGATCTTGACTACATCTATGATAAAAAAAAAGAGAGAAATTCCATAGGATTTAATTGATTCTTAATCGCTTTTTTCTTTGCCGGGCAACGGATGTTGTAATTCAGCAGCATTGGGTGATGATCGATTTCTCGATTTTCATTCCATCTGTTTTCTTTCCCTTTATAATATAATTCTTTGCAATCAATTTTTTTCTTTCTTCCCCCTCTTTCAATCATATTGGGTTTTGTTGAATATTATGGAGTGTTGGGTCGATACAATAAGATGTGATTCCATTATATGCCACGATTACTCATCAAACTACAGCGTTTGTGGCCGTGAAGGACTCAGCTGTGGATCTGCATTGCCGATTAGAGCTGGTTCTAGTTGGCGTCATTAGCTGGTATAAAGACGATTCTTGATTGTAATATGGAAGGAGAAGGAGCCACTGATCAAGACTTTGACGAACTCGACAAGCTTCTTGAGGAAATTCCAAGTGCGACTTCTGAACCTCGAGCTGGAGAGCCCAACGTGACCGACCCTTCTACAGGGCTACCAAGAATCCCGATGGAGGAGCATGAGAAAAGATCTACTTTGACCAAATTTACTGGCTTGTACACTTCTCCTCGAGCTCCAAAGAATGGAGATAACATGGTTTTCTACGGTGGCTTGACCTTCTCAGAAAATCCATCCGATCAGAAATTTCAAAGCAATGGAAAGGCGGATAATGCAAACAGCGGTTATGAAACACCTGCGGTGGCTCTTGAACATCACGAGTCAAGCTTGCCAGATGGCAACTCCGTGGAGTTGGCACTTAAGAAATTGAGCTTGAAGCATGCCTGGGCAATGAAACCAGTTACCGCTGCACCAGTCAAGGACAATAATGCTCCCACTAATCACAGTTTCTTGGTGAACGGACTGTATCCAAACCACCTAAATGATTCTCTGTGGGGACTTGGTTCTATAGAAATGCCTACTCCACCAATGGCCACTAATCTATATGGTGCTAGCTATCACAATCCTCAGTTAGCAGCATGCTCTCCTTTCACAAGCACGGACGGGTTTAGTGAATTCAATGGGAATTTTGATGGTCAATACAATACAATATTTCCTAGACTTGTTGATCATGGATTGAATAACCAAAAACCAGAAAGATTACCGGGTAATTTTGAGGAGCAGTGGGCAAGTCCTGCTATGCATGCTTATCAGTTTGCTCACAGAGTTTCTGTTCCTGGGTTAGAGTTACCAGCCTCAGCATATCAATCACGTCCGCATCTAGGCCAGTCCAACATGGAATGGCGAGATATGGAGGGAGGGTACTTTTACCCACGACAGTTTCAAAATCAAGGATCCACAGCCCAGCAAATTCCAATTGGTGCCAGGCCTTTAGATGGGAGCACCATGCAGCCGTATTTTGAGATGCCTACCCGTCGTCAGATTGAACAGGGTAGTCATAATTCATACTGGAATGGAAATTATGTTCATAGGGGATATAATCAGTTTAGTCTTTCCGCTACGACTGGTGGTCTTCGTCTATACTGCCCTCAGGGGTCATGCGGGGAAGGCAAGAGCTGCAGGATTCCACATTGCCTTCATTCGATAACATCTGCAGATGTTCGAACTCGTTCTGCCTATGATTTTCCGGGGCATCAGGTTTTGGACAAGGTCGGGAAACAATATCATCCTGAAAAAAATTTGACCAGGTCACAGGGATTGAATTCGCTGCGGTCGCTTAGTTCCGACTACATGACAACTAATCAATCACCACCCCCTGTTGACAACAATCGGTGGACGATTTCCGGTGGCCAAGTCCGCGACCCTCATTTGGATGGCCAGAATTCCTTAGATTCATCTCCTAATATTTTTGGTTTGCATCCTTCAAAGCCAGTACAGATGGAATTTATCTCTGTGGATGAAATTGTGGGAAGAATCCCTTCAGTAGCGAAGGACCAGCATGGTTGCCGCTTCTTGCAAAGTAAATTCAAAGATGGTACTCCGGATGATGTTAGGAAGATCTTTGTTGAGATTATCGGTCACATTGTTGAACTTGTGACTGATCCATTTGGGAACTATCTTGTCCAAAAGCTGGTTGAAGTGGGTACTGAGGAGCAAAGAATGCATATAGTTCAAGCCATTACCAGAAAGGCAGGCGAACTCATTAGAATCTCATGTGATATGCATGGGTGAGTGTTCTTCTTGCATGTTATTGCTGGTATTGTGTATACCATCTATTCTTTTCTTTTCGTTGCTTACTTTTATTACCAAATGCAGGACCCGTGTGGTACAAAAAGTCATTCTAACTGTCAAAAATCCGGAGCAATTGTCAATGATTGTTTCATCTTTGAAACCTGGTATAATGTCATTAATAATGGACGTAAACGGTAATCATGTTGCACAACACTGCTTGGAACGTCTTCCACCTGAATACAAGGAGGTCAGAGTTTTTGTTCTTTTGTACTATATCTTATCTTCAAGAGAATGTAATTATGGTGTACATTGCATATAGGGCAGCAGTATGAATTTGCATGGACTTTATACGATTGACAAACCACCACCATTGGCAAAAGGATGCCCTATGTTTTCAGCTTTGTGCTTTATGATGCTACCTTTCTCTTATAGCATCACATAGCATCAAACAGTCAAAACAATGATGAGGAACTTAATTTTTAAGATTGATTAATTATCCAATATTTATTATTTGAGATAAAAATTTATAATTATGTAAAAATTACTTATCCCATCAAGCTTGGGTTGACTATAAGAATAGTTGATGAGAAGTTTCTGACTGGTTATTAACCTAGTGTCAACCCTATTAGATTGGTGCCAAAAACCTGACCAAAACTTCTATCTAAATCTTCCCAGTGGCGCATGCCAAGAAACTTAAAAAGGGTAGTTGGTGTTTAGGTAGAGCCATAGTTACCAAGTCGGAAAACCGAAAAAAAAAAAACGGCAAGGGAAAAAATCGGAAAGATACAATGAAAACAGAAAAAACGGAAAAAAAAACGTGAAAACATCGGAAAAAACAAAAAAAATCTTAAAAATTATGCAGAGTATGTATATATGTCATTTTCCAACATTAAGTAATCAAAAGTTCAAAACATATAGCATATGCGTTTATTAAGCACGAACAAAATAAAACCCGAACTCAATTTAAACCCAGACCAAACCCGACGTGTTTTATACGTGTTTTTTCCATTTTAAACGCGTATAAAACGTGTACAAACGTTTTTTTTTCAAAAAGACGGGTTTTTTTCCTAATTGCTACGATTTCGGATCGATACGCGTTTTATACGCATTTTTTTTTCAAAAAAACGTCCGATTTGGTAATTATGGGTAGAGCTACCTTATTGTCTTTGCATCAACTAGGGAGTAAAAAGTAATAATGAAAACAACAAATTTCATGCCATTTACAATACAACTTGCAAGTTGACCTTGATTTCTTTATGTAATAACTAATTTAAAGAAAATGCGAGTGTAACAACAACCATACCATACCAACAACTATCCGATGTTATCTCCTCTATTTGGTGTTGTCTTTATGAATCCTTCTTATCCGGTCATTCCTATTAATGTGTATCTATGTTGTCATTGCAAGCTTTTTTATAGCTTTTGAGACAACTTCCATCAATGCTATTTTATGCCTTCCCCTCTTTGTTAACTCCTATATAATAATCCTGGACCCACTCTTTATCGGGTACATCTCTGCTCTCCATTGTATATGCACATACCACCTTAATTTGTTATCCATCATTTTTTCCTCAATTGCTAGAACCCAAACTTCCTCTAGTATACTCATTCTTTACTCAATCCCTTCTAGTTTTATCGCACAATGATCTCAATTTCCTCATCTATGCTAAGCTCATCTTGTATAGATGGTACATTAAATAATATCACATTAAAAATCTAATCCTAGATAGTATTATTTCGGGTTAATTATATATTCATTAAATTCATAGAGGATATATAGGGGGAAATTATTTGTAAATGTAATTTTATGGTCTAGGGTTACAAACAGACAAGACTACAATTTACAAGAGTTCAAAGTTAGGAGTTTTGAAAGATGCTATTATTGTCCAGAATCTCTAGATGCAGCAATTTTGCAAGTTTGGATTATGGTGTTTCTATCAGCCATCAATCTCAATTTCCTCATTTGTTGAGCTCATCTTGCATAGAGGGTACATTAAATAATGTCACATTAAAAGTCTATTCCTAGAAAATTTTATTTTGAGTTATTTTCATATTTATTAAATTCATAGAGGATATATTGGAAAAACTCATTTCTAAATGTAATTTTATGGTCTAGAGTTACAAACGGACAAGACTACAATTTATAGCAGTGTTCTAAAAAGCGGTCTAGGCGGCCGCCTAGGCGGCGCCTAGGCGCTAGGCGGCCCCCCACCGCCTCGCCTAGGCCCTAGGCGCTCCAGAAAAGCGGCCAAGCTCCCAGGCGGAGCTAGGCGGTCTAGGCGGGGCAAGGCGGCCGCCTAGGCGGTTTAGGCGGGCTGAGGCTGGCCAGGCGGACCAGGCAAGCCAGGCGGGCTGAGGCTGACCAGGCGGGTTGAGGCTGGCCAGGCGGACCAGGCGGGCTAGGCTGGCCAGGCGGACCAGGCTTTCTTTTGTTCTTGTTAATCACTCAATCTTGAATTATGATTATATACTTGTTCTTTAAAATAATGGTTTGGGATAATCTTGAACTTATATTAATTTTTAAACATATATATATATATATTATATAATATCAAAATAATAATTAAAATAATTAAAAAAAAGGCAAAACGCCTAGGCGCCGCCTAGGCCGCCTAGGCGCTAGGCGGCCCCCCACCGCCCGACTAGTGCCTAGCGCTTTTTAGAACCTTGATTTATAGGAAGTCAAAGTTAGGAGTTATGAAAGATGTTAGTGCTACTACTGTTCGGAATCTCTAGATGCAGCAATTTTGCAAGTTTGGATTATGATGTTTCTAGTGGATAGTTTGAAAAGGAAGTAAATTAAGACTGCGAGTAAAAAAAAAATCTACCAACCATGGCGCAAAAATTATTATATACTTATTGATCATTTTTTTGGAAGTTTTATGTAATAAACAAATAAAATGCACTAGAAAGATAACAAAATTGCAGCATTTAATGGAAATATTATCCATGAAATCATTAATTAAAAGGATTCAAGACAATAACGATTATATTTGAGGGAGGAGAAGAATAATAAGAGAAGAGGAGAAATCAGGGAGAGATTCGTGTGGAATCCACCACAATAAGAAATAACTGTTGGGATTAATGTGCCCCACATGCCAACCTCAGTATGCTCGACACCTGATTAAGCACACGTTACTAATACTTATAAACTCATGTGCATGAGATGCATAAATCCACTAGTCCACATCTCAGATATGTGAATGTGATCCACATACATGAGATATAAGTCAATGGACAGACTTGTGTATCGCAGTCTATTGCTAGATTGAGCACCTAGCGTATAAGACTCTGTAATACATTAACCTTATATTTATGAGAGATGGTCTATCTCGACCATCGGTATGAGATAAGTCAGGATGTGTTGATGTACTCAGAATGTATCGAACGAAATCAAGAGAAATAGCCGGTCTTAATAACTGTCGACCAAGACCATAGGACCTCTATTTCTAGTTGACTAGAACTATAATTCTAGGATGTGCTGTGAACCCTTAGGTTGGCGTTCTCCACTTTGACCTGCAAACAGTGCGGTCTATTGTAGACCTAAACCTGGGTAGATTGGGTGGTTTACGTTTGGCTCTAGGGAACACAAGCAATCCGTAGGAATTCCATATTCCTCGACGGAAACTAAGTTTCTTATTGAGTGACTCTCATGAACAGTTGATCACTAAGGCTGACAGCCGTATTCGTACTAAGATGATGATCACAAAAAATTAAGAAGTTGGGACTCAAGTGGGTGAACTAAACTAAGAGGGACAATCGGTACTGATCCTAGTTAGTCTCATGGATACCAGAGTGGAAGGGTTCAAGTGCAACATAGTAGGTAAGGGCACTCGCATAAATAGACTAATAATCTCGGAATGCAGCAATGTCTTAGTAGCGGTTGTAGCGTTGTTTACTGGGATGGGTTAGTCAGATGATGACTATGACCATGGTACCAGTGGAAGCCAAGGTTATCAGGGTCTTGAAAATTTCAACTTCTAGCCACTTCAACGGCCAAACAAACCTAACCTAATGTCATTAGGGTTTACTGGTAGCGGGTAACACTGCGATGACCAGGACACCTGGGGCATCTAGATTAGGAGTTTCATAGCTTAGGTTTCCTGAGTGGCTCATTCTATAGATCATTTTTTGGAGGAAGCCTAGTTGGACTAGGATTCCTCAGTGGGACCCACCTGGTAGGACCCTGGAGGATGCGTACCTGTGAAAGTGTGTAGAAATCAATTATTGGTGAATTCTAGTCGCACTAGAATTCACTAGTCATGATTGGGTTGACTAAGTTGATATTCCTATTTTCTAGTGGTTGTCATAAGCGTCAAGTTTGACTAAGTTGACTTTTTCCCAGAATTGTCATGTGTCTGGAGTCACCTAGTGGACTGGATTGACCTTTCTTACTTTTCTTGATTGTTAAGCTCTAGTTCGACACACAATCAATATGGGCAGCGGTACAAAAATTACTTTATGAAACAACATCATGGTTAGGGAGAGTCCTTTGATGCAAAGGTACCCAAGGTTATTTGAGGTGGTTAAGAGAAAAAAAATGTTGTGAATGATTGTTTTGAGATGAACAGGGGAGCTCAGTCTTCGAATGTTATCACTAGGAGGAATCTTAATATGTGAAAACTGAATGATTTTGTTTTCTGTTATTTTGATTTGGAAGGTTTATTATTTGGTGGTGGAGGTTATAGCAGTGGAGGTGGTGCAAACATGGTGCCTTCTTTGTTAGTGGATGCTATGAGCCTATGAGTTTCTTGACTGATGGATGGGCTGTAGAGGTGTGGGTCAATTGTTGTCTGAAAGTTCTGCAGCTCTTAAAGCCAAAGCCCATGTAGCTTCCTGCAGTTAAGGTATCTTGCTTCAAGATGTATTAAAATAGTTACATGGGCCAATCCAAGCGATGAAAGAATTACTAGATTCCTATTCAGCTTACTTTGATCTCAGAGCCAGTTTATTGCCAAATCCTTAGCTTCAGCTAAGACCTTGAAAGTGCTTTTGTGAAACAAATCTTTTATGACTGTAATATGGTACTATATAACTGCTCTGGACAGTTCTTGTATTTGTGGATTATTTATCACTATTATCAGCCGCTCCTACTGTAATACCACATCCCACTGGTTGTTCCTCTCTGTATGGAGATCTTCAATCAAGGGCTAAATAGCCCTCTCTGATGCACTGGTCATGGATGTTGATGTTGCACATCACACTACCAATTATATATATAGATCAATTGCGAAGTAACAATACACAAAGGGTAAGTTTCTGAAGTTTAGTTTTGATCAATGGAAAAGATAGGGTAATTGTGACTGAAGCAATTGTCTCTGCTTTGAGTCCATGAGCAAACAATGCAAATGTAGTATCAAATTCAAATCTACATTAGAAGGGGATTAAACCCAAAAACAACCTCTTTTGTTCTTTCATAACTCAGAGGTACATTATTTATAAACATGATATTTACAGATCCATACCTACGGACTTAAGTACTCTATATTCACAAAGCATATCTTAAACCTTCCCAAAGTATGCCCCAATTTTTTTTCAGGGCTTCTTGAAGTTGGAGAGAGTCCTGATGAGTCTAGCGGATTTTCAGCTTCCTCACTAGGTCAAAACCTTCTTTCCTATAAATAGGAGAGTTTTGGATATGCGAGGGGGCTGGAACCTCCTTTTCACTTATCCATATGCACCTTCTTATCCAACTACAAGACCGTGTTAGCCCCATGTCCTCCCTGGTGCTTTTTTCTTGTGCTTTCTGCCCTTTATTCAAGTGGTTGCCCACTCATGGTTGTTTGTAGACAATAGACATACATAAATGTTTAGAATGATATACTTTTGTACATCATGCATAAAAATACTTGCTACTTAGAGTTCCATTGTAATGGATTGTATAGAGTTATTATTTAAATGTTCCAAAGTGTATCTATGTTTGATTTACAACAATACTGAGTTTTGTGGTAAATTGTCATCATTTTCTCAATATTTACATTATTTCTTTATTTAGATTGGTGTGCATCAGCACAACATGCATAGAATACATGCTATGTGAAGCTCTATACACCTAGATAGGGTCGAAATATTATCCAAGTATTCCAAAGTGTGTATATATACTTGATTTATAACTATCCAGTGTTTTACTGAAAAATTCGATCAAAAAATCAATATTTCCACCATTTATATAAAACTGCTATAATTCCACACTTTCGAAAAAATGCCACACAATATTTCCATATCGTGGAGTGTCGAAATATTATCAAAATCAAAATTTTGAACCTTGATTACAATTGAGGTTTGTCATAAAATGTTAGAGTTATCAACTTACAAAAATTGTTGTTAAAGAAAATCAGATTCATTTTATAGATATTGTTTCACTCTGATGTAATTTGGGTCATATTGTACATTATATGTAAGTGGACACCCCATTTATTTAAAACGTGAATTGTGTTTTAGATGCCTTCTATTGTTCTTTTTTCTTGTCTACATCCCCCTTTCATCAACCTTCATTATCCAATAGTGTTCTTTTCACTATAACATTAACTTCAGTTGCTATTAAAGTTTGATATTCAATTGATATTCTTATCTTTAGGTATAATTGCTTCAATTGATATTTATGTTGTTCTTATACCTTGGACATTGATTAGTTTTGAATCCTCAAAATAAAATTCAAAAGGCATAAGCAACAAAGTTGATAACCTTTTCAGTGGGCACTGGAATTATTATGAAAATGGTGAAGGTTGATTCCACCAAACCAATCAAGATTAAAGGAAAGATGATTCACTTCAAGTTCTTGATTCATTTGGAATCGCGTCAGAATGATCATTGTCCCATGATGAAAACATCTATGATCATATTACTGTATTGACAAGCATTTCTTATCTAAAGGACAAGTTATGAGAGTGTAGCTTATGGGAAACCTTGCACTTTGATTAAAAAATTTGCAAGCAGAGTATGTTTACCTTAAAATAAGCTAATAAAAAGGTCCACATGTCCAAAACCTTTATTTTGTGTTGGTTTCGTCTTCATATGGCTGCATGAACAACAAGCCGTGTCCCATCAGTTTGACGTTGGCGTTATGGATCCTCCCTAGCCTTTGCATCATAGTTTGATGTTGGCTTTATTGATCCTCCCTAGTCTTTGCATCCTAACGAAAACCATCTTGTCTGAAAGTCTACTATATTAAACCTCTTCTTATGACTTCTGTCCATGTTTCCTTTACTCTCCTTTTCTTTTTGTTACTTGTTAGTTTGAATTATATGTCCATTCTACATTGGGTCATTGCCGGCCAAATGCACACATCCAGAAAATGTCAAGTGGTGTTCTCCCACAATATCGTGTGTTGGTACTACTAACTATCTCTCTTTCCTTTATTCATTATAGTTCTAGCACAAGCCCACTTTAAGATCATCACCTGTCTAATCTAAGCATGAGGTTTGTGGCATCGTATCCCTAATATGCTTCCCACCCCCCACCCACACACACACACACACAAAAACTTGGACATTTGAGTCTACCCAAAGAATCACATTGAATGTATGTATGCTAGTGGAGATATTTTGAAACTTTCAATCATGTATCAGAATCCACAAATAATATTCATTACTGCATTTGGTGGTGGGGACCAAAGAGTCGATTGCAACTATTGTTGATTGAAGTGAACGATGTGATAACCATAGTTATATGGTTGGTATGCTTGGCTATAAAATCATTTGTTTATGCTTATGCCAAGGATTTGATTTGAGTGCTATATGGTTAAATGGAAGCGCCTTAATATGTTAGTGTAATGAAAATGATGTTTCTTTAAAGTGACAATGGGTCCAATTTAGTCTTTTACACAGATGCAATGCAATTCGTGATTATTGAAATGGGAAGGCATCTTAATACATATTAATTACATCGTGAACTCATATACTCATATCAGAATATAATTATTCCAAAAGCTTATATTCATCCTGTCCTTTAATCCTTATTTACCTTTTTACCATAATAAACACTTGAAATATTCTAATTCACCACTAACATCCATGTCCTTCCAAATTGGACCGAGGAAACGGGAACAATTTGTTTAGGGACGTCTCACATGGATGCAATTCAAGTTGAGCCATCAGAACCTACAATTTGGTTGGGCTGAACAAGCATGTAAGGAACTCACGTTTTTGGCTAACAAACACAAAAGAGTTTTCGAGTTGGGTTGGTGTGAGAGTATGGGTTGGTTTGGGTCGAGTATGTGTGCAAAGCAACCCTTATCCAACTTGATTTGATATAATCTAGAAAACCTTAAGCACAACTTGTATCAACAATGTCTTGCAATTATAAATGACTCCTTATAAATATATGTTATATATCATAATCATACATCTTAACTCCAAATAGGAATGTCAATGGGATGGATAGGAGGCATGCTCATTTACATTGTTTTTGGTCCGATCAATGGGTCATTTCTTTTAGAAAAGTTTGGATATGCTCGATCCAGATCTAGCCCTTTGGCATCGATCCCTACTTTCTAATTGCATTGCTAACTCTAATATACTATTTTTAGTACATTCTACATCTCCTACTACTCTTATCAATTGGAAGTCATGTCTGGACTCCATACTGAGACTCGAACCAAGGATCTCCTTTATGAGAGTAGGGGTACCACCAACCAGGTTAAACCCTCATTGACAACTCTAATCTACTTTAACCCGACCCAATTTGTCCCGTGAGCCCCGACCTGAAGGAACCTAGACTGTATTCAAATTGTAGAATACAGAATTGGAGGTTCTTTGGGTTTGGCGGATTAGGTTGCTTTAGGGTTTAGGCCATACTAGTCAAGTTTGAGGACTCAACTGATCGAGTCGCTCCATTGTGTCTCGGATAGATTTTCATTCTTGACTTTTTGGATATTACACCAAACTTGCACTTGATCTAAGTAATTTTCAAATGCTTATTCTCCAAACTTATTCCACTATTAAGTTTAACAACCATTCCTTCGTTTCGGCTAGTAACACCAAATCATATGCAAGTAGCATGTACAAGAGGCATCTTCTTGAACATCATAATTAATCCATCAACAATATAGACATGGTCTTGCAAGAAAGATATTATAACCAACAATTGTTGTAACTTGTAAGAAATGGGATCAAGCTATAATGAAAGGTACGAGCTCCACAAGCTCGCTTAAATAAATGAAAAGTTGATCTTACTCCCTAGTGTCAAAACCATCTCAAACCTCCAACTCGTATCCAGCCACTACATGATAATTGTTATAAGTTGAAGTTTCTCGGTTTCTCACCTAAAATTCTCGTAAGGCAGCATACAACTTTTTAGTTGTATGCAGTTTTGCTGAATATTTTTCTTACTTTTACTAGTTCTATCCAACCAATTGTGTTAGGCTAGGAGCCTTTCTCTTGTCAATGTTTTTGTGGCCTTCCTTTAGAAGAAAACATGCCAGCAAGTTCATTAACTTCTCTTTGTTGACGCTATACTTCTTATCTTATTGCCTCCTAAGGCATATATGTAATCCATAAATACTTCCCAAAGGTTCTGAAAATGCTAATAATCACCTTGTTAGTTGTATTTATTTTTAGCCAATGTAGGGTTTCAACTAATTGAGTTTCTAATCAACCATTGAACCAACTTTGAATGAGAGGTTTTGCAGATCTCAGGAATCCCCTTATGATTTTTGAGAGCCAACCACCTCTTGCTAAACCCTCACTCACACTTTGGAGGTATGTCCATAATAATATTCATCTACCAATCCATTCCTGAGCGATGAACGGATCATATGTACCAAAAAATGCATCACAATGCCCACCCCGTACCCTCTTACTGTGTCTGTCGGGATGCGATTCACCATTGCCTCGGACATATGTGATGCCCTCAACCATCGTCGTGCAGAACCCCGATTTGATGAAGCATTTTTTTAGCTTTCACGTCTCTGTGCCACATGGCACAACCATGGGCCAGAGATGACCTGTGCGATACCGCTCAACTTTGCATTTTGAATTCAGGGTCCAAGGTGTCACAATTGTCCCATGGCAAGTACCCCCATAGGTGAATCACACTTGACTCTAACATCGCACTCCTCAAAAGGCTCTGATGCCATCGAGGGGGAGGTTAACTCTTTTCTTTTTTTCTCGGAAAGGGACCCAATGTGGTACAATCCGGTTTAATGGCTTCCATTTTAGTAGAGTATTAGAATGCAAATATTGAATTCTAGAGGCAAAGCAAGTATTCATTTTATAATGATAGTAGGTACAAGGATAATAAATAGTGTTTGTGAATCCCTATTGTAGTGGCATGCCCCTTGGGCTTAACTCTTGTAAGTGTGTATGTTTGCATCTATGCTCATTTGATCCAACACTTGCTTCTCAGCTTTTGAGGTTTTTTCGATGAAGTTAGCCTAGGATCATTCTGAAACTTGAATTTCTCATAAACTCTATGACCATCATTTCTCGATGAACAACGAACGAGTTGTCAGAACATGAGTGTATTCATGCCTTTGTTGATGCTTCCACTGGATGATTGCTGCCTTGCTGGTATTTGGCAACCAGGTCATGGTGCAATGCTGAAACTATTTATAGCTTCTATTGGAACACATAGGTCATTAGAATGAAATTTCAAAGAGGTTTGAGATCTAGCCTTAATGATGGAAATTTAGATGGTTGTTATTTACATGATTTGCAATGGATTATTTTTTGTCATAGAGAGAGAGAGAGAGAGACAGAGATAGAAAGAAATTCCATTCAATTATTAAAAAGACTTTGGAAACGAAACTGATAAACACTTCTACATTCACAAAAAAAATAATAATAATCCATTCAATAAGAAAAATACATTGAAAAAAAATACATAATTTAATTATTTCGGATGCCAAACCGTCATCTTTTTATTCCTTCTTGCCTTTGGTTGCTTTTCTGGTGAAGGTGGGGAAGATGCCTCCTGCTCATTGTTATCCTCTAGCACCTCTATTCGAATTCCTCTTCGGTGTCATAGGTGGTGTACATACTCTTATGACGACAACAGACATGAATTTGTCCTCTGACGGTCGTCTGAATGTACAACCTAATCTAATTTCGGCTTTCTTTAGTTGATCCAAGGCATGTTCATGCACTATCCTTCGGTTGCTTTCATGGTGAAGGTGGGGAAGATGCCTCCTCCTGCTCATTGTTATCCTCTAGCACCTCCATTCGCATTCCTCTTCGGAGTCATAGGTGGTGTACCTACTCCTGTGATGACAACAGACATGAATTTGTCTTCTGACGGTCGTCTGAATGTACAACCTAATCTAATTTCGGCTTTCTTTAGTTGATCCAAGGCATGTTCATGCACTATCCTCATATTTGCAAAGTGTTCTTTATGTTGGCTTGTGCTGCCTTTGTTGATACAATTGCACAAATTACAAACTATGATGAGTTTTTCTGTCGAAATCTTGTAAGTCATGATCATTCGAATGCAAAGGCTCTAGAGGTTCATCATCAAAAGAGGAACCTTCACTTGCTGAAAACATAGGGAAGAGAGAGATGGTTAGAATTGATTTATAATGACATGGGGGTTTGGAGTGGTTGAGGATTAGATTTGGTATCGTACGAGGTGTGTGTGTGTGTGTGTGTGTGTGTGTGTGGGGGGGGGGGGGGGGGGGGGGGGAGGGTATACATAGGAATAGAGAGGAAAACTAGTCGTTAGTGTGTTGTGTGTGTGGTGGTGGGGGTGGGGTGGGGGGTATACATAGGGATAGAGAGGAAAACTAGTCGTTAGTGTGTTGTGTGTGTGGTGGGGGGGGATATACATAGGGATAGAGAGGAAAACTAGTCGTTGGTGTGTTGTGCGGTCGCACAGGGTACTGTGCAACCCACTCAAGTGCATTGTGGGACCGCGTAATTCAAAGACTGATAGGGAAGAAAATTAGATGATGGGGTATTGTGCGGACACACATGGGCATTAGAATTTGTGTTCCCACAATGAAGTTGTGTGGTTGCAGACTCGCACAGTACTATGTATGACCGCATATGGACTCGTACAATCGCACAAGTTAAATGACGCTTGTGCAGTGGAGCACAACTGACTCAGGGATCAGCGACTGCATATTGCGCATGTGCGATTGCACTTGACAACATGGCTTATTTCTTTATGTGCCACACGTTTGTTGAGTGACTTTACTCTTCCGGTCTTTAACTATATCTTAACATGCTAAATTGTGGTGGTCATTCTAATGAACAAATTAATAATCTTTAAAGCTTCACCTTTCATCCTAATTTGAGAGAATACATAGATCCATTAGTTTTATTTAGCTAGCATCTATAGAATTCATACTACCTGACCTTGTGGGTTGTCAAATCTATGTGGAGGTGAACCTCGTTAGTCGTTACCTCAGGTTGCTTCTCAGCTTGAGGTTATAGTTTGCAGTGATAATGTACTATCCATTGCAACTATATTAAGCAATAATCATTTTGGGATTTCTTAGGTGAAATCAAAGCTTAAATGGAATCTATATAGTTTGCATTTGGGTTTAACTATATCTTGACATATCTTATATCGAGTGGTTACACATACCTTACCATGCAATACTGAAAGATGTACGTCATGATTATCACCAAAAACTGATGACATGTATTAATTTCTGTGGTTATTCTTGTCCAGTGATCATTCGGGTATATGGGTTCTTGGCCTTCATCTCTTTGTTATTTGAAGCATCCACCTGACTCACTGTGGTGCCGAGGGCCCTTTTCTCACCATGACTAAAAATTACAGCATATTCCCTTCAAATTATATCACGAACTTACGATCAAAGATCAACCGTTTTCTACTTTTACTTTGTTAAGAGATTTTGTTGGAGTCTTTCCATTATCGTAGCTGAATGGTATATATGGATGAATCAGCTTGATGGCCTAGAGTTGTGTTATTTCCAAGCTGAAATTATAATATTGGACCATCTTCTAAGCAGGAATACCAAAAGTGTTGCTATCATCAACCTATATGTAATCTTGCCAGTGGAATATATTTTCTCTCTCTTGATCACTATTGTAAGTGATACTTTGTTCTCTTGCAGTTCGTTGTTGATGCTGCAGTTGCTCACTGTGTCGAGGTCGCAACAGACCGTCAAGGCTGTTGCGTGCTTCAAAAGGGTGTCTCCTTTTGTGTCGGTGATCAGAAGCGGAAGCTGATGTCTAAGTTATGTTCTAACTCTCTCGTCCTCTCTCAGGACCAGTATGGGTATGCTCGGGCTACCCCTTCTATGTTGTTCAGTCCCCCTGTACTTGATCAAATGATGAGACACATTGCTCATATGCTCTATTCTCTTGAATACCTTTCACGTCAAATCCTCAAAAATATTCCGTTTCGCAGGAATTATGTGGTGCAGATTCTCCTTGATCAGAAGATTCCGTGGGTGACAGCCGCGATACTGGACCAACTCGAGGGCCACTACGAACATCTATCGAGGCAGAAATACAGCAGCAATGTGGTGGAAAGATGCCTGAAGATGAGCGAAGAGGGTGAGCGAGCTAAAATCATTCGGGAGCTGATGAGCAATTCCCATCTGCTCCGAATCTTGCAAGACCAATTTGGGAATTACGTCATTCAATCAGCTCTTCGTGAATGCAAGGTACGAGTTTGTTTCCCTGTATCACCCCTTGATCTCCTCTCAAGCTTTCTGATCACTGAGCCATCGACACCGTCCATTTTCTTCTGAGCAGGGGGCGGTTCATGCTGCTTTGGTGGAGGCCATCAGGACCCATGCTGCAGCACTTCGGAGTTGCCAATATGGGAAGAAAGTCCTGTCGCGCATCCTTCCGAGGTTTCATTAGCTCAGAACAATCGTTTGGGCGGTTATCATGCTTTTTTGCACAGTGCAGCTCTAAGGTTCACGAGACCCCGGTTGTGCAGCAACAGGAGGATGTGTAGAGTCTGTAAAGAAACAAGAAGTTGGGTTTTAGACTGAAAACTGAGGTGAACCTTAGCTTTCCTTCGTTCGTTCGAGTTTTTTTTTTTTTTTTTCAGGGGTGGGGGGTACTGTACTGTATTGTCTCTAAAATTATACAGAGCCTGTAGGATTAAGAGGTAGACACGATAGTTGCATAGGGTGCTTAATCTTATAGGAGCACTGCTATTTGAACATACTATGGGACATACTTGCGGACATGCTGCGGAGGTGTGGGGGGCATCGGGGTTGGCATCGAGCACTGGCCACTGCCCCCTGCCACCGCAGTATGTCCAGGAGTATGTCTTATAGTATGTTCAAATAGCATTTTCCATCTTATATTGGAGTATGTCGGTTGTATTTTATGTTCTCATAGAATCGGGAATTATTGTTGCTAATATCTGATTAAAGTGTTTTTTTTTTGTGTGTGTTGTGTTTATATTTGATGGTTCCCTTTGCATAATCAGTTTGTTTATTATGGTCAATCACAATTTGGGGCTTGTGAGATTTGGTAGTGAGCTTTGTTACCTAATTGCTTGCATTCTCTGTATGGCTTACATGTTGGTGAGATGGTGAGTGTGTTTGTGGATCTCAGCTATCAAAATCTCATGTTTGTGTGATGTGTTGGCCACCTCTCTCTCTCTCTCTCTCTCTCTCTCTCTCTCTCTCTCTCTCTCTCTCTGTGTGTGTGTGTGTGTGTGTGTGTGCAGCAGCATCTACGTGACAACTTATCATGCTACATTGGACTACGCTCGAATTTCATTGATTGTTGGTGAAAAACCATACAATGGCAAAAGTCTCCCCCCACAATCTCTCTCTCTCTCACAATCTCTCTCTCTCTCTCTCTCTCTCTCTCTCTCTCTCTCTCTCTCTCTCTCCCTTTGCATGTAAATTGTCACACAGAAGCACAAAAAGAATCCACCATAAAGGCAAGAGATAAGCCTGGCACAAGGTGAGAGATACTCAGATGCCTACGAACCACCAGAATCTCATGTTTGTGTGATGCAATGGCCACACGTAGGGCTGTAAACGAACCGATCCGAGCTGAGCTTTGGTCTGTTTGAGCTCAGCGTGGTTAAACGCTCGGTTGTTCAAGCTTGGGCTTGGCCCGATTAATAATCGAGCCTAACCCTTACCGTCTCTGCTGCAATTGGGACAAGCTTGCCCCTACCAACAAATTGGCAGAGGAAATTTATCAGGATCATCAGGTTATGTTCCCTGTTGGAAACCGGTCCCCGACTCCTCCACACTAGATCACCGTTTGCGAAAAGAAAAGTTACTACGAACCCAGCTCAATACTTCAAAGAAAGAAAACATGGAATTCAGTCACGGGGCTGACATAGTAGTTGTTGTGCAGTTGAAGCGCAAACACAAGGATAGAGACGATGCAAACACAATATAAAGAGAGGTGCAAGCATAGATCAAGGGTAAAAAGGGAAATAAAGAACACAGACAAACCAGGAGACACGAAGGTTTTAGGTAGTTCAACTAGGGGTGGCAATGGGTCGGGTCGGGTCTAGTTTCGGGTCGTGTCCAAAACCCCTAGACCCGGACCCGACCCGTTTAACTAATCATGTATAGATCCTAAACCAGTACCCGACCCGCTAATAAACGGGTAGACCCGGTAAGACCCGCTTACCACCCGGGTCTATTCGGTTGACCCGATCCGACTCGACCTGACCTGACCCGAAAGACCCACTGGTATTATATATTACAGTATCGGATTGCGGGGTAGACCCGACCCGACCCGACCCGTTTATTAAACGGGTCTATCGTGTCGACCCGTTTACGACCCGAACCCGTTTAGCCCTGACCCAGACCCAGACTCGCTAACTTTGTGTCGGGTTTGCCGTGTCGGGTCCGAAATTGCCAGCCCTAAGTTCAACCTTCGGCTTACGTCCACTGACGCCAGCACAGAGTGATCTTACGCAGTGAAGATAGTGCAAACGGACCCTCCAACAAGCCCTCGATGATGGCTCTTCAAAGCTCTCCCAAACCCTAATCATGTTTCATCAATCCCTCCCTAAACCCTAGACCCCCATTATATAGAGGAATAGGCCAAAATAGTGTCTCGCGAGAATACTGCATCTAACTTACTCAAAAAGTCCAAAAGCAACACAGGAAACCCGGCTCAATCTATGCAATCCCGCTCCAAGCCCCCCGGGTGAGCAAAATCAACCAGGGTATTGGGTGCTGGGAGAGGGTCTTCAACTAGCAAATTTTTCACAAATCTCCACCTTGGTGAGATATGCAAACCTTCCGAGTACACCGAAGTGCTCCAAACGAACTCTTCTTTAACAAAGCCATGATGTTCCCAAATGTGCCCAAAGGTGCTTCAAATCTTCAAGACATTGATCACGTCCAAGCAATGTTGGAACTCGATCACAGTGACGACTTTCGTCAACATATCTGTAGGGTTATCTGCAGTTTCAATCTTTTGTAAGAAAATTACTTTCTTCTCCAGAATTTTTTCGAACATAGTGGAATCGGACATCAATATACTTGGTGCAAGCATGATGGACTTGGTTCTTCGTCTGATTAATCGCTCTCAGACTATCGCAATGGACCTAAACGTGCTTCTGAATGATCTCCAAATCCTTTATGAGCCCTTAAAGCCATATGACCTCCCGCCATCATGCACTCTACCTTGGTGGTAAACAGAGCTATTGTAGACTGCAACATCGACTTCCAACACACCGATCCTCTAGCCAAAGTAAATACATAGCATATCCAAGTCACCAGCAAAATCAGAATCTATGTAACCAACCAAGTGTTGAATTAGATGATCATCACGCTTAAACTTCAAACCAACATCCAAGGTACCGTTCAAGTACCCCAAAATCCACTTCGCCACCTGCCAATGTTTTCTTCCCGAATCGTGCATATACCTGCTCACCTTGCTGATAACTTATGAAATATTATGCCTCGTACATACTATTGCATACATCACACTTCCAACCAAACTCACATATGGAACGTGAGACATATACTCTCGTTTCTCATCCGTGCTAGGAGATATCAAAACACTAAGCTTAAAATGAAGGGCCAATAGCATACCTATTTGTTTTATGTTCTCACACATGCCAAAACACTATAATACCTTGTCCAAATATCTCTTTTGAGATAAACAAACTATGCCCTTCATCCTGTCTCTAACAATCTCCATGCTAAGTATCTTCTTGCCTTGTTGAGGTCCTTCATCTCAAATTTCTTCTCCAACTGAACCTTGTGGGTGTAATACTTGGCTAAGGCCCGTCAGCCCTGGCTGAGGTCCACTACGACTACCGTGGGGCCTTCCACGCCTGTCTGCGTTCCACTATGACTACCGTGGGGATCGCCAGCTCTGCCTAGGGACTACGATGACTACTTTGGGACTCACCAGCTCCGCTTGGGAGCTATGATGACTACCGTGGGACCCACCAATCCCGCATGGGGCCTATGACAGCTACAAAAACCACCCCAGAGCCCGGATGTTTTCAAACCCCTATAAATAGTAGAATTGACAAATATTGCAGACCGGAATTCATTATTCCCATATCTAATTTTCAGTTTTTAGAGCTCAGACATCCCTCTCTTTCATTTTCTTTGATCGCTTGTACAAGTAACTCTCGGTCTGTCAATGTCACTCTACATTTCAGAGATAGTGAATTAAGGTTGCGCCATATCGCATAGAGACGTAGATTTCGGTTGAACTTCGATACCACATCCTCGCTTACTCTCTACTCTCTATTCTACGTCACATCTACATCCAAGTCAATGAGTTAAAGGTGAATCAATTAATTGTTTGGCGGAGTTTTCGGACGGCACGAAGATTATCCCCCACAAAACCTTTAACTTGTTGATCTCCACCATGCTCTTAGATGCAATGAGCATGTCATCGACATACAAGAGCAAGTAGATGAAGTTCCCATCACATAACCTCCGAAAATGCATGCAGTGATCATAATTGCTTCTCATGTACTTTTGCCCCAATATAAACCAATCGAATCGCTTGTATGATTGCCTTAGCAACTATTTCAAAATGTACGTATAACTTCTTCATCTTGCATACCAAACCTTCCTAACTAGCAACCTTGTAACTATCAGGCTGAGACATGTATCTCCTCCTCCAAATCCCCATGTAGAAAGATAGTTCAATCTTGAGTTGGGACATCGAGTTGGGCCAACTCAAAATCAAACTATGCAACTAATGATAGCAAAATACGAATAGAAGAATGCTTAAAAATTGGAGAGAATACCTCATTGTAGTTGATTCCTTCCCTCTAAGCGTAGCCCTTGGCTACCAATCTAGACTTGTACCTAACATAGTCATTCTTTGAGGAGTTCTAATTCTTGGTGTATATCCACTTGCAACAAATTGCTCTCTTTCCAACTAGGAGCTTGACCAACTCTCAAGTCTGATTTTTGTAGAGAGACTATATCTCATCCTTCAAAAATAAGAATGATCTATACTTTCAGTCTAAAAATTTGATTCGAGCTTGGAATGGCTTATTGGAAAGTTCTCATCGACATGAGTCCAATAAAATTAAGATTTCACCATGATCTAATTTGTTCGAAAGAGATTGAACAGGCTACCACAATGATGGCAATATCATTGTCGGACGACCACCCGGTAGACCGTACCGACACGGTTCTAAAAAAACGATCGACTTTTATATCTTTTCATATAGACATCGAATTGCTGCACATAAAGTGTGTTGCGAAGTTCTCACAGATTTGGACAATATGAACGAACAAGATACCATAGGTTTACGTGTAATTAAGCAATAAAATTATTTCATAAAAAAGGGGGTAATGTGGCTGTGGTATCTAACAACAGATCGGTTTGGGATGAAGGACATGCAGAAGATGGTTGTTACATGAGGTCGTTGATCGACAGATCCGTGTGATGTAAAGGACTACCGAAACCTGAAATTACCCTCACCTAAACCCAAAATACCTCCACCTATCATGGCGAGCAGCTGATGGCAGCGGCCACGACAACGGATGCGAGCAATCGCGGTGCCTTGGCCTCCACCTCCTCTTGTCCCCAGACGCCTCCTCCTTTCTCCTCAATGGCGCGAATAGCAACGGAAGAGTCTCCTCTACTTGCCGCCGTCGCACCGGAGACGGTGAGTAGCGGAGATGAGAAGGATCGGGGCTCAGAGGGTTTTGGTTAAGTTTAGAATTCCTAAGTCTAGGGTTCATCCCATAGACTATAGATCTTGGGTTTAGGTTTAGGTTCGGTTCGTCGGCGATGGCGAGCAATTTGACGGCGACAAGCAGTTCAGTTTGGTTTGGATTATGTCTAGGGTTCATCCCATGGCCTGTAGAAGTACAATTACAAGTTTGGGTTTAGGTTTGAATAGAGTGACATCAAATGAAAATTTGAAGTCAGGGAAGGGGTACATTTGTCCTGTAGTTTGGCTGTCCTTCAGACCATTTGATCTTTTGACCAAGGACGGACCGCTAAGTCCCCCAATAAAAAGCCAGATAAAGAAAATAAAATAAAAATTAATCATTGTTTCCTAACATGGTCGCAACAAAAGAGCACCTATTAGCGATATAAAATAGACAATAAAAACCAGGAACGCTACAGAACTGGCTGATTTCGCTCGAGCGAACCATGTGGGTCACCCAGGTGAAATCAACCGTGTTGGGTACTGGGAGAGGGTCATAGTTGTATTATTAAAAGCCTTGTGATCATTAAGGACTTTAGTACCATCTCAACTGCGGCTATGGTACATCGGCTTTGTTTTGGTATAAGTTTGCTACTCTCAATGATAAACTTAAAGAAATATATGATAAGGACAGAGACGATTAAAAGGCAAAGATGCATTTTTTTTTTCCCCTCATATGTTGCTAGAGTTCTATTACAATCTCTTATGGGAGTTGTTCTTTACTCGGTCATGTCTTTTTTTTTTTGGGGAGGGGGGGGGGGACTTAGTGAGAGATCCCTCACAAAGAGATCGGTTAAGTCCAAGTCCCTTGAAATATTGTGGACGGAATTGCCCTCCACAGTATTTTAAATTTTCTTTGAAATGCCACCAAACCAGTGAACCACCCCTCCTCTCTCGCCGCCGGACCTAACCGAACCCCCCTCCCCCCTGGCCAGCCGGACCTAATGCTCGCCGGGGTCGGGAGGTCAAGCCCGCCGCTGCCAGAGGTCGAGATCGCCGGGGTCTCGAGGTCGCCGGGATCGGGAGAGAGATGGGGGGTAGTGTCGGGTTTATCATCAGAAGACATAAACCTTAGGCTAAACTGATCTCTTGTTTATCCTTAGGCTAAACCAATCTCTTTTTCAGGGACCATAGACACATCAGACTTCGTGGTGTCATTAGGTAAGCCAATGTTCCCTTCGTGTTGGTGGTGGTGGACCTCAAACCAGTCCGACCTACTGCTGCTCTATAGATCGATGCGGAGGATAGTTTCAAGTGGGTCAAAATAGCTACTGTCCGCCCGAGAGAGCATTAACTCCCCTCTGTTGGTCGTGCCATGCCATGTCTTGGCTTCTGGGGTTGATCATTGGGTGTTGAAAATCATGTGACGTGGTACCTTCTTGTTGGTCTGAGTGAGGTTAATGAGGATCACTCATACGTAGGGCCGGTAATTTTGGACCCGACACGAAATTAGCGGGTCTATGTTAAATGGATTCGGGTTGTAAACGGGTCGACACGACTAACCCGATTAGTAAAAGGGTCGGGTCGGGTTTTTATCTCCGATCCATTTAAGATTCAATGGGTCGGGTCTACCCCGCATCGGATCACAATGTGATGTAGCCAGTTATGTGATTCACTGGTTTGCGATGGGCTCAACGGACTGCTATGATTAGGACATCCTTGATGGAGAGTTGCAACGAAATATATATAAAATAAAAAAATAAAAAATAAATATTTAAACGGGTCTTATCGGATCTTAGCGGGTCTATCTGTTTATAAACGAGTCGGGTACAGGTTTAGAGTGTAGACACGATTAGTTAAACGGGTTGGGTTCGGATTTAGAGGTTTTGGACACGACAAGAACACGACCCAACCCGATCCGAACCGACCCATTGCTAGCTTACTCATATGTAAATAGCGCCATTGGTTCGTCTCTTTTTGGGTGTTGTTTGTCCGTGCGTCTAGGGTGTTGTTTGTCCATTGGTTCGTCTCTTTTTTGGTGTTGTTTGTCCGTGCGTCTAGGGTGTTGTTTGTCCGACATGGGAGCTTTTTGCTAAATTATCACCCATCAAACAACAAATCCAATTTACAGGATTTTTTGGGTGTAAACAACCTCTTGAAAAAATACCCGTATGTACTGAATTTAGAGTAGATACGGATATTGGGGAATTCAGGGATTGTTTTTCTTCATCTGGGTTAATTGATCTAGGGTTTAGAGGCTCTCCTTTTACTTGGTGCAATAATCAACCAGGTCAGAGGAGGATTTGGGAAAGACTAGACAGGGGCGCGCTTCTACTCCCCTGAGTGGCTTCAGTTATTTCAAGAGTCCTCCGTCAGACACCTCTCTCGCTTAGCCTTAGATCATTGCCCGTTGGTTGTTAACCTCAACCCGCATGTGGCTAAGAGGAGTCGACCTTTTAGATTCGAGAACTTTTGGCTTTTGCACCCTGAGTGCCTGCTGTGGTGGAAGAGTGGGATCTTGCCTCCCCAGCGGGAAATGCACAAAGTCTTAGTGATAAAATTTGTCGTACCCGTGATGCCTTGAAGCATTGGAATCGTGTGACAGTAGGTAGGTTGGAGGCTAACGTTGATAACCTTAGGCGACAAATTGATAATCTTCAAGGCAAGGAGTGCATTAGGAATCTTACCCAACCTGAGGCAGCTGCCCTTCAGTCCCTTACAGCCTTATACCACAATGAGGTTGCGATGCTAGAATGCAAGTGGCAGCAAAAGTCGAGAGTTTATTGGCTTAAGGGGGGTGACTGTAACACTGCCTATTTTCACTGGTCTACTATCCTTAGAAGAAACAGAAATATAATATTGTCGTTGGAGGATATTAACGGAGTGTCCTATCACGAGTGGCACGACATTGAGCACATTCTGGTGACCTTCTTTCGGGATCGTTGGATACCGGAGAGAGAGGTGCTCACGGAGACTTAACTTACTCACTGTTATCCCACCTCTCATTTTTTCTGATGATAACCACAACTTTACTAAGCCAGTCTCCTTCTGCGAGATTAGGGCTACGATGTTCGCGCTGCCGAGGAACAAGGCCCTAGGGCCTGGTTACTTTAGATCAGAATTCTTCACCTCTAACTGGCATATATTGTGGAGTCTGATGTGTGTATTTTGGTGATGAGATTTTTCAGAGGCGAGGAAGTGTCGTTGTCTTGGAAGGATACTTTCATCTCCTTGATCCACAAATCCTCTAATTCTTCAAGACCCGAGCACTTTAGGCCTATAAGCTTGTGTACTACCCTTAATAAGATCATTTCTAGAATTTTGGTTAATCGTCTTAAGCCTCTCCTTCCTATGTTGATATCGGCTAATCAGAATGCTTTCGTTAAGGGTTGTAATATTTCTGACAATATTCTGTTAGCCCAGAAAGTGCTTCATTCTAAAGAGACTGATGAATGGAATAGTAGGTGCATGGCTATAAAAATTGATATGGAACAAGCTTATGATCGTATGTCGTGGAAATTTTTATCTTCTATGCTTGATAGATTCGGTTTTTGCAGGAAATGGATTAGATGGACTATGGGTTGTGTTGCTAATTCGAACTTCTCTATCCTTATCAATGGCTCCACATCCAAGTGGTTTAAGGTGGAAAGAGGTCTGAGACAAGGAGATCCTTTAGCTCCCTATTTGTTTATTTTGGGAGCCGAGCTTCTCAATCGTGATCTTGCCCGACTTCACATCGAAGGAAGGCTTTTGGGTGTGCGACCGAAACCTGATGCAGCTAGTCTGCATAAGCTGTCATTTGCCAATGATTGTATGTTATTCACCAGGGCTGATTTGACTCAAGGTGATATCCTTAAGGAGTCACTCAAGAGCTATTGCCTTGCTTCCGGACAGAAGATTAATCTTACTAAATCCTCAGTGATTTTTGCTCATAAGGTCCACCTAAGCATAGAAAGATGATTGCGAGACGGCTGGGTATTCAGGATATCAAAGAGCCTTTTAAATACCTGGGTGTTACTATTTGGGGGAAACAAGTTTCTGCGAAGCTTCTCGCAACGGATCTACTTAACAAAGTTACAACCAAGCTTGCTGGTTGGAAAAAAGATCTTATCATTTCTGGGGAAGATAACTCTGCTCTAGTCGGTCGTTTGCTCTATGCCAATGTTTACTATGGCTAATACTTGGTTTCCCAAACGTCTTATCAATACATTAGCGAAATTAATGAGACAGTTCTTATGGGGGTCCGGGAATGATGGTAAGGGCATACACTTGGTTAAATGGTCCGATGTGTGTAAACACAAGGATGATGGTGGTCTTGGTGTTAAGGCATTGGGCCTGGTGAAAACAAGTGCTAATGGAAAGAAAAGTCTTTGAAATTGCTTGTCAAAGTGGTGGTCTGTGGAGCAAGTTTTGCACAATCAAATATGGTGTCCCCCCAAACTTGTGGATGTGGTCCAAGCCCAAGGGCTGCTCCAGGGTGTGGAGGGCTAGCTTTGAAAGGGTGCCTTTTGTGCGTGATCACCCCACTTTCAATATTCACATGGAGTTAGCGGTTAACATTTGGGAGGATCCTTGGCTGGACCCAATTTCTCTTGGAAGATATCCGAAAATTGTTGATATCAATGCTAGAGATAGAATTGGTATGGTTACTGATATGATGCTTGGCGAGGTTTGGCAACAAGACATCGTGAATAGTGAATTTGGGCCAAATCTTGCCGCAAAGATTAATAGCATCCCAATTCTATTAACTACTGAAGAGGTTTCTGTGTGTTGGGGGCCTGGGGTCTGAACAAGGCAGCTTCTTTTAATACCAAGGTTGCTTTCGATATTCTCACCTGGGTCAATGATGCTACTGCTGTGACCTGTAACATGAGCAATGATGAACATTCTAGTTCTGAGCCTGCTTCGCCTACAAAAATAAGTTGAAGGAGCTATTGGAGGTGCAAGGCACCCCCTAGAGCTCTGGTGTTCGGGTGGAAATTTATAAGGAATCGTATTATGTCTAAGGAATTATTGATTAAACATGCCATTTATCTTGATCCACTTTGCAGTCGTTGTGCAGGGGACGTCGAAGATGCAAATCATGCTATTTTTGAGTGCACCCATGCCCGTCTTGTTTGGGAGGAGCTTCATTTTCCGTTCCTTTATCCCTAAGTGTGTTGAGGAATGACATAACCTCATAAACACTACCCGTGCTATCGAGGTGGAAGGAGAGATCCTGTGTGATACTCTTATTACTACAGCTTGGAGTATTTGGCTCAATCGTAACCAGGAACTATTTGAGGGAAGTACAAAGCTACCAACCCAAGTGGCACGTGCGTGTCATGCTATCACGAGGGAGTTTGTGCGTGCTAATACCATCCCGGTGGATTTGCAGGATATGAAGCGGAGCCCTACTGCAACCTTCGTCAAGTGGGTGCCGTCGGAGGAGGGAGAATTAGAGCTGAATTTTGATGGGGCGCTTGACCTGAGGTCGAAGGCGACGGGTGCAGGCTTCATCATTAGGATTCATACAGGGAGAATCTTATTGCGCGGGGCATACTTCTCTACAAGCTGTGTCTGTGGTTGACACAGAGGCCCATGTGCTATGAGAAGGCCTTATGACCGCTCATGCTCTCTTCCCCACGCATCGCTTGTGGGTGGAGGGAGACTCATCCACAATGGTTAAGTGGGAGTTACAAGGATCTGGCGACCACTTCCTTCTTCAAGACATCAGCAACTTGTTGCAGCTCTTCCCGACGATGCGTATTAGTCATGCATATCGGAAGCTAACCAGGCAGCCGACCGCTTGGCAACGTGGGCTAAGTCTGCTCCTTGTCCACTACAATGGATCGTTAGCTTTCTATCAGATTTAGTGTTTTTGGCTCAGCTTGATGTTTCTTGCTGTCTTTTTACTCGCAACTCTATGAATTCAGTGTTTTTCCTTTACCAAAAAAAAAGAAGAAAGAAAAATACCCGTATGTCCCATTTATATGCTACTTGTGTATCATATATAAATATGGTATTCAAAGTTATCAATTTTACCTTCGATTGGAGAGATGGAGAACATACTTGTATTTTATAGGAAATAATATACTTTACCTATCACTTTATTATTATTTTTGAGGAATAATAAGGATCCTCCTCCAGTTGACAAGTATGAGGTGGCAAATAGAAATCATGTCGTTTAAAAGTTCACAATTTATAATTTATATAAGTACCTAATTTTACTAATATGCTGTTGGGAGTAGAAGAACCCCGACAACCAAGATCCGATTGTCGAGTCTTTTCCGGAAATGTGTCGCGAGGTTAGAGGCCATAGGTTTTTTACAGAGATCACAACATTAGAGAAGATGATCCACACAAGCATAACAAGGGAAAATATTCCGGTAATAAAGGATTATGATTTCAGAGATTACAATAGCCAGGTAGTGGGTCACCATTTGTCGGACCCTTGGACACCATATCTCTACACCCTCTCAGAACAATCCAACGATGAAGACAGACCACATGGGAGTACACTATAAAAATACCGAGAGAAGAATCACCGAAGAAGATCTCGAGATTACCGCAACGAGGAGCCCGGAGAATAGCCACGAAGTCGAGAAAGATGCACGCCCAAAGAAGTGCCTCGCCAATCTCTCTCTCTTTCTTCCTTCTTCCTTCCTTTTCTTTCTTCCTCTCCTTCTTCCCGTTCTCTCTTCCTTGATCTAATTCTCTT
This sequence comes from Chamaelirium japonicum, assembly GCA_947650365.1. NCBI lineage: Eukaryota > Viridiplantae > Streptophyta > Magnoliopsida > Liliales > Melanthiaceae > Chamaelirium > Chamaelirium japonicum. The sequence goes on along the minus strand of OX393550.1, from coordinate 98,172,721 downwards.
GTACATCTTCTTTCTAATGAGATTTGATCTCTTCCACATACCATAAAATGCCTCCTCCCCTTCCCCTTATATAGCTAGGGTTAGGGTAGACCGTCGTACACCGATGGGAGACCCAAAAACAGAAGTTGTCTTGCCAAAACTTAAGAAACCCACAACTTGAACCCATCGGCAAAGTCCCTGGGCACCCACAATCGGTGCTCGAGCGAACTCCCCAAGTACCCAAATCCTTTGTCAGCGCCCCGGACGCCCGAGGACCCACAGTTTGGTGCCTGGGCGAACTCCTAATGAGTGTGCAACCCGGCTGGGCCTTTTGCAAGCCAAAACCTAACATATGCATCTTTTCCTATTATCGTGATGCCACGTATTTCCTCAACCCATGCTTATATATATAACTATATATTAAGACTAAGAATCAAGAAATATTTTTGTAAAAATTCCCTATATGAAATTAGTTATTAGCAATTAATCAGTGATATAGTGATCCATCAATTGAATATTTTTTAGAATTTTTTATATTTTTTTTTAGCTGGACTATTTACACTAAATTAATGCATTTTCATAAAAAATAGAAATAGTTTAATAGAACTTTAGAGATAATTGATAATTAGGTGAAAACTAATATCTCTAGTCAAGCAAATACGATTTAATTAAATAACAACTTCATAAAAAAAAAATTCTTTGGTAGAGTGATGCACTTGGCCATGTTGTGTGGAGAAAGGAGCCCCACACACACCATGGGGTCCTGCTTTTCAGTAGTGGTGTTTCCTCACGCATTGAGTACAATGAAAGACCCTCATAGCGTGTGACTCCTTTTACCTATACGACAAGTGAGCCTATTATTTGTTTCTCTTCCTTAGCCTCTCTTAAAATATTACCTTCCATGTGGTATGCATATCTCTGTGAAAAATTCTTGCACTAATCAATAAAAGCTTCAAATATGTATAAGAGTTAGGAGGTTATTAGGTGACATTAAAGAATAACGTTACTCGAACAATTACATTGAATGTGTATCTTAGGTTTTTTTTTTTGTTTCTCTTATATTATTATCTTTCACATAGTTTAGGAAATTTTTTTGCTGGGTGGGGATTTTGCTACAGATGTTGAGCGAGCCATCTGGACCATTGATGGAAGAATAAAGAGCCGTCTGATTATACTTTATACGCAGCCACGACCCCTGTACTACACTCATACCCTTTTACATACAACCAGACCGCTCCCTTTTCTCCTGCAGATTAGGAACAACACAGATGCCTCACTCAACATCTGTAAGGAAATCCCCACGCAACAAAAATTCTCTTCGTAGTTTATATATCCTTACGAAAAAGTCGTTCGTTCGTTAATAAAGCTTAACTACTATCAATGACTTTGAGCATCAAATAATAACCCAACCTAAACAAATACAATGCACGTAAAAGGCCTCATAATGAGAAAAACAAATAACTTTTATCTTTAGTAAACTCTCTTAATTATTATCTCTCACGTCATAGATATATCTCTGCAAAAAAAGTCCTGCCATAGGTACTTCCTATCCGGCCAATCAACAATATAAGTAATTACTTACTCCACCTTACACCCCGACACAAAATATGCTCAATAGTCATTTATATACCATAAATCACATCAGAATTACCAACTGTCCAGGGAACAGACATTCCCAAACGTGTCAACCCCTACAAATCCCTTCCGTGCATACCGATTCTGCAATTTCAGTCGCAAGATCATCGATCTCTCTTCCGTATGTCGACCATGCATCCGTCTTGGATATCTCTATTGGTCATTTCTTGTCCTTCTCCAGTTACAGAGCAGAAAAGGAAAAAAAAAGAAAAGAAAAAACCCTAGAGTTCAAGTAGGTTGGGATATTCTTATAAATGACCTCCTTGGGAAGTAAGACATATGACCTACCCATCATCCATCCGGAAGTGAGTTCAAAGGCCAACCACATTTTATATAATTCTTTTGATATGCATGCATGAATTGTTCACAAAGCACAATAACATTTTCTTTGGACAACGGAGAGGGGGGGGGGGGGGGGGGAGAGCGTCTCGAGAGGACACACCACCTCATTTTGTCCTCCGCCATCACCTTCGCCATCCCGATTCCCGAGGAGAGCTCCAGAATGAAGCCCTAGGCCGCACCGCCACCGCCGTAACCAGCGGCGCCTCCACCCCCCGCTCCGCCTCGCCTCGCCTCCTCGTAATGGCGCGCAGCGTCGCCGCCGCTTCGGGAGATCGGAGCAGCGATCGGAGCTGGGAGATGAGCGCGCGATCGTAAGGAAGCCGATCCCCCTCTGGTTCTGCCTTCCGATCTTGTCCTTTCTGCTGCCGTTTCTCTTCGATCTTCCCGATCTTTTGCTCGTTTTGATTTTCCGATGATGCTTTAACCGGCTTGATATGATGTGGAGGCTGGATGATCGGTTGCATGAGGTGGGGTGCCTGGATTCCGGTGGACGGTTGATGGCTGCATTGGGAAGCTACCGTTTTGATCTTTTTTTTGTGCGATTATGAACCGGATGGGATTGGAGGGGATGGATTTGTTTGATTTATCTGCTGGTTCGTGATTTAGTGTAAAGATTGTTTTTTTTGTTGTTGAAAATTTCGTGCGAGTGAGAGATTTGAGTAGTCGATTAAGTTCGACAGATGGTTTGATCACTTCCACTAGTGGCGATTCCCATTTTGGTCGTGGACTCATGGCCTATTCCTTTTTGGGGAAAAAGAGAGAATTTGCTATGAAATCTGCACAGCAGATGATAGAGATATCTCTCTTTTTTTTTTTGCGACATTCGATTCCTTTCAAAAGGCTGTGGTGCTCAGAAAGTACGCCTCCTTGTAGTTAGTACTGGTTGATATCCTCAGTTTCCTCAGAATTCTTTCTTTCCCCAATTTGGTCTCTGAGCTGATGCTTCATATGATTTATCTGTGGTTGTAATGAGAGAAAACTCACTCTTGCCCGTTTTTTTCACGATTCCGATTTACTCCTTTTCGTTAGCGACCATGGTAATAATCTGATCAATGGGAAACTGGGTTATAAATTTCCTTTTTAATCTTAATTTCCCCATTTTCATGAGATTTCAGGCCCATTGCTTGTTTCCCATATAAATTTGTTGATTGGTATCCTATTCGTTTTGTTTTCTAGATATTTTCCTTTATTTTCTCAGTTTATTGTTGTCAGGTTCTCTGATTTGCTTATTAATCTATATGCTGTTGCTCTTTGGGTGAGGAGATTGGAAGGGTTTTCCAGGTATTTAATGTTGGCGTGATTTGTATGGGGAGAGGATGCCAGAGCTGCGGAGTGGAGCCCGACAAGCTCGGTTGAAATCCAAGAAGCTTGATGATATCCCATCTGCGTCACAGCCATTTGAGCAAGCTGAGAATCTGGTTCTGCCTGCTCCAAACAGAACAGGAAGGCGGGGTGGTGCTGGGAGAGGAAGGGGTTCCAATGCCGCGGCAGTAGCGAAAGGGCCATCGGCTGCACCGGTTAGGCAAGCGGGTGGAGGTAGGGGGAGAGGTGCCAGGCTGATTGATTTAGACCCTGATCAGCCTTGTGAGATTCTGCGGGGAGCTGCTGTTGGGGGTGCCCAAGACTTCATTTTGAACCAAGCTGCGGAAGGCATTGGCGATAAGGATTTGGTGATGGAGGGAGGAAGTGCAGAGAAGATAGTGGGGGCTGAAGACGACGCTGGTGCAACCCCTGTTCCTGAACGGGTATGCCGTTATCCCATATCAGTCTATCCTAATCATATATTACTTGCGAGTTAACTGAATTTTGCCAGCTTGTTTCATTGAGTTGCAGGTATAATTTTGACATTTATGTACCCTTTTCCCTCTCTCCTACATACATATTGGTCCTTAGATGTAATTTTATTATGTTGTACTGTTATGGTTTTTCTGTGTCATAGTTTCTGAGTTGCTCTTCAATGAAAGCGAGATTTTGGTTATGTATGCAAGCATGCACAAATATGTATCTGCCCAATTATAAGGGTATTATCGGTTCTTTTAGTAATTTCAAGCGAAAAGGTGTTTCAAATTCGTTTAACATATTCATAGGAATACACTTAAAGTAGCTTTGAACCCATTGACTAAAATGCTGCTCCATTTAACCTCATCCTCCAAAACCTCGAAATCATTTAGCAGGGTCCTTTCATTTTTCTGAGAAACAAACTCTAGGTTGTTATCCGTACTTGTAGATGATCTTTTCTTGTAGAAGGTTTTTCCATGTGATAGGCTGAGAACTAGTTGCATTGTGGCTTGTGCATCCTAATCCTTCCCTCAGCAAGCCCCTATATCCTTTTGTTTTAAAAGCATCCTCTTCCTGACCGAAAATTGCACTCTGTTAGAAACCGACCTTTTTATAGCTAGACTCTGATGAGAGTTCTGCCCAAGATAGAAGTGAACCAATAGAGGGATGATTCCAGGTGGCACATAAGTTGCACCTTGACTTTTGGGAGCGATCTTTTAGATCCACGGTCCATGTCCATCCAGTTCTCCGTGCTAACTGTGAGCTCTCTCCCCTTCCCATCTGGTGTGGAACTCTAGAATCAGACTGAAGAAAATCTCTTCTCGTGGACCCCTTGCCTATGGCGAGCTTCCACAAAAAACTTGAAAAAGGCAATATATAAAAAAATGTATTAAATATCTTCTATATTGGTAGATACACGTGCTATTCTGAGTATCTGAAACAAACACTTATTTACATACTATTGTTCTCATGAATGTTTTTCAGGAATCATTTTTTTCGTGATTGTATATTTCAATTTCCCTTTATCTAATAATATAGAAAATTGTGCAACTGGATAGGTCACTCAAGTATATCGCTGGTTTTGAAAACTTGATTGTGGGAATGCTCATGGGTTATACAAGGATTTGCTTAATGCACTAACTTTGGACAATGCCTGGAGGAACCTTGGGAACGACATTCTATTGCAATCTCTAATTTCTGAAACTTCTCAACTTTTACTCTATATCTGATGCTAGGATTCAAATATATTTGAAATACATTTACTCCATCGAAGCTTACCCTGGTGATGTTCTGTTAACTGAAATGAACTGGTTAGGATAGATAAGTGGGACATGAAGAGCTGCTTTTTGAAATGTGATATCTTTTAGTACGGAAAACTGTAAATCTTTCGTAACTAACGATCTCTGAATAATTGCTGTCCCTTTTTTTCGTATGAAAGCGCTTAATTATCGTGCTAGTCATCCTTATGTACTCACCTGCTCTGTTTCCAAAAAGTCCGATTTTTTGAATAAGTCTCGATTAAAACATAACTTATTCAGTAAACGTTCGTCGCTCGACTCTTTCCCGATTTTTTAAAAAAATAATGATTTTATGAAAAAGTCACGATTTTCACGTTTTAATCCCGATTTACGCGTTTTAATCCCGTCATGTATTGCTCAAAAAACGTATTGTAACATCTATATATAAATATGTTCTAAAATTCTACCGTTTGATTCCTTACTCTTTCCCGACCTTTCCTACTTTTTTTCCGATTTTTTCGACTTCTCCCCTAGCTGATTTTTTCCCGACTTTCGACTTGGTAACTATGCTCACCTGCACTATTTGCTGCATCAACCTTGTAGTTGATAAAATTGCTAATGGTTATTGGTACAAGAACAAAAAATATCATGCATGCCAATCTGTATTGCAGGTTCAAGTAGGTAATTCTCCTGTATATAAAATAGAAAGGAAGTTGGGTAAAGGAGGTTTTGGTCAGGTCTATGTTGGCAGAAGGGTATCTGGGGGCACCGATCGTACAGGACCAGATGCCTTTGAGGTAATCTATAATCCATCTTCGAAGACATTTTAAGAAAAAGAATAATATGTTTCTTATAGTACTGCAATTTCTGCTTCAACTATAGGTGGCACTAAAATTCGAGCACCGTAATAGTAAAGGTTGCAACTATGGGCCGCCGTATGAGTGGCAAGTCTATAAGTAAGCGCTTCTGACTTTTTTTCCCAACGTGCATCATATATTTTACTTTGTTATACTAGAGTCATATATCTGACTCATTGTTTTGTGTTCGCAAGCACTCTCAATGGATGCTACGGAATACCTGGGGTTCATTACAAGGGTCGCCAGGGAGATTATTACATTCTGGTCTGTCTGAATTTCTTTGAAAGTATTAGAGCTCATGAGTTGTGGATTTTCAGTGATATGAATCCAAACGATTTATGCAGGTTATGGACATACTTGGTCCTAGTCTTTGGGACGTTTGGAATTCTGTAGGCCAATCGTAAGATCCGTGCTTCGCTCTTAATATCTATATCATGGTGTCTTGCTTATGAAAATTAGTTGACTAACATTTGTAACAGGATGTCTCCGAATATGGTGGCATGCATTGCTGTGGAGGCCATATCAATTCTTGAGAAGCTTCACATAAAAGGGTATGCCCTGCTATTGATGCTTAGATGAATTTATCTTTAATTTCTCATCACATATCATGGATATTTTCACATTCAACGTGTCACAATTTTCCATCTAGATTTGTGCATGGAGATGTTAAGCCAGAGAACTTTCTACTCGGTCAGCCTGGAACCGCTGATGAGAAGAAGCTTTTCCTTATTGATCTTGGTTTGGGTATGTTATGACCACCACATGATTATTTAGTTGTCTTTCCTAGCGCTATAAGTTATTTTACAAGTAAATATCTTCTCCTGGATAGTTTTGAGTGCGTCTAATAACTGTATGGTGCAGCATCTAGGTGGAAGGAAGCCTCCACAGACCAACATGTTGACTATGATCAAAGGCCAGATATATTTAGGTTCGTAAAATGTCAGTTGTTTATATTAGTTGCAATCTCCATTGCATTCTAATATCTTTCTTTGGCAGGGGAACGATAAGATATGCAAGTGTCCATGCTCATTTAGGTCGTACTGGAAGTAGGAGGGATGATCTGGAGTCATTGGCCTACACACTGGTATTCCTCATCAGAGGAAGGTTACCTTGGCAAGGCTATCAGGTACCCATCATGATATTCTTCGATGTGTGATATTTATCTGTCAGTTTAAACTCACAATTTTAGTTTTTCGCAAGCCTGATTTCCTATATGGTTGATTGAATGTGCAGGGAGATAATAAGAGTTTTCTTGTCTGTAAGAAGAAGATGGCTACTTCTCCCGAGTTATTGTGCTGTTTCTGCCCACCCCCATTTAAACTATTTCTTGAGACTGTGACAAATATGAAGTTTGATGAAGAACCGAATTACTCAAAGCTTATTTCCCTTTTTGATAGTTTGATAGAACCATGCACTCCGTTGAGACCTATTAGAATCGATGGAGCTTTGAAGGTTGTTAAGCTAATCTAGAAAGACTTATTACTTCTTGATCCTCTTTATATGAGTATATTGTCCAAATTTACTTTTAGCAGACAATTTTTTGTAATTCTTATTTATGAATTATTAACAATTAACCATTTAAATAATTAGGTTGGGCAGAAGCGGGGAAGATTGGTTGTAAATCTTGAAGAAGATGAGCAGCCGAAGAAGAAAGTTCGACTTGGGAGCCCAGCAACCCAATGGATTTCAGTTTACAATGCAAGGAGACCGATGAAACAGAGGTAAATCAACCGATTCTACCCTCAATACAAGTAGTTTTCATGCTGTACCGAAGTTTCCGGTAAACTTTGCCAGGTTGGGAAAACTGTCCTCAGTTTTGTTCAGTCAGCACTTTTTGTTGGAATGTTATTTGTTGTGTCACAATTTACCCAATTTAGTTTATTTGAAAGTTACTCCCTAAGTTTTCTACTTTGACTTAGGAAATATACCTTAGGTCCCACTACATGCTGTGATAACCAAGTTCAGTGAAAAATGTCCGTATAGTCGGACAAAGCTAGTAAAAGATGTTTCTAAGCAGATTAGCGACTTGCAATTTAGCTCACAACATTATATTACTGAACTCTGAGTAAATGGTTTGTTAAACTTAAATGCTAACGAGTTCTGTATGAATTTGTACAAAAACTAGCTGCAGCATGTCAACAAGAATATGATGCACTGGGAGAAGGTCGTTAATCTCCTGAATCTTGCCCCAAGTTAAATGTTGCTGCATTCTGTACTCAAAATCTGCAGTCTAAACTCTAAAGGTTCTAAAAAATCAACCAATACCAGTACCGGTTGAATTTCTACACAAGTTATCTTGAACATGTCAATAAGCTAATGTTGCACTATGGGTTAGTTAGTCGTCAGAATGTTGTCATTTAAAGTTAATTGCACATTCATTTTCTCAGTAGATTAGTGGTTCAATACAAATGATCAAGGAGATCTTAGGATTTGCTTAGTGATCTAGAAGTTCATTTTGCCAGGAAGAAAATATCGGCTTGCGCTAAATGGCCTTTGTTAGGGTCACTATCTTGTGCTTTTTACAGGTTCATGTTATTCTTAAGAGCCCTGATTCATCTATTTATTATTTCATTTTTGAAATAATGTGGCTAAACAATGAATGGATTGTGAAAACATTTAGATCTTTATTCTTGTGGGAATTAGTGTTAGATACTGATAGTGGTCTTTACTTCTCGAACATCAAGGCAAGGCCCAGAGAACCTAGTAATGTAGATTTTTTTTTTGTCTTACCATGAACCATAATTATAACTGCTTGTTTTAGGAGTGCTGTTTTTTTCTCTCCCAAAGCTAATCTCTCTCTTTCCCATTACCACTGCAACCTATGAATATTAAGTCATTGAAGTCTGGTCAACTTTTTGGCTAGTTCCAATTATGACCCTTTATATCTATTGATAGAAAAATTCATGATGCCAACCCCAAATTGTTGGATAATGATACTGAGCCTACTGTTTGTCAGTCCTAACATTAAAGCTCGCACGAATACATCTAATGACAATTCACAATTGATTTGCATATGCTCATTTAAGGCTGACAGATGCTTATCTGAGACGGACTGATGATTGAGGATAACTTGTATTTGAGGTTCATGTGATTTCTTCTAGTGGATGTATTAAAGTGTCCAGAAGAACTTGACAATAGTTTTTTCAAAAAGCTTGGCAAGATGTGCAAATGGACATGGATGCCTGTATGCACTGAATTCATTGTTGGATTCAGTGTCCCGTACTTTGATAGAATCAATACCATAACCATAACCATAGCCATAACCATCAAGCTGTGTCCCCTCTAAGTGCTGATATTGACATGGGATGACAATGTCTTCATGGTTTGATATTTGATGATTGGAAGTGTCACTGCACCATTATCAAAGTGTCTGACACATCAGGAGACTTGAAATTTCCTAACACTAGGTGAAATCACGTTGGCACGATGTACACTTAGCACATCCTAATAGCTCATCTGATTAGTTTGCACTTTGGACTGGCCTCATATATAAATTGGAGATGTGTAGATTTAATAACCATATTTTAACTAGCTTGACAAGACAGCATATCACTTGTAGATGCTTTTCATCATCTAATCTCTCTCTCTCTCTCTCTCTCTCTCTCTCTCTCTCTCTCTCTTTTATGTTGTACCATTAGCCATGTTCTGAGTTCAAAGCTTTAATGTAACTATTTTGGTTTAATTCTTTTCTTGTGCCCCTTCTCCCTTTCCTTTTAAACAAGTCCTAATAAAAGTTATACATGTAAATGCCAGTTTAGATCCTCATAAAATGCTGACCTCTTTTTCTTATATTTTGGTATTTATTATACTTTTTTATTTGAAATTTTTAGGTATCATTATAATGTAGCAGATGCAAGGTTTCACCAACATGTAGAGAAGGGTAATGAAGATGGTTTATATATCAGCTGCGTTGCTTCTTCAGCAAATCTTTGGGCCCTCATTATGGATGCAGGGACCGGTTTCTGTTCCCAAGTCTATGAATTGTCACCTGTCTTCCTGCATAAGGTATGCCATAATCAAATGTGAAAGATCTATATTTTCTTGAGGAATGATTGGTGCAGTATTGCGTAGCAACCTTACTTTGCATGTCCATGTTTTTAGTTGAGATCAATGGCAGGATTATAATAATGCATCATTACATATCACATAATGGGAAATTGTTTGACATAACTATAATTCTACCATTGAATTGAACTAAAGGTTGGAGTTGCAACCTGGGTTTGCTAAATGGCATTGCATCCTGTCATTTCTACTATCTTTTTTCAGCTACTATTCTCTTTTGCTGCTACTGATCTCCTTTTCTTCTATGTTCTGATTATAGGATTGGATTATGGAGCAGTGGGAAAAGAACTATTATATCAGTGCAATAGCTGGTGCGACCAATGGAAGTTCGTTGGTAGTTATGTCTAAAGGTTTGTTCAGAACGCTGTATGTTCTAAATCATTACGTGTGGTGATTTTTTCTAGCAGTGTAAAAATCTTCATTGGATGTCAGTGCCATCCATTATCGTACTTTTGAATAGCTTCCATCATCCTATGACCTGTTATGCTGTTGAGCTTCTTGAATCATGTTCATCGCAGTTTCTTTCAAATTGGGAATGGAAGTGTGATGATTAAAAATAAAAAAATCTTCAATGGGGGGTAAAATATTCTGAGAGAGAGAGAGAGAGAGAGAGAGAGAGAGAGAGAGAGAGAGAGAGAGAGAGAGAGAGAGAGACTAGGGTGCGATCCACTAAAAACTCACCTTTTGTTACATGCTGTAATACATATGTTATAATATTTGTTACACTTGTTTCATTCAAATGTTATAGTTGTATTTTTTTTCAGATTTCTGTTTTGTTAAAACGTGTACAGAAATATGTAAAAATAATTAAAACATTGGTCAACTGGTCCACTAGTCTAGCAACGAAGCTAGTTCAGTGGACCATGAAACCTTTTCCCATATATATATATATATATATATATATATATATATATATATATAGATATATAAAATCCAATTTAGATGCACCTATAGGTTTTGGAATGTGCTGATTTTTTGTGGATGTGTTATCCATACCATGGATAGAACATGCACAAAAAATCAACACATTCCAAAACCTACAAGTGCATCAAATTTAAAAGGACTTTTGTCGACTGTCTATTTGAATCATTTCAATTTTGATGCACCTATAGGGTTTGGAAGGTGTTGATTTTTTGTGTATGTTCTATCTACGGCATAGATAACACATCCACAAGATATCAATAAACCTATAGGTGTATCTAAATTGGATTACCGCATGCCACATTCTAGCATTCATCTCAACACCCCCCAACCCTCCCTCCCCCGCTGTTTCGTATCCTCTTTTTGAAACTTTGCCGTATCGGCATAACCGTTTCATATCATGTTCGTATCCCATGTTTCATAGTGGCTTGGGCTTGTGGGTTCTAAGTGAGAAAGCCATCATATATCTGATGTGCTTTAGTGTTTACAGTGTCCATGCTGTGCACATGGTTATATGTTGCACATTTCACTCCATTATGTGGGAGTTGGTAAATATGAGACCTTCGTTTACTGTTTGTATGTGTGGATGATTTGTCTGGGTTAGAGCACTTGCTGGGTTGCGGTACTAGTGGTCAATTTAGGAGAGTTGCTCGCACTTGGCCACCTGTTGGGGACGCAGGGTGCATGTACTACCCTTTTTTTGTTGGGTGTCACATGGGTTACCCACTTAGTACTGCCTGTGCATGTCTGGGTTTGGTAGGTAGTAGTGCCTGACATGTATACCCTTCAACATGCCTTATTGAACTCGTGGGCCTTTTTGAGCCTCTAGACAAGGACCCTTTTATTGAGCTTGTCAAGACTGGACTGTATGATTTTTGTACTCTAGGAATTTAATGTTCTCAGTTTTTACTAATCTAGCCATTTTAAGGCATATTTTTCAACTTCAGGCCTAAATTTCTTTATTTTACTGAGCAATTCCAATAGGTTCTGATTTTAACTAGTCCAATGCTGGTTTGTCTCAAAGAAGACTACTTTAGTAGTTTTGCTTTTGACACTTGAGGAAACAGATGGTGACCTTAACAGACTTGTACTGAAAAAATGAAATAAATCACATATTGTCTACTAATTGTGGCTTGCTATTGAAATGGAAGATGAGAATTGATCATGAGGCTGAGTCTTCTCTCGCCTCTGGAACGTTATGAATAGTTTTTATTTTACTTTTGAGTACATCTCTTTATATTTGATATTCACTCACGATATGCCTCATGACTCTTTTTTATTACAATTGTGAGCATAACTCTTTTATTATGATGCCTTTATAAGTGGTTTAGCTGATAGTCATTATTGTCCCACAATGTTATTCTGTTGTAGGAACCCCATATACTCAACAATCCTACAAAGTTAGTGAATCATTTCCTTTCAAGTGGATTAATAAAAAGTGGAAGGAAGGGTTTCATGTTACGTCTATGACCACTGCCTTCAATCGTTGGGGAGTTGTCATGTCAAGAAACTCCGGTTTTTCTGATCAGGTATTAATTTTCATTTAACCTATAAATATCATGATAGTCTTGCATATTTAGCATTTTGATTTGAGTCAGACTCCAGTTTGTAAAACAGCAAAATATTATATAGTTTGAAATGAGATGCATACGGTTTAGCAGTTTTAATGCCAAAGCCTCCAACTGCAATCATCGTCCACAGTATTAATGTTACGAAGATCGACTTTTATTATTGTTATTCATACTCTTTTCTCTTAAAAGCTCCTAAACTTTGAAGTCAAATCCAGATACCAGTGTTACCATAATCACATTTCATTATATTCTAAAATGATCGTTGTTGTGTTGAGCCATACAAGCATATACGTTTCTATAAAAGAGGGATTAACTGTTCACTAAGCAAGCCAGCTACTTCTCCTTTAGGATGATTTGTTTATCACATGAAATTATTGCTAGAGCTGGATATCTGAAGATGACCTTGTTCAGAAATGCTTGTCAACTGGTTGCCCAACTTTCTGCTTATTGTACTAAGTCCATATTTAACTCTGTAGTTGCTTCTGTGTAGGTTGTAGAGTTGGATTTTCTTTATCCAAGTGAAGGAATCCACCGGCGATGGGAGAGTGGTTACAGGATAACTTCTACTGCAGCCACCACCGATCAAGCTGCTTTCATATTGAGCATACCGAAACGGAAGCTGATGGATGAGACACAAGAAACTCTTCGAACCTCTGCCTTTCCTAGCAACCATGTAAAGGTATGCCTTTACTCAAGCAATCAGATAAATGTACTGGTTGTCTAAACTCTAAAGCAAGTGAACAATATTTTTTGACGAGATAATTCCTGATATCCTTTTCTTACCGCAAAATCTACTTTCTATTATTGCCTCAATCTTGTTCGAGTGTTTTGATCTAATAGGTAACTGTTTCTTTCTTATCGTTTTAGTGGTTGATTTCACTTGTCTAAACAAGTGGGTCTGTGTGTTTTTGGGGACATGTAATTTTTTGTTGATCTTAGTCTCATTTTGGAGACGATCACCTAGGAAGCACCAACACTCATCCGGAGGCCCCGTGTTTGTGTCCGATACGTATCGGACATAGACACATGAAAAAGTAATTTTAAATTACTTTTTTATTGTTAAGGTCTTGGACACGTGCCGGACATGTCCGGACACGTTCCGGATACTCTGTTCTTGCCCCGACCCGATCCGGACACTATGTTGTCGCTCTGGCCTAACCCAACTTGACCTTACTGTTTTAAAACAACCCGAGAGGGTGACTATCGGATTCGATGTTGAGCACTCAGGGTTCGGGTTGATCTGCCGCTGCCCTCCTCCGGCCCGCTGTCCTCCGGCTGCTGCCCTCCTTCGGCCTGTTGCCCTCCTCCGGCGATCGCAGGTGAATCCTTCGTCCTCTCAGTCCTGCTCCTCCTCTCAGTCCTCCTCACTCAGTCCCCTTCTCCTCTCAGTTCTCCTCAGTCATCCTCCTCCATAGTGCTCCCTCTTCAATCAGCCAGTCCCCTCTTCAACCAGCTTAATTAGTGGTTGGATTCCTGTAAAAAAATTGTGAGCATAAGTTAGTAAGCTTGTTGTCCAATAATTCCCTGCTTTGCAATATATTTTGCAATCTATTAATATTAGTTTTGCGGTGGTGATGATGTGGTGGTACTTGGTGTTGAGCTTGATGGATGATGATTCTATGAGTGTTCTATTTGTCTGTTTTGTGTTTTGATAGTTTGAAACTATACACTTGAATCCTTGATGTTATTGTTGTTTGTTGCCTTGTTGGAGACTTTTAAATTAACTTTTAGCTTTTTGTTGGATTATGAATCATAATATTAGACATGTTAGTTTCATCATATATATATATATATATATATATATATATATATATATATATAACTTCAGCGTGTCCCCCAACGTGTTTGTGTTCTGATTTTTTTAAAAATGATGTGTTCGTGCTTCTTAGACGAGCACCTCATAAATTCAAAGGTTACCTAGTTTATTCAATAAATACGAGTGCAACTATGGACTATGTTTGGAAATTTGCATCATGCTTGCTTTTAGTTGTGTTTCTTTATATGATTTTGGTAATGGTGAAATTGGGTATTGCACTTTAGTTTTGTTTTGAAGTATTCTTAATCTGCATTTGATCCTGAAAGAAGGAAAAGACTACCAGAGTTGGAACTGATGCAATAGAAAGCCCAACATTAGAGAGAGGACCACCCAACCCACTCATAGAAAGACATTCTCACCGTTTTCCCCCTATACATAAACTCTAACCACATGGGCAATAATTTCGTATCATCAACATTGCCAAATGTTTGGTTCTATAGAAAAGATGGTGATGACAATCAAAAATTTAAATCGTTGATGATTAAAACAGACGGTCGATAAAGCCTTTAGATTTGTTGTACTTAGAGGCTTTAGAATGTGTTGATTTTTTTTATGGATGTGCTATCTAAGGCAAAGTGATTATGCTTACAAAAAATCAACAATTTCTGAAGCCTCTATCAAATGATTTGAAAATCGGTATCGGTCGGCGCCAGACCGATACGTACAGGCGATATGACTTGGTATCGGCCGGTACGGATCGAAGCCAGTAGCGGTCTCTTTTTTTTGCGAAAGTTGAAAAAAATTCAAAAGAATAAAATAAAAATTAGAAATAAAAATAATATGAATCATATATAATTAAAGGTATGTTTAAGGAGCTCCATTGTGAATCTTCTCTTCAAAGATCACATAGTGGACTGCCTCGATAGCCTCTACCACAACCTGGAGTACTTGGACAAAGTTTATTTCTAAAGTCTAGGCTCCAGCTCAATCTGAACATGACCGACGGTCTCAACCATATGCCAACCTCGTCAGTCTTATCCCAAAACACACTGCTCTTTAACCCGGGTAGAAACTAGCTAAGAAGAAGTATTAATAGTGCAACTAGTCAATGATTCGTCACACTTGTAATACTTCCACTTGGCTGGTTTTAACATATGACTTGTAGGCTTGCATCAAACAAAGACAGCGAAATCTACTCCCAAATGCCACTTCCTCTTCTTTCTTTATCTCAGCTCTCCTCTTTCTCTCCTCTTCTTTGTTTCTTTCTTTCTGTCCACTATTTCTCTTCTTTCTTTCTGGTGTTGTGGTGGGATGAGATAGATTTTGGCGCGGGAGGGGGTGGGGATTATATAGCCTCCATACCCTCCCATGGCGCAAATACATTAAACAAACCCCACCCCCACATGCCATAGCTGGGTAAGCATGTGCAGCCCATGTGGAGGGAGAAAACAAAGGAACCCCCCTCCCCCCCCACTCATGTTGTCGGCCAGGTCCCGTACCGGCCGATACCACCCTAATTCGGCAGACACCAGCTGGTACATACCTGGTTTTGGCCCCGAGGGCTGATTTAAATCTGTTCGAGTGAAACCGGTACCTTAGTTCCAGTTTAGATTTATTAAGGCTTGCCAACAAAAATATTGAAGGAAGAAGACTTTAGTCGCTGCTTGAGAAGGCCCTTTCTTTTTATCAAAAGTAGCCCCTGAGTCAATGTAAACCCTTTTATTTTCTTATTATATGACATCGCCTTTTTTCTTATCTTTTCTGGAGAGCTAAAGCTCGAATCGATCAATGCCTTCTTGTTCCCAATTTTCCTCTGACCTTGCTACTTGGTTTCAAAAATACCGGTGGCCTTGGCCCTTGAGGGCTCCCTCGCTCTCACTCAAGGGTAGGAAGATGAAGGATAGATTGATTCACATAGCTTAGCAATATGAATTTGGTAAGAAATGAATTGATTCAACATCCTTGCATCCTTTCAGAAGTGCACTTAGCCATATTTGCGAGTGAATAGGAAGAGCGAGCTTCTTTATTTTGCAGGACCTCATCACATGTCCTGCTTCAGCTGGTACTTAAGTCCCCTACTGGGATTATTGATGCACCTTAATTCCCGTTTAGATCCCTCTAGGCGTGTCGACGGAAAATATTAAAGAAAGAGGGCTTTAGCTTTTGCTTGAGAAGGCATTCTCTCTATCGAGAGCCGCCCCTGTTTTTTTTTCTTCGTATTGTCGGACCTCACCTTTCCTCTTATCTCCCTAAAGCTCGAATCGGTAAATGCCTTCCCATTCACATTTTTCTTCTAATCACGCTATTTGGTTTCAAAGGTATCGATCACCTTGAGAGCTCACTCATTCTCGCACAAGGTCAGGAAGATGGACAGATTGATTGACATAGCTTTATTGTCTGAAGTAGAAAGCGGATTATACATGTCCCTCCCAATGCATCATTTTGATGTTATACGGGGATGAACAATAACTGACTAAGATTTGAGATTCTTGACTATTTGGTTGTGGGGGTTTGGAATATACTTGAGTGGAAACTTAGCAAAGATAAGTTTTGATCGAAAGGGGTGGTATGCGCTTCTTAAAAAACACACTATCCACTTTATGAAAAGACTTGTATATTATTGAAAGATATTCCTTGGAGATCATTGAATATTGACAGTGACATTGTCCTTAATAATAGTTACATCTTCATAATGCAAAAAATGGTGAAATACCACATATAAATATATAGTGAGGTCTTTTATTTCCTCTCTCATAGAACGTAGAAGGATTTATGTCCTAGATGTGATGCAAAGATTTCTTCCATCATTCTCCACGTACTTGGTCGCACATTCGTTCAGTGTTCTAAAAAGCGGCCCAGGCGGCGCCTAGGCGCTAGGCGGCCCCCCACCGCCTCACCTAGGCCCTAGGCGCTCCAGAAAAGCGACCAAGCTCCCAGGCGGAGCTAGGCCGCCTAAGCGGGATAGACGGGCCAGCGGGTTGAGGCGGGCTAGACGGGCTGAGGCTGGCCAAGCGGACCATGTTTGCTTTTGTTCTTGTTAATTACTCAATCTTGAATTATGGCTATATACTTGTTCTTTAAAATAATGGTTTGGGATAATCTTGAACTTATATTAATTTTTAAACATATATATATATATATATTATATGATATCAAAATAATAATTAAAATAATTTAAAAAAGGAAAAACGCCTAGGTGCTAGGCGGCCCCCCACCGCCCGCTAGGCGCTTTTTAGAACCTTGCATTCGTTATTTGTATCTATAGTGAATGAAGTGTTCATTTCATAAATGGGCAATGGCCCAAGTATATCCACAAGAGTGTGAGTCCTTCTACGGTTCTACCACATACAAAGAATATTTAACCCTACTATATATATACACATGTACAATATATCTCTAAATGCAACCGAAAATCATGGCGGATCAACCGCTGAGGGTTTGCTAATAAAATATTGAAAGCGTTATGAGGCTTGGTGAAGAAGTTGGGATGCTACTCAGTAGATGAGATGATAGGGAATTGGTATCTATAATGTGACCCTACATACCATAACCGATTAGAAGAACTCAAATTGTGACCAACAATACGATCTAGTTGCTCGAATTCTTCACTCGAATATCCATGGAAGGAAGAAAATCATGGCCATAGTGCCTGGAAGGCTTAGAGTGGGACGCCATAGCATGTCGGAAGAGCTGGCGGATTTGAAGACAAAAGCAACGGGATCGTCACACGATCCGTACAAATGAGATCTAGATTTGGGCACGGTTGGGACTCCAGATCAATCAAGGGTCAGCGATAAGATCTAGATCTGGGTACAGTCGAAGCTCCAAATCAATTAGCAGTCGGGGCAACGACATGATGGAAAGGCACAATGGATTGGGGAGGAGTGGATGTTGTGATGAAGGCAACAATTGTGTAATGCCGCCTGCAAAGATCTAGCAGCAAGGTACGACTGTAGAGATCCTTGTGGGACTTCAGATCTAGAATCCATGAAGCTCACTCGAGGAATCACGACAATGGCCGATCGGTGCGTAGGTGAGATCTTTGGCTTGGCGGAGGAAGATAGTTCGTGGGAGGGACGTCTTGACGCCTCCAGATCCATGGGAGAGATGGCTTGATGACAAGGAGGAAAATCAGAGACAGATGCCGCAACCTCACGGGACAATGACAAATCCTTCAAATGATCGTTGGTGGTGCCATGGTTTGTAATGAATGAAGTGTCCATTCCATAAAAGGGTAGTGGCCCAAGTATATATACAAGAGTGGTGTGAGTCCACCATACACAGAGAATGTGTAAGCTGACACATATATACACACGTACAATAAATCTTTAGCATCCATTAAACTATGCTTTGCAGTTATTTTTAGTGTATCCACTATGGTATCTAGAATTCTTCCGATGATTTTGGTACACCATTAGGTGTGATTTCTTACCTGCTACCTATTCCAAGAATGCAGCTTAGCAACGCCTCTTCAGCATTACCTGTCATGTATGAAGGCGTCGTAAGTGTTCATTGAATAGTCACCAAATGGATTTTTTTTTTTTGGAACGAGTCACCAAATGGATTTGAAAGCACTTCCTTTAAGCAGTGTGGTTTCTCTTCTAAATTTTTTTAAAATTTAGTGCGATGGCTACTTACCTTGCCAAAGAGGTGGTAAGAAGGAATAAATTGCTGGTATGTCGTTATCGTGATATCTCAACCCTCTATTGTCAAAGAATCATGTCGTATTAAGTGGCAAAGAAGAAATTTGTAAATCTGACTGGAGTTTGGACATTGGTTATAGTTATTGTGACGACCCAGATCCAATAGCCAAGAGCCAAGACTCCTGAGGCGGGAATGCCAAGATGGATGAGGTGACGTGACGTGACGTGTACAAGGCCATGAGTTAGCCCCACATCGCCTGGAGAGAAGGAGATCCAGAGCTGTTTATATAATTTTCCCGCCCAAACATAGAAGACGCATTTTAAAACCGTGCGCCGCTACGGAATTCATAAGAACTCCGTAGTTAAGCGTGCTCGGGCGAGAGCAGTACTAGGATGGGTGACCACCCTGGGAAGTTCTCGTGCTGGCACGGGCAAAGCGAACAAAATCGTATGTGTTTGGGGTGGATGTTACAAAATGGTATCAGAGCTGGTTCACCTCGCAATAGGGGGGTCTAACCCTACATGATGACGTGTAGCCCTAAGGGGAGTGGATTGTGACGACCAAGATCCAATAGCCAAGAGCCAAGACTCCTGAGGCGGGAATGCCAAGATGAGGTGAGGTGAGGTGTACAAGGCCATGAGTTAGCCTCACATCGCCTGGAGAGAAGGAGATCCTGAGCTGTTTATATAATTTTCCCTCCCAAACATAGAAGACGCGTTTTAAAACCGTGCGCCGCTACGGAATTCATAAGAACTCCGTAGTTAAGCGTGCTCGGGCGAGAGCAGTACTAGGATGCGTGACCACCCTGGGAAGTTCTCGTGCGGGCATGGGCAAAGCGGACAAAATCTTATGTGTTTGGGGCGGATGTTACAGTTATCTTATCAGCAAAAGTATCTATTATGGATAATTAATGTAAAATTTCATGCTCTAGCTTTCAAATAACTTAATTGTTGATGTTAGGCTAAAGTTTCATATAGCCTGTGTCGTTTAGTGAGATAATTGAAGAAAACAGAGAAAAATTCTGCATTCATACTTCTATTACTTGTGCATTATCAATATCATCATCGTTAGAAAGGACACTGCCGTGTTCTGTTCTGTCGACAAAGATAATGTACGGTATTAAACTATTCTTCGATGAAGTACAAAGGTTTGGGCATTAGGGTTCGGGTTCGGGTTCGGGTTCGGACTGGACAAAAAACGAACTGGTTCGGTAAAAACTATTTAAAACAAGAAATCGGGCTTGATTCAGCCTATTCGGCCGTTCAGGATTTGATTCGGCTAAATCAAGTCAAATTTGGATCACACATTCCTTACAAAGGCTAGCCTGCGTTTTTTTTTCCTGTTTCTAGTTGTTGACCAAGCCTCCATGCTAAGCAGCACATGAATTAATGGTCTTGCAGCATAAATTCCATACGTTGCTTGATTCTTTAATCCTTCCTACTCTATATGGATCATTGGCTATTTTTGTAAATACCGATTTTCCTTGCGACTAACAATATTATTTTTTTGCAGGAAAAATGGGGCAAGAACCTGTATATTGCTTCGATAAGCTATGGTCGGACCGTGTGTTGATGCTTGGCTGTACGAGCGAGAGGAGCGGAAGTTATCGCAAGACATTCAATTTTTGGAAGATGAGGAGCTTGTTCTAGGGTTCAAGCGTCGTGTGTGTGAGTTTGGATTGCGGCCGATCTATAATTACCCTTTATTATGAATGTGGGAAGATCGTGGCCGCTCGGCCTCCATGTAAAACAATGGCCAAGTTTGCGCTGCAGGCCGGCCGACCTTGACCCAAAGTTGAGGCTATTGTTGTGAAGATCCTTCTATATATATATATATATATATATAGATATATGTATGTATGTTGTTTCCTCTCTCATTCCTCCTCCCTTTTTGGCAATTGGTAGCCATGTGAGGCTTTCTTGATTGCAGAAGTACCTAAATTAGTAAGAAATGACAATAAGCCTGCAACTGTTTTGGTGGTTGTAATTGGCAAGGGAGATCATTATATATGATTTGAAGCATATGATTTCCTTTTCTTTGATTATATTGCATCAGAGCTTTATTCATGTGTTTGCACTTGGTATCGAGAAATTTTGAATTTTTTTTTTTTTAAAGAGGGGGGGGGGGGGGGGGGGGGGGGACATGGTGTTGAGTGCTTAATGTTAAGGATGGCTTATGTTTGCCTTTAGCGTTAAGCTCCTCCCCCTCTAATGTTTGAGAGTTTAGTCCTCGAGGAAGAATTTTTTTTTTTGCTATGGTATCGGAACGCTCCAGGTGCATCTGGGCTGTACGATTTGTACTGTACACACAACCATGACAGGTGCATCTCTCATATATTTTTTTTATATGCAATCTGATGGTTGAGATGCTTCCCTACACAATAGGGAATTGTCCAGATGCATCCGATCTCTACTTTTCATAACATGACATGCATCTAACTCATACCCTTTTATATTCTATGATTTCTATCCGACAGGATAACTCTAGGGAACGGTCGAGATGCTTCCGATCTGTACTTACAGTCATCTTACTCATACACTTTTTACATTCAATTCGCGGTCGAGATACATGTGTTTTTTACAGTCAATTCGTGGTCGAGATACATGTGTTCAGAGATACATGTGTTCAGAGATTGATCAATTCGTGGTCGAGATACATGTGTTCAGAGATTGATCAGCTCACCTGGTTGCTCGAATTTCAAAAAGTCAGCAAGGACCCATGGCAAAAAAACTATTCCTTTGCGAGGGACTCGATGTAAAACGATATTTATTTGTGTCCTTGCAATCTTATTTTATTTTCCCATCATTCAATTCGTTCCAGGTTTTGCTACTCTCTCTCTAAAAAAACTGAATCATGTACAAAACTTTAGGTTTGGGCTTGCAAAAAAGGCCAACCCGAGCGTTCTTGGCCGCATGTGTTCACCTAGGCGTCAGATTGGGGGAGCCCGACTGATGAGAGTTTGCTCGGGCACCGGTTTCGGCCCCCGAAGAAGCTACGGTGTGTGGGCAATCTCTGGGTTCCACAATGGATCTATTTCTACAGCTTTTCGGGTACTTCTATTCTCGGTGGTGTTTGTATTTCTCTCGTGTATCTCTTGGCGGGTTTGTCTTCGTCGTGATGTTGTTATGAGATTGTTGATGGTAGAGATACAATGTGCGAGATTCTGACAAACGGTGGTGACCCATCGCTGGGCTTTTGTAATCTCTTGAGAGTGAAATCCTATTCCTTGATTGCTTGCATCTCTCTTGTTGTGTTTGTGGGGTTATCATCTTCTCTGGTGTGTGATATCCAAAATCTCGACCTTGATCCCTTGTAACATCGCTTTCGCAAAAGACCAGGTGGTCAGATCTAGATCGTCGGAGTCTTCGGATCCCAATAAGTGGTATCAGAACCTCGGGTTTAGTGCAAGGTTTCAAAATAGGTGGAGCGGAGATGACGTCGAGCGGCGCATCCGTTCGACATATAGAAGTTTGATGGAAAGATCAACTTTGGCATGTGGCAAGTGCAAGTCAAGGATACGTTGATTCAAGCTGGGCTGCACAAGGTACTGAAGGGCATGAAGCTGACAGATATGAAGGATTGTGATTGGAAAAAAATACTATCTAAAGTTGGTTAGTGGAATTCGGCAATGTCTGGCGAAGAACATCTTGGCACACATGTTAGGCGAAGATTCGGTGGCGAAACTTTCGACAAAAATGGAGGAAGTTTACATAATGAAGTCGTTCACTTACCGTCTATACCTCAAGCATAAGTTGTTTACGCTTCAGATGTAGAATGGCATAGATATGAGCGAGCATATCAGCATCTTTAATCAGATTATCTCAGAGCTGGCCAATGTCGATGAAGATATGAATGATGAAAACAAGACATTACTTCTTCTGGGTTCTCTTCCCTCATTGTTAGAGCATCTACGGGTGACAGATGCTCAATGGGAAAACCATCAACTTCCAGGATGTTATGGGTGCATCTTTCTGAATATTTCTGTGTCAGATCCTTGATGAACTTTCTGATTTTCTGTTGTCCATGCTCTTTTACCCATCAAAGATGGTAGACCATCAATCACAGTTAAGCCCAGATTCTCCCAAAGCTGTTCCAAGAGCATCCAATAGATACATGAAGAAAGGTAAAGGGCCTTAAGTGGAAGTCAAACCATGACCAAAGGAATTAAATCTTGGACTATACTTCCATCATTTTGTAATTCACAGCTAGATTTTCGCAAAATGTGTATCGAAATAAGGCAGTCCTATAGTTTTCTATACACCAACCGATACCAATGGTATTGTGCAGCAATTCGTCTTTCCAATTCAATCACCAATAATCACTACACGAACATTTGCCGCTCTTGAAACTGTGAACTCCACTGGCATCCCTCACCGAGATTTCCCTCTGAGTCACAGAGGAAACAAACTTCAGAAAGGTATGACAGTCCCCACATAGATGGATGTTCTTCACAACCCGCAAGGCTTGCCCGGGACTAGCCATTAAAAGCCCATATGCGACAACCAGTTTGGCACTGTGATAGAAAAGGAAATCTTTCTTCTGGTATTCCTCCACCTCATGCAGAACAAAGCTCGTATCGGGCTCGTACCCGGCCTTCATGCACTCCAGGATCAAGATCTTCAACCCACTATGAATGTCTTTGGATTGAGGGTGTGATCCATCTCGTGCATAGAATGAATGGACTGCGTTCTGATGAATAATCCAGCTCCGTGCTGGATGCTTCCGGAATCCCTTTCCGCGCATCTCCTCCCTTACCTTCTCTGAGCAGTGCCACCTTCCGGAAGCTGAGTAAAGATTTGATACAAGGATATAGGTGGATGGATCATGTGGTTCCAGAGCAAGGAGACGTTGCACAGCCTGTTTTCCGAGGCTCAAGTTAGATCGCAATCTACAACTGTCAAGTAAGGCTCGCCAGACCAATGAATCGGGCTTGAATGGCATGTCATTTATTAGTTTTTGTGCTTCATCGAAGCAACCCCAGTACCCTAAAACATCAACCATCGCAGCATAGTGCTCTGAAGCTGGCTCTATGCCATAAGAGCTTGTCATAGAGAGAAACAGTTTGCGACAAGCATTAATAGAGTTTGAAATTGTGTATCTGTAAGCGGAGATAACTAAAACAAAGGTGATGAAGTCGGGATTTACACCCAACCTCTCTATGTTGTCCCACACATTCAAAGCTTCATCTCCCTGCCGGTGAAGAAGGTATGCAGAGATCAATGTGTTCCATGTCACGGTGTTACGTCGAGACATTTGATTGAAGGAACTAATTGCAGCATCCATATTCCAGCATTTAGCATACATGCTAACGACAGCATTGCCAACTTCGAGATCAGATAGAAAACCAGATTTAACAGCATAACAGTGCATTTGCTTCGCCATCTTGACGAATCCTAAGGTTCCACAGATTCCAAGAACCGTGGCTAACACGAATCCATCCATAATCTGCACATCATTTCTTTGTAACATCATGTGAAAAAGAGAGATTGCCTCATCCGGCTGCCCATTTCTAGAATGCCCACAAATCAGAGAAGTCCATGCGATTGAAAAGCTCTCGACATGGGTCCAACGCTCAAACATCTTCTTCGCATCTTCCATTCTACCACAATTGACGCACATATCCAGCAAAGCCGCTTCGACCTGAGCATTCGATTCACCCCCAACCTTAATCACGAATGTGTGAATCTGCTTGCTCTTCTTCACGTCAGAAACCATAGAGCAAGCATTGACAACGCTTGTTAGTGTAAAATCTGATATATCCACGGCGTCCTCCATGATTTCACGAAATAACTCTAGGCCACGAGGACCATCACCATTCCAACAAAATCCAGCTAAAAGGGCATTATACGATATATAGTTCCTCTCTGGCATCTGAGCAAAGATCTGCACTGCCGATTCTACCTGACCAAATTCCATATAACCAGTAAGCATTCCGGTCCATGAGATCACATCCCTCATGGGCATTCTCTGAAACACACCAACCACATCTTCTACACGGCCAAATCTTGTATAGAACCCAATAAGAGCATTGCTGACACTTAACTCTGACTCCAGGCCGATCTTAAGGGCATAAGCATGAACCGCCTCCCCTTCTGCCTGAGAAAACCCCTTCGCAACGGTCGACAAGAGGGTTGATAGCGAAATCGGGTCCCCGTGCTTTCCATCCATTTGCATATCTCTGAAGACGTCAAACGCATCACCATACCTACAGTCCTCAACCATACCCAGAAGAAGTGCATTCCACGACGAAACATCCCGTTCAGGCATTTCACCAAACATCTGGACGGCAGCTTCCACATCCCCACACTTCACATACATCCCCAAGAGGGCATTTGCAACATAAATACAGGAAAGGTAATGAGTTTTGATCGCTAAAGCATGAACTTGAGAACCCAACTGGGAATTGGATCCCCGGATGCAACTGGTCAAAATCGCGACGAAGCTGAACTCGTTCGGGTCGATACCGAGTTCCCGCATTCGGCAGAAGAGGCGGACAGCCTCGGGCCCTTGGCCACATTTGGCGTAGGCGGAGATGAGGGAGGTGAAGGAGACTACGTCCGGGAACCACTGGACGTCAAATGCCTTGCGGGCGTCGGCGAGCCGGCCAAGCTTGAGGTACATGGAGATGAGGGCGTTGACGAGGTGGGTGTCCTCTTCCCCACATGGGTGTTGCTGGGCCTTGGCGATAGAGGCATGTGCGGCTCTCCCGAGGGAGAGGTCTTGGTGCTGGACGGCGAGGCGAAGGAGGTGGCGGAGCTGGTGTGGAGGCGGTGGCGGCGGAGGGGTGTCGTCGTGAAGGGATACGGATTTGTGGAGGGGAAGGGGCGAGGTGAGAAGGGAAGGAGGGACCGAGGAGAAGTTTGAGGATTTGGGTCTACGAGGAGGGAGCGGTGGAGGGGGTCGCGGGGGGAGGAGAGAGCGGTGGAAGGGGGAGGAGAGTGGAGAGAAGGGGCGGAGGAGGGAATGGTGGTGGTGGTGGTGGAGGCCATCCATACATGAAATGCATAGTGATAAAGAGAGAAATGAGACACCATTTTGTACTTTATTTTTTATGACTAATTATCATGGGGAATATTTGTCAAAACTATTGATTTAAGGATTTTTTTTTCAAAAAAGCAATTTTTTTAGAGTTATTAACATTAGCACCTTAAAAAGGTTTCCGTTTAAAGTTAAGGATGTGTAAAGTTTGAACTTAACCTTAAGTCCCTGTGGTAGGATTTTGTCTAACGTGAGCTCCTTCTACTACGCACATGTATTAGCAGAAATTTTTAAATGATAGTTTTACCCCTACATAAAAAGTGTAAGAATCGTAGCAAAAGAGTTACAATTGGTAAAGACTAACAATCCGTTAGCAAAGAGTAAAAATTTGATATGATAAAATGTCTTAATTGTAGATTGATTGTAGTTGTATTTTTGGTCATCTAGTCACGATATGATTTTTTTTTTTCTGACAAGAAATGCATTTAACTATGCGAAACCAAGCTGATTCTATCTCGCACATAAAGAGTAACAATTCGGTAAAAAAGAGTAACTATTTGATCGTTGGATATAATCAAATTTATTTTTGATGAAAATATACAAAAAAAAGTTTTGTGGTTTTAAATCGAAGATCTGAAGTGATTTCAATTGTTTTTCATGCAAGGAATCGTTCATGTTCAATCGTTTGTGTTCAATTATTGGAAAAGATCTTGTTACTCGACACCGTCACCTTGTGAAACCATAAAAACATATTATTATTACTAATACCATTATTGGAAAAATTATTTGATTTTAAAAAAAGCTTGTAAATAATTCGCTAATTTTAAGTCCAAAAGAATGCATAACTTAAGGAAGTACCTAAGTAATTTACGAATAACTCATAAAATCCTGAATAATTTGTAAAATTCACAATCCTATGTTTTTGTCCCCTTATTACCTAATTTCCTTAGGAAAGTGGTGGGAAATTTCGAGTGGAATCCGATCCAAATCCATTCTAAATACCCCAGATCTGGTAGTAGGTTTTGATCCAAGATTCGATAAAAATTGATATGATTCAACTCGAAACACAATCAAATCAAACAAGGATTTGCCCTGATCCAATTCAATTAAGATCTGAATAACCCTTTAACATAAGTATATATGGAATATCAGCCTTAGATCTAATGTGTTGTGATTATTAAGGGTTCAAATTTGAATGAATAATAGATTTTTTTTTTTGAGAATCTCTTGATGAAATTGGAGGAGAAGAGGAGACCAGAGGAGGAGGAGGAGGAGGGGCTGGGGAGGAGGAGAGGCGGGGAGAGGAGGAGAAGGTGAAGGAGTAGGGGGGGACTCACTGGAGGAGGAGGAGCGGTGACGGAGCCGGAAGGAGGCCATAGGCACGCCCGAGAGGAGGCCGGGGGGATCGAGATTTTGTTGATTAATAGCAGGCTTTTTACCGATAAAAATAAAATATTCCGTCGGTAAATAATTATCTCTTTGCCGACGGATAAATTATAACCGTTGGTATATAACATCAACAATTTATTATATATAAAAAATTATAATACTGACGGGCAATTTTTTATCCGTCGGTAATATGTGCTTTTTACCGACAACTATAAAATAGGCCGTCAGCACAACTATTATACCGACAGGTAATGTGTTATCCGTCGGTAATAAATATAGTTATTTATCGACGGTACGATTACACCCGTCGATAAATAATATAAAATATTTCTTAATTATAATAATTTATAATACCGACATGTATAGTTTTATCCGTCGTAATATATGCTCATTACCGACAAATATTATAATACCCGTTAGTAAAACTATTATACCGACGAAAACATCGTGTCTGTTGGAAAATTATTAAATAATAGAAGTTATTATACTGACAGAAATTATAAATACCATCGGTAATAATCTATATTATACCGACGGTAATAATTTTTTCCGTCGGTAAAATACCTTTCTTTTGTAGTGAAATGAGGGGGGGTTTGGCTTTGACCCCTACCAGTTTATCAAGGGAAAAAGAATGTACTAATTATGTCTAAGAGACACCAACACCCGAGGTGGACCCCATTCAACACAGCTAACACTAATAACTCAGGAGTTACAAACAAAAAAAGTAAAAGACCCCTAAGTTCTAAGGCATTGAAGCACTTGATATTTCCAATTCACGGATTTGGGATAGGAAAGACCCCAAACCTTTCCCCTTAATGAACATTAGATTTCACTATATACCTCTTATTTGTCCCGATTTTCTCTTTCATTTTTATTCTTGGTGCTCTTATATAAATGAAACATTTCACTTGAATGAGCCCAGTTTTATTCAACATTCAATAAAAAATAAAAAAATTATTTTGAATCCTTAATTTAAGGAGGACTTATTAGTTTTACTTTTGTGATTTTTAAACAGATATTCGGATTCAAATCTCGGATTATCCATCAGATTCATACTTGAACTAAAGAAATCAATATCCATCGGATATTCATCCTAGTACTACTCTTGTCCAAACACGCTTAACTACGGAGTTCTTACGAAATCCGTTGTGGCGCACGGTTTTTACAACATATCTTTTATGTTTGGGAGAGAAAATTATATAAGTGGCCCAGAATCTCCGTCTCTTCAGGCGATGTGAGGCTAACTCGTGGCCTTGGACACCTCACCTCACATCATCCATCTTGGCATTATTGCCTCAGGAGTCTTGGCACTTGGCTATTTGGATCTTGGTCGTCACAATCCACCCCCCTTAATGGCTACATGTCAACATATAGGGTTAGAACCCCCATTGCGGGGAGAACCGGCTCTAATACCATTTTGTAATATCTGCCCCAAACACACAAGATATTGTCCGCTTTGCACATACCCGCACGAGAACTTTCCTAAAGGTTACCTATCCTAGTTCTTACGAAATCCCTAGTGGCACATGATTTTAAAACGCGTCTTCTATGCTTGGGAGGAAAAATTATATAGGTAGATCAGGATCTCCTTCTTTTTAGGCGATGTGAGGCTAACTCGTGGCCTTGGACACCACACCTCACCTCACCTCATCCATCTTGACATCACAGTCTCAGGAGTCTTGACTCTTGTCTTTTTGCTATTGGATCTTGGTTGTCACAACGTTCCTATACATATATTGACGTTCCAACAACAAATATTTGTTAACCAAATATTAGAGTAACTATTGTACTTGGTTCCATTCTATATGCACCCCCCGGTTTAAGTTTGACACCCGCATTTTTCGAGCACACACTCTTTTTTTTTTCTTCTGTGTTTGCACCTCCCCAATTACCCTCATTCCTTACCAACAACCATCCAAATCCCAATGCCACCCCATCCCCCCGCCTCCACCGTCGGCGTCTCTGTCCTCCTCTTCCTCCTATTTCCTCCTTCCATCTTTTCCAAGCCGAAACACTAAGCAATTTTCAGTGGTTGTCTGCCGACAGTGTCGACGTAGCCACCGACATTACCGGGTAGATGTTGGTGGGTAGTCCCCAACATCGATAATGTCGGTGGCTACCCCGCCAAAACTGTCGGCAGGCAGTTACTGACACTTTTTCTAGTGTGGCTTAGTATACTATAAGGAGGAGGAGGAAGGAAGGAAGGCAGCGAAGGAGGCACTAAAAAGGGAGCGACGGGAAGGGACGATGGTAGAAGGTGGGGGGGGGGGGGGGGGGGGGGGGGGTGCGGTCAGGGGTGGAGGGGGATGAGGTTGTCTGTAGGTAAGGGACGTGGACAATTTGGACATTAAAATATTTTAAAAATAAGGGAGGTGCCAAACTTAAATCGATGGGTATATACAGAACGCGCCTCGTACTAAAGTACTTGATAGGATTGTAGATTCAACGCTGGCTTCATATGTGGTCGCTCCCACTATTAACAAACCATATAGTAGTAATATACAAATGGGATTGCCAACTGAGATAGCACACTCATCATGGCTGAGTCTTCTTTTATAAAAATGGGTGACTTAAGGATTTATCGAACCAACGGGCTCTTGTCCGAGTGGTACTTCCTCTCTCCCTCGTTGGAGAGGCTCCTTGTTCGACTCCCGGTATTGACACCGCAGAGCGAACCCTCAAGGCTGCCTTGTTTGGGCATGCGGATTCTGGCTGTTGATGTAATGGTCATGGGATTATAAATAAAAATAGCAATCATGTCGCCTCCCCCTGTTTCGATCTCTGGACCTCTTTGAGCCCATGCTCTAGCGCCTTATTCCCCGATCGCCTGACCGGTCCATTAAAAAAAAAAGATAAGGATTTATCGATATTTGTACCTCCAAAAAAATCCATTAATCTTGCGTCAACCTTTGAAAATTGGTTCCTAAAATGTGATCCTGACAACTTGGTAAGTGAGGGGCATGCTAAGAAATATAAATATCACTTGGTGGATAGGGAGACGTAGCTTATTGGTTACTTAGTTTAAACTAGGGGTGCAACTCGGGTCGGGTTGGTTCGGGTTTGAGCCAACCCGGAACCGAACTGAACTAGTTCGGTTCTACCATATTGAAACCCAAACCAACCCGACTTGGGTATAGACCCAAACCAACCCAACCCACACCAAGGTCGGGTTGATTCGGGTCGGTTCTCGGGTTGAGAGTTGGTTTAAAAAAATAATGATCATCGGCTATTTACTAGCAAACTAAAGGTCCATGCTGGGCTTTAGGCTTTAGCCACCCATTAAGTTCTCTTGGTAATTGGTTCAATGTTAGCAAACAAATAACGTTTACTCAGGTGCTAGTGTGATGGAGCCCAAGAGTCCAAACCCGTGACATGTATATGTGGATTAATATATAAGAGTTCGGTTCTCGGGTTGGGTCAGGTCTACCCGAGCCTCAACCCGGATCCGACCCGTATTTAATCGGGTCCACAAAACTCAGCGCTGTCCCACTCCTCCGACATCTCCGACACCGCTCGATCTCTACCAACAGGGCCCTCAATTGCATAGTTAAATCCCAAGTACATGATATTTTAGCCAAACAGAAAAAACTACATATGAAGGGATTAAACCCTATATATCTTAAATCCCCCTTATTTTTTATTTTCTTGATAAATTCCAAATACCTCATCCAAGCTCACCCTAAAAGTTCCCCATAAAGAAGAAATTATTGGTCAAGATCTTGTTACTCGGCGCCGTCAACTCAACTTGTGAAACCATAAAACATATTATTATTAATAATACAGTAATTGAAAAGATTAGTTGATTTAAAGAAAAGCTTGAAAATAATTTGCTAATTTTAAGTCCAAAAGCATGCATAACTCAAGGAAGTACCTGAGTAATTTACGAATAACTCATAAAATCCTGAATAATTTTTAAAATTCAGTACTATGTTTTTTGTCCCCCCAGTATGTAATTTCCTTGGGAAAGTGGTGGGAAATTCCGAGTGGAATCCAATCCGAATCCGGTCTAAATACCCCGGATAGTAGGTTTTAATCAAAGATTCGATAAAAATTGATCTGATTCAAATCGATACGCAATCAAATCAAATCTGGATTTACCCTGATCCAATTCGATTAAGATCCGAATACCCCTTTAAGATAAGTATGGAACATCAGCCTTAGATCTAAGGTGGTGTGATTATTAAGGGTTCAAATTTGAATGAACATTAGATTTTTTTTTTTTTGTCTTAAGAATCTCTCTCGATGAAATGAGGAGAGGGGGGGGGGGGGGGGGGGGGGGGGTTCGGCTTTGACCCCTACCAGTCTATTAAGGGAAAAAGAATATACAAATTATGTCTAAAAGACACCAACACCTGAGCACCCGAGGTGGAACCCCATCCAACACAACCGACACAAGTAGCCCAAGAGCTACAAACAAGAAAAGCAAAAGACCCCCAAATCCTAAGACTTTAAAGCCCTTGATATTTCATAGATCTGGGCTAGAAAAGACCCCGAACCTTTTTCCTTAGATTTCACTATATACCTCTTATTTGTCCCGATTTTCTCTTTCATTTTTATTCTTTGTGCTCTTATATAAATGAAACATTTCACTTGAATGAATCCATTTTTATTCAACATTCAATAAAAAATTAAAAAATTGTTTTGAATCCTTAATTTAAGGAGGGCTCATTAATTTTCCTTTTGTGATTTTTAAACGGATATTCATATTTAAATCTCGGATTATCCATCGGATTCATACTTGAACTAAAGAAATCAATATCCATCGGATTCAGATCGTTCAAATTCTCAATCGAATCGGATTCGGATAAACCTGATCCGGTTCAAATCCGACCCGTTGACAAGCCCAAGTAGGAAACCATAACCAACCATCTGATCAAATAAAACAGCAATCAAATAATCAAATAGAGAAAGGAAGCCTGTAATGGAACAACATGGTGCTATTAGTCATCAGGGCAAGCATGACTACCCACCAAGAATCAAACCACGATTCAGATTCCCAAGAATTCAATATATGGGATGTAATTCAATTCCAACTAGAAATGGGAAGTGAAGAATTGTATCCCTGTCAAGGCTGCAGAACTTCTAATGGAGACCGGGAAATCATTTTCAAACATGGAAGCACACGATGTTCGATGCCGCCGACACGTCGACACTTCCACGATCTGCACACAGAGATGATCAGAAGACTGGATAGCCTGTTTGGGACTCCGATCCACACTCCTTCGACAGTTGGCGGCCGCTTTGTCTGTTCCACGAATAACTTGCAGAGATGGGTCAATGGCTCATATGATAAGACATCCACAGGATTGGTTGCCGCCGGCACCGTCATCTGATTCCCCTGATTCACTGTTGCAGACAACGAATTGTTCAAAACAAAACAATGATTTGTTTCTATGTATAAAAAAAGAGGGGGAAATGCGACACCAATATCGAGTAGAAACATCGATCAGGAGCATCCTGATGTGGCACTGGAACAAAGCTACCCATCCTAACCGGTGAATCGCATATTCGCACTCACCCGATGTTGGAATAGCATTACTCTTAAAAAATTATATGAGCTCTCATAAGCATTTTTCGTATCACTTATCTTCCAATTCTGATCTTTCCTTTAATGACTTAGTCTCCTACTTTGAGAAAATAAGATAGAGATCTTTCAAAAAAAAGAAAATAAGAGAGAGAATATTGGAATGCAAGAAAAGGATAAAAAGCATAGCCAATAACTACCTAAGCTATAAAAGTTAAACCTTGTGGGAATATAATTTCATTGGGAAAATTACACTTTGACCACCTGAGGCTTATGCTTATTACACTCCCCCCCCCCCCCCCCCGAGGTTTCTGAAATTACACTATGAACCGTGATGTTTATTTGTCAAAAACTTATTATAACCACGGCTTGCTAACGACGAAGTTATAATAAAGCGTATTTCATATTTTCTTACATGTTATAACGGTAAAATGATCCTTAAAAGTTGAGATTTGTCAGAGTGCAATTTCAGCTCTTTGTCAAGTAATTTATACCACAAAGATGAATCAAATTCTCTATATCAAATATTAACTTCTACCATCTTCCTCTAGACTTTTTCATATTCTAGAGGAACATTGGAAGGTTGCTCCATGGTTGCATGAGCTTAAACTGCAGGACCAACAAAGCAGTTCACCCTACCCACCGACTGGCCTTTTAGGTTCCTAAGCATGTCCCTCTCTTGCATAGTTACCTTGGTTAGGTGTCTTGCACCAATCTTAAAGGATTGATGTAAATTTGACAACCGGTCTGAAAATTCTTGTTGATCTTCCTTATAGTCGGCCCCATCTTTGATGTGATCGACTTGGAGACGATGATGATGATGCAAAAAGTTTAACTCTTTTCAGCTGCGGCAGTATCATATCATTATATCGGCCTTGTATCAAGGCTTATTATCTTTTATATTTCAAAAGCTATAGGAGATGGAATCAATCACTCTCCTCTCATCAAAGAATGAAGCCAATATACTGTCTATTGAACTCAGTCATATGAATGGGCCATGTATAGCCTAAATAAAATCGAGTATACCCCATAACATTCGTATAAAATAAAGGCTAGATCAATATACAATAAAGGCTAGCTCAATGTACATCATCCACCAAGAGCTTGCCAATGGAATGATGGCCGTCTATGAAAGGAATTTCAGATCCATCGATGAAAAAGAATGTGTAATAGCCAGGTAGGAGTGTAGAATTCGTAACCCAGGTGAAAGTCTAAAGTATAAACTGAGTGTTTGTGTATAAGATATATATAATGAATAAAAGGAACAAATCAGTTGCATAAAACAACGGTATACTTTGAAAGTTTGAATCATCAGTGGTCTAGAACTCCTGGAGATTCACAAGCAAGATAGCTCAGAGTGACATGGCTGTACACACATGGTTGGATGAAGTTATTAGAGATGCTTAAGATAAGTAAAGCACATGGAGGGAGGGAGGGAGGGAGAGAGAGAGAGAGGGAGGGAGGGTGGGAGGGTAGACAAATGGTATAAGAGCTTCTTGTTTCTGTGCTTCTCTCTATAATCGACTAGGAAGGTCGACATCCGGGCTTACGGACATCCGTTACAAATACAAGGATGGTTGGTATCTTTTGTGTTCTCTTGTCTGATTTAGAAAGGGACTGAAAAAGAGAGAATGGAAAGGGGGAAGGGAAAAGCATTTGAGTGGAAACCTCGTAACTTCTTGGAGAGCTTCAATGTTACAGTTTCGACCTTTCAAGCTTGTAAGTCTTGTGAGCTTCTAGCCTCTTCTTCCACATTACTCCCTTAACAAGCTTATTTTCCAGTTTAGGTAATGTGCTTAAAATCCCGGAATTGTGTATTCCGGATGGAATCACGATAGATCTAGGGATATTTTGTTGTTGATGCTATTATCGAAGATGAAAAGATCCAATTAATTTTTTTTCCTTTTGATATGCCTACCATTACATTAGGTGGAAAGGCATATGTTGTAAGCATTTTGGTGATGGCAGTGGCAACAGAAAAGATCCAATCTCATCCTTCCTTAAATATATAAAGTGTGAAGTGTTGTGAATTTTATGATTTGTGGAAAAGTGTGAGAGTCGTGAGGAGGGTTTGTAAAGTGAGTTGGATTTATTCTTTGATGAGAAATCAATCAAGAGATAAGGAATAATCAACCATTGGCAAATTGTTTTGCCAAATATATTAGCTAAATCCATTGAAAAAATCATTTGCAAGAGTGAAGGAAGAAACATCCTTCGAGTCTTTGACTCTCTGAGGACTGATGTGCCACAACCAAAATAACACATTCAAACAAAAGCATTCAAGCTCATAAAGCCTGCCTATTATTTATAGATAATTTTTTATTTTTTTTGTTATTATTATTTTTTGTAATTTTTTCAAAAAAAAATTATAGGCTGATATTGATTTCGACTGTTATTGAGTCGTATCACCAGTATGTATCGGTTCTCGGAGCCAACCGATGCCAATACCAATACCCACGTTTTAAACCTTGGTGGGTGGTTGCGAAAATGAACGGGGTTTTATCTAGGTGTGTGGTTGTGTGGTCTACATTGCAGGTGGTGGGTTGGCCGTGGGAAGAGGAAAACTGGGCTGGGATGAATATGGCGTTTGGACCGAGTGGCGAGCTCAGAGCAGGTGCCAGGTATGGTGGTGCACGAGCGGTGGGTAGTTGGTGGTGATGGGTAGGAAACAACGGGATTGTTGGCTATGGTGGGGATTGAAATTGATCGGTTCAACACCATGCGAGGAAACACTTATCAAGAACAAACATGCATAACTACAATTTATTCATTCTATAAAAATATAGAGGGCTTTGGGGGTCTTTGAATAACCCACCAAGCAGTTAACTGGACTTGTCCCTAATCAATATGGGACTAAAAGAAACTAAACAAGCCAAAACATTTATGCAAAAAATTAGCCTAATAAATGGCTCCCAAAATAACATAAATAACAAATAAATAAGCACCGGCTCCATCTAAGAAGGGCCATCTAGTATGGGTTGAGCCTGGGCTCGGATGTAGGCGCACTCTTGTTCCCCATCGCATACTAGCTAGAATAAAAAAATAATGAAAAATATGTGTTTCATCGAGAAGATGGAACACAGACTAGCAGGGTGGAAAGGAAAGAATCTATCCATCGAAGGAAGGTTGGTTCTAATCAATGCAGTGCTATCCCTTATCCCCTCCTACCACATCTCCATCTATTTCCCCCCGAAATGGGTTTCAAAGAAGATTGATTCTATCCGTATCAAGTTCTTGTGGAAAGGAGCAGATCCTAACTCTAAAGTCTATCACTTGGCAAAATAGGGCACGATGTGCAAGTCCAAGCAGCAACGGGGAATGTGTATCATCAACATAAGAACACAATAAGGCTCCGCTGGGGAAGTGGTGGTGTATATTACATAATGACCGGCGATAGCTGGAGTTCTATCATTCGTGGTAGATACTTCAAGAGACTTTACCCGATGCAGAAGATGCCGATCATCAGGAAAAAAATTTCCCTTTCTGAAGAGGCATCCAAAGAGTAGGAAGAATATACAGATGCGGGATCAAACTAATAGTCAGGAATGAAAAATCTACGCTACTATGGGCGAATATATGGCTGAGAGAAGGCTCACTAAAGAATTGGTACCCCAACCTTTACGATATAGCATAAAACAAGGTCTTAGTTCGCTTTCAATGCAGAATAAAAAATGGTCTCACTCTGGGATATGAAATTCAGAAGGAATATTCCCCCACACCTCATGCATCAGATTCAAGAGATTATGGATAATCTCAACATTATCTTCGTGAAGGTGCAACAAGAAAAATCTTCTTGGAGGTGGAATCACTCAGATAACTTCACAGTCAATAAGTTCATCAGCACCGGAGGCATCATCTTCCCTATAGCCTCAACTTTGTGGAAAACAAAGGTGTTCCTAAAAATACGGATCTTCATATGGTTAGTCACCAAAGATAAGTTGCTTACCGAGATAAACTTGAAGAGGAAGAACCCCAATGTGACAAACACGTTGTGTGCTCTATGTGGCAATAACAATGAAGACGTTAATCACCTTTTCTTGCACTGTCCCTTCGCCAATTGGATATGGAAGCACCTGAAGACTAGGCTTCACATCAAGGGCAAACCAGGGACACTTTTTCTATGTGGACCATGTGGAGAAAGAAGATGATAAAAGGCCCTCTAAGGATGGGACTTCCTAGTAATGGCAATCTGTTGGAGCGTCTGGAAAAAAAGAAACAACAAAATTTTCCGCAACATCTCATCAAACAAAGAGATAATGCTGAAGATTATTGGGAGTAAATTGAATCAATAGACGGTGGCGCTCCATGGCAAGGAAGCAAAGCAGGTGGAGACAATTATATGTGCTCTTTTTTTAAAATTTCCTTGTTATCCTTGTAACTCTGTAATATTCCACTTTTTCTAATGAGTATGTAGGCCCCCCATCCACTAAGAGGGATTTCTCAAAAAAAAATTCTTCTTCCACATGCAATAGAAAACCATGAAGGCAACTCCCAAACAGACCCACCAATTACTGAGTTACTCTAAATAAACTCCTGATTGCCACTAAGTTTGATATGAAACTGTAAATTGTAGAACAAAATTACAAAAACATGGGCAAGCTTGTACCTATTGTTATAACAATGCAAGATGCCAAAAATGAGAAAATGTCATAAGAATAATGTTCAATGCATACTATTACCTAATTAGGCCACCGTCATATATTAGCTTTTTCCTCTTTTAGTGATGATACCAAAACAAAAACACAAACATTCTATATATGTGTGTGTATATAAATCTTAAATTTTAGAACTTTTCATAGTGGTATTTGTTCCCAAAATTAAGGTGTTCGTTGAATGAATTCGCAGATGACAAATCCAGTAAAAAATAAAGTTTACTCAATAAAACTCATAATTTGGACATGCCCTAACCCATCTGTACCTATATAATAAAACCCCAATGTCAAACAACTAGGTCATGGCAACCTTCTCATCCTTCACTAGGTGCCACGTGGCAACCTCCTCTCCCCCCCCCTCTCTCTCTCTCTCTCTCTCTCTCTCTCTCTTTCACACACGCAGGGTGTTTATTTTTTTAGCCCGGGTTGAGACCAGGCCCAAACAACTTGTTCCATAAAAAAAAAGAATCTAATTCTGATCCCAGCAGGAGACGGGCACATGAGTCCTGCGGGCTTGGGCGCAAGATGCACAGAAGGCCGGTAGGCTCTAGGCTGGCGGACGCAGGGCGCAGCACGGAAGGCACAAGAAGCCGGCGGCTCAGGAGGCCGACAGATGCAGAAGGCCACATGGGAGGCCGCGCGAGCACAAGGGCAGAGTGCAGGAGGCCTGCGGGCACGAGAGGCCACACAGGAGGCAGAGAAGCCGGTGATTCAGGAGGCCGCGCAGGCACAAGGGCCTGGCGTGGGAGGCCTGCGGGCACGAGAGGCCACACAGAAGGCCATTGGGCTTGGGAGGCCGCACGAGAGACCGACGGGCTCGAGGGGAGACCGGCAAGCTCAAGGGCAGGTCGCACGGGAGGCCGCATGGGCTCGAGGGCAGGGCACGAGAGGCCGGTGAGCAGGGAGCAGGCACGGCTGCGGAGGGGAGAGCGCTGGGATCAAACCCGCTTTGATACCATGTAACCAAAGCCCTAAACGATGCGAGAGAAAGAGAGAGAGAGAGAGACAGCTAGGGTTTGGAAGAATGGTGATAATTCTCATTACGACAAATAGCCATGAATATATAGGCACATACATGTGTAGGGAATGAGTCCTGTACACCAAACTCATATGTATAACCTACAATATACATTAACAATATGAAAAGCATCAAACATACCAATAAGTAATTCAACCGAAAAAAAATTCATATCCAAGAATATGCCATAACTAGAAAAGATCAACATAAAAAGAACTTAGACATTTATGAATAATAAATTGAAGATGAAGGAGAAACCTACATGGGTTCAAATTCCCTAATCTCGACGAGTTCTTTCCCCGAGAAATCCACCCACTTCACCCTTCCCTTCGTGACACCTTTCGAACCCAAGCCCCTTGGCTTCTTCAGGATGCTCTTCGGAGAAATCTCAACCTTCCCGTCATCCACTCCACACTTCTCGGCCTCAACTCTAGGATCAAATAACTCCTTTTCCAGAACAAGAGAAACTGATGACGGGCTCGAAGAAACCTGCTGGGCATCCTTGAATTTCAACCGGCCGGGTGGGTAAAGGCGGCGGGGTGGCTTGGAGGAGCAGATGAAAGGGCAATAGATACAGGAGGAAAACCTCATCAAAATTGCTTGGAAGCAACAGATCACCACCACTTGAAACCCAATTCATGACCCCCCAAAGAAAATTTAAAGATAACAAGAAGTCACACCATCCAATCCCTAGACTTGATCCCTTTCAACTCTCATGGAGAAACCCACATCAATCTCCTCAACAAAACCCCCAAGGGTCAACATCCAAACATGATCAGCTGA
The DNA here is from genome assembly GCA_947650365.1 of Chamaelirium japonicum. Lineage (NCBI taxonomy): Eukaryota > Viridiplantae > Streptophyta > Magnoliopsida > Liliales > Melanthiaceae > Chamaelirium > Chamaelirium japonicum. The sequence goes on along the minus strand of OX393550.1, from coordinate 98,133,593 downwards.
TCAAGAACACCTGAGACCCAATGCATTCCACTAGCAACAGAAAACCCAGATTCGGATTTCGAAAAAAAGACAGGATTTTGATCTATTAACACTACTTCAAAGCAACCCAGAAGGGATTTTCTGAGGACTCCTCCATCACCAAATCTCAGGACACTGAACTTGCCTTGCAACCGATAAGCGACTCCCCAAATCTCTTCTTGATATCTGGGTTTGTTTTGAAACAACAAGAAGCGATATTGGTGGAGAGAGAGAGGAGAGAGACTAAATGTTGAATGGGTTTTTGTTAGGGACATCCTCTGTGTGGGTTGTAACCAATCCTTAAAAAGCAACCGACAACTGTTTGAAATTCTCATAATGACATCTATGCCCTCAATCATTACAGCTTTTGGGGGGTGGGAAACGACTGGATAAGGAATCCACACGCTATTACCGGATGTAGATATTCAGAGAGTAGTCGCGTGTTTAAAAGCTGTTGACCTTTAGAACCCTCCACGAAACCAACTTTCTCTTGTTTTTTTTTTGAGAGGTTAACTTTCTCTTGTTTGATTGTGTTTAGGGTGGAAGGTCCAACGGGTCGGGTTGAGACATAGGTATAAGGGTAGAACACCCGATATTAATCCGACCTGTTTAATAAACGGGTTAAAAACTTAAACACAAGCTCGACCTGTCTAATGAACGGGTTGTCGTTGTAGACACATAAATCGTGTCTAACCCGGACCCGACTCGCATGCACTAATGCGGAGGTAAACCCGACACGCACTCGGACACGGACCTGACTTGCATGCACCAATGCGTAGGGATGGCAACGGTGCGGTTTAAAACCGTAAACCGCGGAAAACCGCACCGCATGGTGCGGTTTTGGTTTGCCCAAATATAAAACCGTCGCGGTGCGGTGTGGTTTCGGTGTTGCGGTGCGGTTTCGGTTTTGCCCAAAACCGTAAAAAATCGCACCATTTAGACCATTATAATATTAAACCGCGGTGCACCGCACCGCATGGTGCGGTTTCGGTTTTATATATGGTACACCGTCGCGGTGCGGTGCGGTTTCGGTGTTGCGGTGCGGTTTCGGTTTTGTCCAAAACCGCACCGAAACCGCACCGTTGCCATCCCTACCAATGCGGAAGCAAACCCGACACGCACTCGGACTTGGACCTGACTCGCATGCACCGACTCGGTGGCAAACCCGACACGCAAACCGGACCCGACCCGCACCAAACAAGGGGCCGGGTGGGCCCATCCCCAAGTGGGGCTCACCCGCCCCCCCTATAGAAATCCGAACCCCTTTAGGGGGGTGACCGGCCATGCAAAAAAAAAAGGGAAAAGAAAAAAAAGAAAGAAAGAAAGAAAGATAAGAAAGGAAAGAAAAGAAAAGAGAAGAAAAGAAGAACCCTCCACGAAACCAACTTTCTCTTGTTTTTTTTTTAGAGGTAACTTTCTCTTGTTTGATTGTGTTTAGGGTGGCAAAGGCCCAACGGGTCGGGTTGAGCCATAGGTATAAGGGTAAAACACCCGATATTAATCTGACCTGTTTAATAAACGGGTTAAAAACTTAAACACAAGCTCGACCTGTCTAATGAACGGGTTGTCGTTGTAGACACATAAATCGTGTCTAACCCGGACCCGACTCGCATGCACTAATGCGGAGGTAAACCCGACACGCACTCGGACACGGACCCGACTTGCATGCACCAATGCGTAGGGATGGCAACGGTGCGGTTTAAAACCGTAAACCGCGGAAAACCGCACCGCATGGTGCGGTTTTGGTTTGCCCAAATATAAAACCGTCGTGGTGCGGTGTGGTTTCGGTGTTGCGGTGCGGTTTCGGTTTTGCCCAAAACCGTAAAAAACCGCACCATTTAGATCATTATAATATTAAACCGCGGTGCACCGCACCGCATGGTGCGGTTTCGGTTTTATATATGGTACACCGTCGCGGTGCGGTGCGGTTTCGGTGTTGCGGTTCGGTGTTGCGGTGCGGTTTCGGTTTTGTCCAAAACCGCACCGAAACCGCACCGTTGCCATCCCTACCAATGCGGAAGCAAACCCGACACGCACTCGGACTTGGACCTGACTCGCATGCACCGACTCGGTGGCAAACCCGACACGCAAACCGGACCCGACCCGCACCAAACAAGGGGCCGGGTGGGCCCATCCCCAAGTGGGGCTCACCCGGCCCCCCTATAGAAATCCGAACCCCTTTAGGGGGGTGACCGGCCATGCAAAAAAAAAAGGGAAAAGAAAAAAAAGAAAGAAAGAAAGAAAGATAAGAAAGGAAAGAAAAGAAAAGAGAAGAAAAGAAGAACCCTCCACGAAACCAACTTTCTCTTGTTTTTTTTTAGAGGTAACTTTCTCTTGTTTGATTGTGTTTAGGGTGGCAAAGGCCCAACGGGTCGGGTTGAGGCATAGGTATAAGGGTAAAACACCCGATATTAATCCGATCTGTTTAATAAACGGGTTAAAAACTTAAACACAAGCTCGACCTGTCTAATGAACGGGTTGTCGTTGTAGACACACAAATTGTATCTAACCCGGACCCGACTTGCATGAACCAATGCGGAGGCAAACCCGACACGCACTCGGACCCGGACCCGACTTGCATGCACCAATGCAGAAGCAAACCCGACACGCACTCGGACCTGGACCTGACTCGCATGCACCGACTCGGAGGCAAACCCGACACGCAAACGGACCCGACCCGCACCAAACAAGGGGCCGGGTGGGCCCATCCCCAAGTGGAGCCCACCCGGCCCCCCTATAGAAATCTGAACCCCTTTAGGGGGGTGACCGGCCATGCAAAAAAAAAGGGAAAAGAAAAAAAAGAAAGAAAGAAAGAAAAGAAAAGAAAGGAAAGAAAAGAAAAGGGAAGAAAAGAAGAAAAATGAAACAAATACCGCCATGCGCGGGGGGATGTTGCGTATGACGTCTACGTAAGTGTAGATCTGTGCCGATCTCTCGATCCGATGGACAAGAAACGAAGCCGGGTCGCCATCGACTTTATGTGCAAGATTCAAAGAAAATCCAAAAATGATTGAGCCATAATTACCTCGCCAGAAAAGGAAAGCAAATAAAGGTTTATTCCCCTCTTCAATTGAAGAATAAATCTTGGGTAGTTATGGGAGAGATATTAAAGGGACCCAAATAAACTTCCCATATCTCTCCCCTCCCCCCTTCACCTATAAAGCAAAGCGAAAGCCAGAGCCACACCAAAGCCAAGCCAAAGCCGAAAGCCAAAGCCGACACCAACAGCACGATCGACGCCGCGAACCGATGATCAAGGACGCCAAGGTCAAGCAAGAATCGAGGAAGACACGAAGACCGAGGAACGAAGCCAAAAACCCCATAGCCGAGAAAGCACGACGCACGGAAGGGACAAAAGCAACGGCGGATACTCCTTAGCCTCTCAAAAACCCTCACCCTGTAAAGACCTCTGTCCTGAGCAACCCCTTCAGAGCTCTCGCACGAATACCACATGGAGATGCGGATCAAAGGGACCCTCCAGAGGATCTCTCCCACAATCTCCTGATCAATATTCGTCGCACCCGGCTCACCACCCCCGAGTCCCCGGGTCCCGGCATCTGTAATCTTCGTGTGTTTGCGATAAAGACGACCCGGATATTTTTCTGCGCATACAGTCGTTTTAGCCCGTTTAATAAATGGGTCGGGTTGACACACGACCCATTTAGTAAAAGAGTCAAATCTGGTCAATCGGGTTATAGGTACAAACCCAAACTCAACCCATTAAATAAATGGGTTAGTCAGCCCGTTTATGACCCAAACCCGTTTAGGCCAAACCCAAACTAAGTATGGGCACTGAACCGCCGATCTGATCCAAATCGGTTAAGCCATTAACTTAAATTATTAAAGTGAATAATATATACAATATATGTGCAATATCATTTTTGTTTTTGAGAAAAATGACATCCCTATATTGGGAGGAGGTTAGGTAGACCCTGACCTGTGTATTAAATAATAAAATAAAATAAATAGCACAAGTATTCTGAATAATTGAGTACCAAAAATTAGGGGTGGGACTTGGGCGGGTTCAACCCAAACCCGATTCGCCCAACCCGAACAATGGACAAATATGGGTAAAGCTAGTTAAAAACTTGGACAGATTTGGACAAAAAAAAATATCAACCCGATTTCAATTTGGATGGGTTTGATCACCGGTCTTCCCAACCCGAGAATGCCAAGTATAGTGACATACTTGCATCGCTTGGAACTCCTTGTTATATTTCTATGCTTTGGTAGTTTTCTTTATGCAAATCCAAGACTGTCTATTTGATGTTGAATACTAAAAATTCATTTGAAATATGTGAGGATATAGATTTGAGTTTATGTTTTCTTTATGCAAATTAAAGATATGTTGGTTTTTTAATGCAAATCAAAGATCTGTTGGTTATTTTTTCCCCATTTGTTTATGTTTCACAAGTATTTCTAATTGTGCAACCTGCCCAACTTGTTCATTTTTTTGCAAATTGGGCAACCTGAGCAACTTGAATGGGCTTCCACGGGTTCCCCGGGTTTCACGGGCAAAACGGGTTAAGGTTTTTGTAAATCGGGTAGGGCATGGGTAGACCCTTCAACCCGCCCAAGTCCCACCCCTACCAGAAATCCCAAATCCCGAAATTACAAAAAAAGTACATAGCCTAATACCTGGACATGATTTTCGCGATAAATGACCGAAGCCCATTATGCTAGAGACTGATACCTTGAGAGATCAACCCATTAAGAAAGCTAGTGTTGTCTTTGTAGTGCGCGCTCAAGCCTCATCACCTTGTATATGTCCTCTGACAAATTGAGGCTGCAATACCGTCCCAACTGCTGAAGAGCCTCAACTGGAGTCGAGCAGATTGGAAGGGTCGGATCTCCTAAAGAGGATAGGCCTAATTGGGATGGTTGATTGTGCATGCCTAGCTCAAAGGCTCTGAATCTAGATCGATGTGAAACCCTAGCTTCAATCGATTATGTCCTGAGATTGGTCGGGCGAGGGCTGCGACGCATGTTTGGTGGGATCGATACCCTATCCTTGGCATGCTCCTCCTCCAAACTCTCTTGCTGCTCTTGATGGTCGTATGGGAGGTGTTTGCTAGTTGTGGATTAAGGCAGGGAGACCCCTTATCACCATACCTCTCCCTCTTTGTCACCCTAGTTATCCAATGGGTGATGGATCAGAGTTTGGATGAGGGTGATGTTGACAGGTTCTCTGTTCGAAGGGGGAGCTCACCTGTTAGTACCCTTGTCTATGCTGATGATTAATTGTTCTTTTCTCAAGCTACCATTCTTGATGCCTGGGGGATGAGGGTTACCTTTGCTTAAGTTGCTCAGTTACTGGGTTAAGGGTGAACCCGAGTAAATTGAGTATTAAGTTTTCTTGAATGGTGATGATGCAAGACCATCGAAGGATTCTGATGGCATTGAGGATGAGAGAGGAAACAGGTCTGTGGTTACATCTTGGAGTTCCAGTTAACGATGTTCGCATTCCTTTAAACTATTACCAGTTTTTAGTGAGCAAATTGGATGCGAGGTTGTCAGGATGGAAGGCTAGGCTTTTATCCCAAGCCGGGTGGCTGGTTGTTCTTCAGGCAGTCCTTACAGCTATTCCGATACATGTCATGAGTGCGGGGGGCATTCCGATTGGTATACTTGATAAATTGGACCGGCTCTGTCGAGATTTTTCTAGGGTCACCTTATGGGAGTTCGAAAGCTAAATCTCATAGCAAGGAGAAAAAATCACGATGGAACGTAGGTTTGGCAGTTTGCAGATTAAGAGTTTCAAGGTGAAACAACGTTAGCAGGATGTGATAGCTCTTCATTTTGTGTTACGGAGTTAGCAACTGGGGGCTGATTGGATTAGTTCAAAGTATATATTGAAACATGGTGCAGGCTGAAGGTTTCACATTGGCTGACTACAGCACTTATGCGAGTTAGGGCCTTAAGTTTGTCAGAGACTAGGTTCCTGTTGGATCGGATATCGTAGTGCACGACGGAAGCAGTCCAAATCTACGTATCAGGTCAAATACTTTCATGTAAAAGATGATCTAAATGGATTTTAAAATTTAAAGCACATGGAAACAGCCTAAAAATTATGGAAGATTACCTCATAGGATTTTATGTTACCTATGGAGACGATCGTCAAAGAAGAAAAAGTCTTTCTTCTTCGGCTTCGACTGAATTTGAAGCGATTCCTTCAGACTGCCTACGCATCCTTTTCGGAAGGATCAAACCGTTCGTAGTTCCCTCCTTTCATTATGCTCTACTTCCCATTGATGAAGCCTCGATGCTTGCAAACAAGGAGTTATGGAAAACGAAACATGAAGAAGCATAGCTTTTTTCTTTCCCTTTCTTTCTCTCTTTTCTTCTATTTCTTTCTTTTTCTCTTTCCTTTGATGTGGCCGGCCTCCCCTATCACCATGGATGATTTTTCTTTGCTTCATAGGGCTGGCCATAAGGGTTAAAGACCCCCTATAGTGGCCAGCCATATCCTGAGTACCAAAGGGATAAGTTTCCTTTTGGTCTCTTATCATTTTTCAAGTTGAGATAAGACTCATCTCCTAAAAGATAGGCCTTACCAATTAGAGATCCCTTGAACAATTAGGAGACCATATGGTCGGCCCCTATGAGTCCTATTAGACCTATTGGCCGGCCACTAGGTGCAACCCTAGTGCTTCTAGGTCTTTATGAGAGAAAGTCACATATCTCTAGCCGAGTCAACTCCAAGTCAACCCTAGACAACATGTCATGGCTACTCATAGTCCAACTAGAAAACCATTAAAGAGAAATTAATTAATTAATAAATTAACTAATTAATTATCCACTATGGACAAGTATAATAATGCCCTTAGGGGCGGGCTATCTTCTTAGTCCAATATGATTATGACTAGAGAGGGACATGTAGTCCTAATCCTACTAGGATACATATGACTCCTACTATATTTTAGAAAACCCAATTTTAGTCCATCAAATGAACATCAACGGTTAACCCTAACTTGTAAAAATGCCAACCTAGTCCACTAGAAGACTCCGAACACTCATGATATTTTAGGAAAAAATCAACTTAGTCCAATTTGACATTTATGGCAATCCTTAGAAAATAAGAGTGACAACTTAGTCAACTCAATCATGATCTAATGATCCTAATTAGACTATGGATCATATAAGATTGACTTCCACGCTTATATATATTAGTTCGCCAATTGGTTCACTCCAATAGATCCCATGCAATGTGCATATCCACTGTGACACCAAAGTAGAAATCCTAGTCAAACTAAAAAACATGTTAAATAGAGCACATAAAAGGATATATTAGAAATTCTAATCTTATTAGGGAACCTAATAAGTGGTACACCTAATCCAGGTAACCATAGGGGTTATAGTCACCATGAGTGAACCCCAAGACTAGGAATCCTATTTACACTATATTAGGGTTTTAATAGCCAATAGAAGTGACTCGGAATCTATTAGATCCCTAGTGACTTTAACCCCAATTAGGATATAGATATGTCATCTCATGACTGTCATTCCTCTAATTAACTACTACTTGAATCACTATCAAGTTATAGTTGCACTCCAAAGTTAACCAAGTACCCTTCCCTACTATGTTGAACTAGAACCCCTCCTACTTTCGATATCTATGTATGCTATCTGAGATCTCAGACTGTCCTACTCAGCATAGATCAACTACTTAAGTCCCAACTATCCAAGTCCTTATGATCACCATCTTATCTTTAGATTTACCTGGCCAAGCTTAGTGATCAGCCTTTTATGGATGTTGCTCAAGGAGACACATAGCTCCTTTCGGAGGGCGAGGAATTCCCACGGCATGCATGTGTTTCCCGGTATCCAATATAAGCCACCCAATCTACCCACCTTTGATCCTGCATATAGGCCTCATTGATCGACAGGTCAAAGTGACAAACATCGAACCCAGAGTCCATATAATATCTTGGGATTTAAGGTTAGCCAACTAGTAGTAGAGGGACTATAGTCTAAGGTGACTATAATATAGATAAGGTCATCTATCTCGATTTCATTCAATGTATTTTTGTCTCTCTCGATGGCAAGCACACCAACACTCCTAGGTTAGATTCAACTAGTCCAATGGTCGAGATAGATCATCTTTCTATGATGAAAATGCTAGGGTATTATAGTATTTAATCAGGCGTCTAATCCGATTACTAACTACGAACCTTCTGAGGTATGTAAACTGGTGCACTCAAATCTCCAGTGTACTGATCTCATTAATACACTTGAATCACCTAGAGCACACCTCAGTGGACTAGTGGTTTGTACATATCATATACTAGAATATAGAGTTATCCGTGATAGGTGCATGATGTTTTACTAATCTTTATTCTGATATCAATGTAGTGGATTGACATATAGAAACAACAAATCCCAACAATTCCGGCCAAAATATCATTGTCTGCTTCAGGAGCTGCGCGGTTTTGAGCAGGGAGGGAATGCGTATGAGGAGCAGACTACTAGATGGTGGGGTGATTCTCTGTGGACACTACGGGTTCCACCATGGGTTCAATTGTTTGTTTGGAAATTGTTACATGGGGCCCTTCCGAATTCCTCCTTATTACGTGCGCGTCTTGGATGCGGGTTTGGTTTTTGCTCCTTGTGTAAGAGTAAAGGTGAAGACATTGAGCATAGTTTCTGGATATGCCCGCGGGCCGGGGAGTTTTGGAGGAGATCTGTAGTCTTATAGGTATCAAGGGACAAGATATTGAGGTTTTGCAGTAAGTCTTGGCCAAAAGCTGCTATGAGATCGGGGACGCCAACTCCTAGTGAAATTGTGGCAGTAACTATGTGGGTTATGTGGAAGAATAGGTGTTCTCAAGTATTCCAAAACAATACTGTGTCTGTTAAGAATGGGGTTCGTTAGGCTGTGTCCCGTTGCTATCGGTATGTTGGGAGGGTTACCTCGCCGGCTTGCTTGTAGGCGTCTTGGGGGTCAGGTGTGGAAGCCGTTATGTGGACCGATGGGTCATTTTAGGGGATGGGTGAGATCGCTAGTGGTGTTTGGGTGTTGACCTCCACAGGTGGTCGGGTTATGTCTAGTGCTGCATTTAGGTGTTGGGTGGACGCTCCTCTAGTAGCTGAGTTTCGAGCTATTAGGGAAGTTTTGAAGGAAATAGTAGTCTGTCGATGCTCCAACGTTGTGATTCTGACCAATGCGGTTAGAGAGGGATGCTTTGGTGCTGGGTAAGCCCGCTACTGCGAATATTTGCCCTATACTTATGGAGTTCATGGATCTTTGGAGTCAGCTAGGGTTTTAGTGAGATGGATTCCATGTAGTGCCAATAGTGTTGCTCATTGGCTCGCGAAGGAAGACTGCCTCGACAATGCAGTTGGTTACTAACTGTCTGGTGGTTCTAGTACTCTGTCTGCCCTGGTTGGGGAAGACTTTCAGGTCATGATATAATGGGCAACATCCAACTTACCAAAAAAAAAGCTAGTCTTTGAGGACAATGGATCATCAGCCCCAAGAGACTAATCGGAGAGTGGGGAACAGATACCAATGCAAGAGGAGATGGAGGGAGAGTATAATAATATCCATAGTTCAGAGAGAATGGATGCTTGCATGGTAGAGTCCAATGAAGTGGTCAACATGGGGGTTGAAAGTAGTAGGGTGGGTCCAGGGGGCGGGACCAATAAGTCTGTTTGGGGGGGGGGGGGGGGGGGGGGGGGGGGGGGGGGGGCAGGGAGCAGGTAAGCAAGGATTGGGTCTAAGTGATGTGTCTCATCCTGGTGTAAGGAGCTCTTCATCGGATGAGGTGGGAGTGAGAGAAACCAGTAGAGGGAGACGGAGGAAACCAGTGGCAAGGAGGTAGGAGGGGATGTTCCATTGGAAGATGGTTTGGCTACTCCGGAGCGACCACCAGGTTTCTCCCAGATACTGTGGGAGCCAGGGGAGTCTCTGGGGGAGAGGGGACTAGAGTTTCGGCATTTGGCTGCAGTGGAGCAAACTCAGGGGCTGTTGCTCGCAGTTGATGAGGAGCATAGGGAGCGGTAAGGGCTTGAGGGTGCTTCTGGTTCTAGTAAGCAGTTGGTCGGGGGGGGGAAGACCTGGAGGAGTGGGGGAGTTAGCAATATCTAGAGTTGGCACTAGGGGAGAGAGTTGATCGCCCCAAGGCCCGGTTAAGGGATCGACTGGCGTTGAGAGGCCACAGTCTGAAAAAATCTAGCAAAGGGAAAAGGATCCCTAGTTCTTTTCTTTCATCCATTCCACAATGAAGTTATTGATGTGGAACTGTAGGGGGATGCTACGACCGGTAGCGGTCAGTTATTTGGGATTGATTATTCGGAAGTTTGATCCACAATTTTTTCTTTTAGTCGAAAGTCATGTCCAATTACATTAGGTCCAATGGGTTGCTTCACTATTTCAGGACCGATATGATATCTCTTGTGTGCCCTCGGATAGGTCGGCGGGGGAATTATTTGTATGTGGCAGAGAGGCATTGGGTTAGTTTCATCTCTTTGGAGGCATGAGCAAATCCTCCATTTAGTGGTAATGGAAGATAGATCAAACCCTATTCTCCTCTCGACGGTGTACGCTAGCACCTCGGAAGTCCAGCATCGAGCTTTGTGGGCTGAATTAAAGGTGATTTGTCAAACAGAGCTACCCTGGTGCGTTGTGGGGGATTTCAATTGCGTTCTAGTGCAGGAGGATAAGGAGGGGCGGGACCTTTCCGTTGGTCGATCGGCGCTCTGGAATTTCTTGAGACGCTGAGATTATGTGGGCTTAGAGAGGTTCAGTGGGCTGAAGGTGGGTTCACGTGGAGTAATAAAAGGAAGGGCAGAGACTGTATTTGGGAACGGCTCGATCCTCTCAAAGTGGATGATACCAGCTCTAGACGTCTACCAAGGTGCGCGACTGATCACTCCCCCTTGCTTTTTTTGACAGTGAGTAGTACACGTTCGCCGAAGGTACCTTAGAGATTCATGTAATTTTGGTTGAATCAGGAAGACTGCTCTGAGGTGATCCATAACAATTGGATCAGAGGGGCTAATTTCTCTACCAATTTGTCATTTGTTCAACGAGCGTTGGCTCATTGGAACAAGCATGAAGTAGGTAACATACATACTTTGGTGGAATCACTGTGGAGCCAATTCGAACATCTAGGGCTTGTTTCGGAGGGGGAGAGAGGAGAAGCAGAGAGAGGGAGATTAACCGGTCAGCTCCAGTGGGCGTTGGAACAACAGGAGAACATTTGGGCTCAAAAGGCTCGTACGAGATGGTCCCACTTTGGTGATCGCAATATGTCCTTATTCCACACTTGTACTCGGGTTCGACGGGAGAGAAATCGGATTCGCTGTCTGCAGGTTGGGGGGAATTTGATCGAAGACTTAGGCAAGATTCAGTGGGAACTAATTAAATTTTTTTAGGATCGTTGGATTCGGTCAACGACGATGGATGCGAAAAGCATGTGTGATATCCCTCGGTACATTTCGGTGGAGGTTAATGAGTACTTGATACGGGTTCCTGATAAGGAGGAGATCCGGTGTATAGTGTTTGCGGCACTAGCAAATAAGGCTCCCGGGCTAGATGATTTCAATGGAGAATTCTACAAACATTTTTGGGAAATAGCGGGTGAGGATATGGTGCATGATATCCAAGAATTTTTCAGGGAGGGGAATATGCCGGATGGATGGAACGATACAAGTGTTGTGCTTATACCTAAAATCTCTACCCCGATGAACCCGGGAAATTATCGTCCGATCAGTCCGTGCAATCAACAATACAAATATATAGTTAAGATAATTGCTAACCGACTCTAGGTGGTGCTACCGGCGGTAATCAGGGAAGAGCAACATGCTTTCCTACCGGGCCGAACGATAATCAATTATGTTATGCAGGCGCAGGAAGTATTAAAAGCACTACATAGGGCACCTGCATCACATGCTGTGATGGCTATAAAAGCGGATCTGGAGAAGGCTTACGACCGAGTGCATTGGGAGTCTTTATACGCGGTGCTGAGTATGATGGGCTTCGACCCCCAGTTGCTGTCATGGATTATGCAATGCGTCTGAACGGTTTCAATGCGACTTCTGGTCAATGGAGTTGAGAGTGAGGTATTCAGACCTTCTTGTGGCCTGCGACAGGGAGATCCGTTGTCCCCATATTTATTTCTGTTGGTTTTCCAGGTTATCCATTGGGAAATAGATTGGAGTTTACAGGGGGGGGGGATATCCAGGGATTTGTGACACCCAGAAACCCTTAGCCGATATGCTCGATTGCATATGCTGATGATTTCCTATTTTTTACCAAGGCCACGATGTTGGATGCTTGGGGCCTGCAGGCACTGTCTAGGAGGGTGGCACAAAGTATGGGACTATGAGTCAATCCCACAAAATCTAGTCGAAGGTTATTCCACAGAGACTTCGTAGGCGTTTGGTGCAGGCACTGGTGACAGAGAAAAAGCAAGGGCCCTGGATGCACTTGGGGGTCCCTCTTGATGGTTTGCGAATTAAGGCAAATCAGTATCAGTTCCTGTTGAGCAGGCTGGAAGCGAAACTTTCGGGGTGGAAAGCCAGAACGCTTTTGCAGGCTGGACGTATGGTACTAATTAAAGCGACTCTTGCAGCCATTCCAGTTCATGTTATGCGGATCAATGGGCTGCCTACATGTATTCTTCGTCAGTTGGATAGAGTTAGCAGAGCTTTTTTGGGGGGTATAATTGTGGAGAACGGCGTTTACATCTAGTATCTTGGAATGTTATAACTAGGGAGCGAAATCAGGGAGGATTAGGGGCTGTGAGCTTCTTGACTCGACAAACCCAATTGAGTGTGGCTAGCTTAGGACATCTATTGACAGTAGATATAGTGAGTGTGATCTGGATTCGGGATGCTACTCAGCTGTCGATAGACAATTGGCAGCAATGAGAAGGGAAGTATGCCTCATCGGGCCTCCGTGCGGAAGGTTCAACAATTGGGGGTGGACCCGGAGGGTTTTAGGTCCAAATAGGGTAAGATGTTAGAACTTCTTCGTGGCAACCCACAAGGCCATGAGAGGCAGGGAACAGAGTGGGCTAGAGCTAGCATCTGGTTCCACCACGGGTGCGATTATTTTTGTGGAGGGTTGTGCATGGGGCACTTGCAACAGCGTCACTTTTGAAGGATCGGTTACGTATGAATTTTGGGGCGTGCCCATGGTGTGAAGATCCTGAGGAAGATATTGAGCATGTATTCTGGGGTTACAATACTGCGAGGGAGTACTGGGGGGAAGTTAGACACCTCTCTAGGCTCGATTTCTATAATGTACCTCTTTTGCGACCGGGATCTGCGGCAGAGCGAAGGAGGAAAGCACCGGTGCCGAGCGAGGTCTTAGCTGGGGCTATGTGGGTTTTTTGGAAAAGTCGATATGATAAACTTTTTGGAAGAAGGGCAGATGCTATGAAGAGCTTGGCAAAACAAGGGCAATCACTGATCGAACGGTTCATGCAGCAGATTACTATACCATCCAACCGGGGGGTATGGGAAGACACAGTTGAGGTAGTTATGTGGACTGATGGCTCGTTCCATTCTTCTGAAGGGATCACGAGTGGAGCTTGGGTGGCTGCGACGCCGAGAGGGAAAATCTGTGTGGTTGCAGCTCATCGGTGTCGAGCTCAATCCTCTCTACAGGCGGAGCTGTGGGCACGGAAGCGGGCTCTTGAGGAGGTGGCAAAGACAGGTTTTAGGAAGGTGGTTATTTTAAGGCTAGGGATGCAGTGCTGTTGGGTAAAGGAAGTAATGAGGAAGTGGGTTCTCTAGTTCGGGTTTGCCAAATGATATGGCATCAATTGGACTCAGTCCGGATCCATTGGGTTCCACGAACGGCTAACAATGCCGCCCACTGGATGGCCCATGAGGCTAGATTGCATGGTCAGGAGGGTTTTTGGGAGAAGATTTTCCTTCTGCTTTATATAGTCTTGTGTTTGAAGACCCCCCGGTCATAAGAGAGTGACCACAAATCCATGTACCAAAAAAAAAATTTATATGAAATTACCAAAATTTGTCTTATTTTTAAGGTTCTGATATAAAAATTGACCAAATTTTTAACAGTACCAAATTTCATTCCGGCATAACGAAATGTCGGCCGAAATGACTGTCATTTGACCGAAATCCGATATTATGTCTTTTTTCTAGATAATTTAACTTAAAATTTTTATCTTTTTTAACAAAACAAAGCTCATCTTTATCAACAATAAAATATATTTTTTTTTCAATTTCAATATTTTTTTCATAATAGACAATATTTTACTGTCATCTTTATCCTGAAGTATTGCTGAAATATTCTATCTTTTTCATATTAAACGAACAAAATCGAAATCTGACCGAAAAACGATAAATTTTCATCGAAAAACATCAAAATCTGATCGAAAAACGAAATATTTCTACTAAAAGTTGTCTTTTCATTTACAATTTTTTCACCGACAAATTACCAAAAAATAAATTTTTTTTTAGGTCAACCGATATGGACACCGAAAACGACATTTAAAATCTTGGTTGGGATAACGATTCCTCTTTCGAGTAGGATGTACTCGGAAATATCGGGCCCCACCGGGTCCCACGCCTTGACTCCCCTCATAACGATTTCTCTCCCAAACAGAGGAGAATTGGCACATGTTGATCTCCGACTGGGGTACACCTCTCCCCCATCGACAAAGGGTACTCAAAGGGGAAATCCCCATGACCAAAGGGATGATTCTCAAGCGGTGCTGGGTCAAAGGAGCAGCTAATTGCCAACACACAAGCTGTCTCTATGATTCTCAAAGCAAGTTACAAGAAATTATCTCGTGCTTCCAGTGAGTTTGAAAGGACTTTTATGGAAATAAATTTATTAGTATAACACTAAAATGGAGGCAGCCCTTTCTCCTATGTTATAACACATGGGTCTCTTTTGAACAGCCGGAATCGTTCTTCCATGTGTCAACACGACTCCTTACTATAAATGCTCATTCAATGTCATTTATGTTATTTAGAAAAATCAGTAGAACTATCTCTCTCTCTAACAAGTGAATCACATCCCCACAAATGAATAACTCACTTCAGATTGCACACTTCTTCAGACACCTGTGCCAAGTGACGTGCATCAAGTTCATCTGGGCATTGTCAGGGTTTCATACTAGTCTTCATCAGTAAAGAGGAGATACAATATTCCATGTCTTGTTGATAGTTGGCAAGCAGTAGTTATGGACTCACTTTTTTTTTTTCGAGGAATAAGGAATTATAGAATCAATGAGATGATTAGAGATAAGGGGTGTAAAAATTACCCATCGGCTCGAGCCCGGCCCAAAAGTCAACGACCTAAGCCCGATCTGGCCCGACCCAACTCTGCTCGGTCCAAAGACACCATGGGCCGAGCTCAGACCGCCACCTTGAGCCCGCAGCCTGGCCCGACCCGGCCCAAAAGGAAGCTTGAAAGCCCAGCCCAAAAAACCGGATCAATAGATTGTTTATTTCTTATATATATACAGGCTGCATATATTAAACACAAAGGTAAACATAGTGCAATGGTTATAACACTATTAAAAAAACTGTTTTTAGTCCAAATTCGGCCCGGTCCGAGGTATTCTAGGTCCGATCCGGCCCGGTCTATTTTACACCCCTAATCAAAGATGCTTGTGCAGTGTGACTTTGGTTGGGTTCGAACACGTCTCTCTCTCATAAATCATATTAAAAACCCACTATAAAGATGATAAATACACATTTAATGATCATTTGATATTAATTAGAAAATTCTTAATTTACTAATATCTCTATTTCTCTATCTAACAAGTGAGTCATATACTAACGGACGAGTGAATTGCAATTACTCCAGATTGCGCACTTCTTCGGATGGTTGTGATGTCGTCTGTGCTAAGTGGCATGCATCAAGTTCATCTAGACATTTTCTGGGTTTCTTACTTATTTAATAATAACTGTCCCCTCGGAGCCTCTACGTCCGAGGAAACCCTCGGAGATCCAAGGATGTTTTCATTACTTCCATGATTATAGAAGTTTCGAAGCCTACTGGTCTAATTGTCTAAATGTGCAATCTTCCCGAGCTTTGTGAAGTTTAAAGGATGAGCTTATTTAAGACTAAAGAGATGAATATCAGATAAATTCTAAGGGTGGTGGTGATGGAGCCAGTAGTGTGCCCATCTTTGTAGCTAGCTTCCCTTGCCACTTGAAGATCTTTTGCATGATCTACTTTGAGTTTCTGGCTATTTTCGTTGAGCTCTCTGCCCTTGATTTGCTCTTCAGATAGCTGTTACTTCAGGAGTTCCACACCAACTGAGGCCAGTTTAAACTTCTCTTTCAACTTTTGACAGAGGAGAATATATGTTATCAATACAATCTTCAGCAGCAGTAAATCTTTGTCTCTGACTGAAAGAGTGGACTGATACTCTTCAAGATCTGCCTTGGCCTTCGTCAGAGCCTCGGCGACTGAAGTTTGATCTTTCTCCATGGATGTTAGCTGAGTCTTGAGTTTTTCATCAGAAAGCTTCTTGTTCTGATATTTCATCAATCTCAGTCTCCTTGGACGATAAGAGCCAGGCTCTTGTTTGCTAATTAAGATGAGACAAGCTCTAGCTTTTTGTTCCTCAGCAGACTATTTTTTTTTTTGCAAAAAGACTTCCCCTGACCAAACAAATTGAGGCCGAGGAACGAGCCGGGTACAATAGATCGAGTTGAAACCCCAACTACCAGAGCCAGCGTTAGCTACCTTTTTCCCTAGGAGATTGCTAGGGGATAGTCAATTCTCATTCACTGCTATGATCGAGGAGATACAATCGGGAGATCAACTTCAGTTCTTCTCTTTGAAGGGTCCCCTGACTCCCTCGACCCTTGGATATCTGCCTCCTCACAAAACCGGCTTGTGCCTAAACCCAGCATCCCCCTAGCGGATGTGGGGCTAAACCCAACATCCCCCTTTCACACGAGTCTAGGGAACCACATGGAACTAGGGCTGGACACACTCCGCCGGCCACCATTCATGCCAGACGTACTTCCGAGGATCTAGGGCTTGAGGCAGCCCCCCACTCGTACTGGGGATGGGCAGAAAACCTGGGCTTTGATACCACTAAAGGGTCCCCTCGATCCTTGGATACCCGCCTCCTCACAAAAGCGGCTTGTGAGGGGAGATCCAAGGTGGGTATTTCGACACAACATCACCCAACCCTTTAGCCGATGTGGGACTAAACCCAACACTTTTTACTGGATCAAAAATTATTTTGTTACTGGATCCAACTGTAGCAATCTCTTCCTTTGTAGTAAAGATACTTGCTCCTTAGTGCAATCTGCAGAAAAGAAATTAATGAGAATATAGTAACCTATGTATTAGTTACAGTGGCTGAGGTTGTTGGAGCAACGAATTTGTGTTCGAGAGAACAAATTGACCACCAAAAAAAGAATTTAAAGCAGGAAAAGATGTGGGTAATAGGCTCGGGCATGGAGAACCTTTTGGCCCTAGGTGATCGTGCGCACGACTCTGGAATTGAAGATCGTACAACCAACTTTGGTTTCGTGTGTACGACCTGGATAGAACCTGTATAGGCTCGTCCTGTTTCGATGGGTTTATTGGCTATTTTGGGTTTTGTTTCTACTGTCGGATGGAGTTTTGTGGTGAGATTGTATGGGGATCTATTCCTAGTATTGTAAAAGAATAGATTTAGGGTTTGGTATCATCATCTTCATTGGTTGTGGCTTCGAGAGGGATTGGAGAGCCGTCATCGAGGGTTCTCGGAACCCATTGTACTCATCATCGAATAAGAAGATCTTTGAGTGTGTTGCTGTCGGTGGACGTAGGCAAGATTGTCGAACCACCTAAAATCCTTGTGCCTCCTTGTTTGTTTGTGCTCTCTATTTTCTGTTTGCATTTGATAGTTGTTTGCATCTCTTGGATATTATGATTGCGTCGTTTCTATCATCGATATTTGTTCGTTGCACGCTTCCACCGCACAACAAAAGATTCTTCGAACATTAAAACCATAGTCGCCATCATTTAAAGAATTTCCAGCCGGGATATCGTCACCACCCAACCCTATTTCCCACAGATTTGAGTTGATGCAAGAAATGTGAAGATATACACTTTTCAAGGATTTCTTTAGATCAGATCTTTGAACCTCAATTGAATGAATACAATCACTCAACTCAAAAAATTTAGAGTAGACAACTCCTGATTTCATATCAGCAACCCTCAGGTCCTGTTTCTTGCTTTGAACAAGTAGTCCTCTCTTCTGATTCTTGCTTTGAACAAGCAGTCTGGAGAAGGAATTTGTTTACCGGTTATATAACTGCTAGCATGACCACCAATGCTGGCTGTCCATGTTTCAAATTTGGATCAAAGTTGAACATGTGGCGGATTAGTATTGGTCAATCAAGCTATTGGTCAGATTGACTCAGATAAGCCTGGAATAGACCTTCGAGCTCGTCGGGCCGGGCCGGGCCGGGCATAGGGCCAAGGGTCTGAGCCCGGGTCCAGCCTGCGTATACATATATTGGTAATTTAACAGGCTGGGTTTGGGTCAAAACATGTGTGTGTTTTAATAAAAAACACTGAACCTTATGTTCAAAATATATCCCAGGATTATGGTTCTAGTCAATTAGCAGTAGAGGTCCTTAAATACTGGTTTACA
Source organism: Chamaelirium japonicum (assembly GCA_947650365.1). Lineage (NCBI taxonomy): Eukaryota > Viridiplantae > Streptophyta > Magnoliopsida > Liliales > Melanthiaceae > Chamaelirium > Chamaelirium japonicum. Next base: position 98,114,982 of record OX393550.1, on the reverse strand, counting down.
GTTAGTAAGAATGGTTTCATCCATTTATTTAGTTCAATGCATTCTTATTGCATCAATACTACCCGACTTAGTATCTTATCCCAATGGACGAGATAAACCACCTTTACCTAACGAGAAGGCCATGGTGTTATAGTTTTTATATGTTAATTAGATGCTCAGTCTAGCAACCGACTGTGAACATACATTAATGTGCATGGTGACTTGTATCTCCTGCATGCGGATATCATCCACATACACGAGTCACCTCAACCACACTAATATGGACTAGTGGATTTGTGCATCACATGCATATAGGCTTGTGAGTTATAGTAATGTTAGCTTAATCAAGTGTCGGGCATGTTCGAATTTGCATGTAGGACATACGAATCTCAACAAATCGCTCACACCATGACTTTTTTCAAGTTTCTCTCTCTGCGCCTCTTTTCTTTTTCACCTTTATACATACACCAGATGGCTACATTAGCTTAAATAGTGAAACCCTAGTGGCTCAGCAAATCATGGACCGTCCTATGAGTAAAACTCATGATACACTTTGGTATCCATCAGTCTGGTTCCACGATCAGGCACCACAATATATCAATGGTTATGATTTTACGTGAACTCCAATTTCAGCAAAGTACATATGAAAACAAGGATTAGTTTTAGGTCTAAATTGGTGTCTTGGTTCCATTAATGTCTTTGCTGCATATCATATTATATACTAAAATATCCTCATAGGTATGTGGGGGCATAAAATATCACCCTTCGTTCAACGCCATGGCAAGGCTCCTAGGGGTGAAAGCCCTTCGAAGAGCAAGACGGAGGGGCGGCTAAACACAACCCAGCCAACCGTCCAAAACCCAATCTTGATCATCCCAAAGTCACTCGAATGACGAGCAAGAGAAGGCACAAGGGATGAGGATACCGGTCGAAGGTCAAAGCTCACTCCTCGATCAACTAGGAAGTCATGACTCGAAACTCAGCCAGTGCAGCTCGTCGGAGTGACCGACCAGACCAGATGAAGAGCCTGCAATCAATCGAAAGGGGACACAAGGAAGCTTTATCCAAGGAGAAACAAACACACAACGGAGGATTGACAATATTGCGACACCTGGATGGATCCGTAGCAAGCACCCACTACAACAGAAAACAATTTTTCCGACTGCTTAATCGGCGGCCATCACCACCCGACCAGAAATGGTATCAAATTCGGCGGCCATCCAACCCCATCGGAAATGGTCAAGTAAATCTGGCGGCCATCTCCACTCGCCCGAAAAAATCAATCAAATTCATCGACCATCCTACCTCGTCGGAAACGGTTGAGCAAATCCGACGGCTATCTCCACCCGGAGGGAAAAACCAAGCACATCTGGTTGCCGACCTACCTTGCCGGAAAAGATGGAGCACGACCGGCGGCCAACCTACCCTGCCGAAAAAGATGGGGAAAAGTCGGCGCCAGCAATGAGATCTCGCTGTGCGCAATCCAACGAGAGGAAATGCGGGGGCATGGGCGCGCCGTTAAAACCCAAGATTAAGCAGCAGCCCTGGCTGTTTAATCCTTTTGCGACGAGCACATATGCGGCCACCTATTCAGGCGGCCGGATCGTCGGAAAAACATATAATCAGTCGTTTTTGACCGCCGGAGATGTTCGTTTCTGTTGTAGTAACCCCATCACCAGTCCATGAGCGACAGCAGTCAAGAAGAGATAGGTTGAACTTATAAGCAAAATGAACCCGGCCACCACTGGCACGACGTCGAGATACACATGCGGTGAAATAAAAAGCTTTTCTCTTCCAGCTTCCACTATAAAAGTAGAGCTGGGGACACAAAGTAAAGGTTGATCTCTTAGCCTCCGCTTTGATCTAGAGGCATTTGCCCTTCTAAAGAAAGAACCTGCCACTTATACTCTCTCGATTCTCTCTCTTCTAATCCCTCTCCTAATCCCACCAGCCCTCTAAGAACAAAAACAACAATTTTGGCCGACGAACGGGGTAGGTCTTAAAATTGCAAGCAATGGATTATGTCGGGTCGGATCCAGTTAGATTTTCGTCAACTGCAAGTGTGGAGTTAGACCTGTTAACCATCATCCAACCTGCTAATTTTCTTCCTCCCAGTTACCTGTCTTTAACATGACTTTGGCCTCACCAGGTAAATTCTCATCCAAACTGTTGCGAAAAGTGTTCACATATTATTAACACAAGACCCCTATATATAGGCATAATCGGAGGTTGGGATAGAGACGGGGTAAATCTCTAAATCCCAATAATCCAGGGGTCTTTATCCGGTGGGCATCCATATCCGATGCAACCACCGTTTCATAACACTCCCCCTTGGATGACCACCATTTATCAATGATTGCCTCATTAAAACCTTTGATGGAAAAACCCAGTGGGAAAAATCCTATCAAAGGAAAAAGAGTACAATCTTAGTTCTTCAGGAACAAGTTCTTCAGGAACTATGGTGGGTGCGCATAATGCTGCCTCGTTAAAACCTTTGATGGGAAAACCCTGTGGGAAAAACCCTACCAAAGGAAAAAGAGTACAGCGCGCATAAATTTGCATCTTCAGGATGCCCTCCGCCTAACTATTACATTATCACTATTACAGCTCTCCCCCTGATTATATCTCCTCCTTATTACATTATTACATCTCTCCCCCTGATTATATTACATCAATTTGTTTGGTGATTGAGCCGTCGCAGTCCGATGCCGTATACCATCTTCTGGAAAGTAGACTTGGGCAAAGCTTTGGTGAAGAGATCCGCAAGATTGTCGCTTGACCGTACTTGCTTGACTTCAATCTCCCTTTTCTTCTGAAGTTCGTGGGTGTAGAAAAACTTTGGTGAGATGTGCTTTGTTCGATCTCCCTTGATGAAGCCAGCTTGAATTTGAGCAATACATGCGGCATTATCTTCGTGGATAACTGTCGGCTCTTTGGTAACTGATGCCAACTGGCAACTGCTTCTGATGTGCTGCACAAGTGACCTCAACCATACGCATTCTCTACTTGCTTCATGCAGGGCTAATATTTCAGCATGGTTCGATGATGTGGCCACAAGTGTTTGTTTGGTCGATCTCCAAGAAATAGCTGCATTGTTATTCAAAAATACATACCATGTTTGGGATCGACCCTTATGGGGGTCAGAGAGAAAACCTGAATCTGCATAACCAATCAAGTGAGGAGTACCACAAGAATAAAATAATCCCATATCAGTGGTTCCTCGCAAATATCTAAATATTTGCTTTATTCCATTCCAATGCCTAAGAGTTGGTTCTGAACTGTATCTAGCCAATAGATTAACAGAAAAATATATATCTGGTCTAGTACATTGAGCTAAATACAATAAAGCACCAATAGCACTTAAATACGGTTTTTCAGAACCAAGAATAGTTTCATGTTCCTCTTTAGGTCTAAATGGATCTTTATGAATATCAAGAGGTCTAACTACCATGGGAGTGCTTAGTGGGTGACATTTATCCATATTAAATTTCTTTAACAAATTTTCAGTATATAAGGATTGATGTACTAAAATCCCACTAGAGTTACGCTCGATCTGCAGGCCGAGACAAAACTTAGTATCACCAAGTTCTTTCATTTCAAACTCCCTTTTTAGATAATCAGAAGTTTTCTTGAGCTCTTCAGGAGTCCCAATCAAGTTTATGTCATCCACATAAACTGCAATTATAGTAAATCCATTTTCTGATTTCTTTATGAAAACGCATGGGCATATGGGATCATTCTTATAACCTTCCCTAGATAAGTATTCACTAAGGCGATTGTACCACATCCTTCCGGATTGCTTCAGGCCGTACAATGCTCGTCTTAGTTTTATCGAGTGCGCACTCTTTGATGTTGCTTCAGGCAACTTAAATCCTTCTGAGACTTTTAATGTTGCTTCAGGCAACTTGAATCCTTCTGGGATTTTCATATAAATATCTGTGTCTAGGTTCCCGTATAGGTATGCCGTTACGACATTCATTAGCCTCATCTCTAGTTTTTCAGAAACTATGAGACTAATGAGATATCTAAATGTAACTATATCCATAACAGGGGAATAGGTCTCTTCATAATCAATCCCGGGTTTCTGCAGGAATCCCTGGGCTACAAGCCTTGCCTTATATCTAGCGATTTCATTATTTTCATTTCTTTTCCTTACAAACACCCATTTGAAACCTACAGGGTTTACGTTATTTGGTGTTTGTACTATAGGTCCAAATACTCCACGTTTCTTGAGAGATTCAAGTTCAGCTTGAATAGCTTCTCTCCATTTTGGCCAATCAGTTCTATGTCGACATTCATAGATACTACGTGTTCATTATCTTCATCATCGCCCTTTGTTATTTCAGTAGCTACTTTGTATGCAAATATGTCATCGATGACTATTTCCTTTCGGTCCCAAATTTCACCCCTCATATAGAATATTGAGATCTCATTATTCGGTACCGGTACCTTATCCATAATCACTGCAGGGATCTCTTCAGGAGTTTGAGGGAAATTTGGCCGTTGGGAAATATTTTCTTCTGGAAAAATATGGTCCATAATCTCTTCTGGAGCATTATGACCAGGTTCTTCTGGAACCTTAACTTCTTCTGGAGTTTTAGGGCATGATTTCTCATTCAACTTCCTCTTCCGGGGAACTGAATCTTTGGAACCTATAGGTCTGCCACGTTTCTGACGTGCAGCAGTTTCATTAGTGGGAGTTGGAATATTAATTCTTGCAGGTACATTCTTGGCTAGAACAAACGACTTAGTTACATTAGTTGCATCATTGAAGGCATCAGGTAATTGATTTGCAATATCTTGCAAATGCAAAATCCTTTTTACTTCTACCTCACATTGGGGAGATCTAGGATCTAGATGAGACATAGTGAAAGTATTCCACGATAATTCACGCCGTTCTTCGGGAACAGGTCTTTGCCTAGAAACTTCTTTATCTCCCCCTAACGGCGGGAAGACTGTCTCATCGAAATGACAATCTGCAAATCTAGCAGTAAATAGATCACCTGTTAAGGGTTCTAAGAATCTTATGATTGAAGGTGAGTCAAAACCGATATAAATCCCCAATCTACGTTGGGGACCCATCTTAGTTCTATTTGGAGGGGGAATAGGGACATGTACAGCACATCCAAACTTTCTAAGATGAGAAATATTAGGCTGAATACCTGACACTAGTTGTGCAGGAGAAAAATTATGGTATGAAGTAGGTCTGAGTCTAACAAGATTAGCAGCATGCAAGATAGCATGCCCCCATGCAGAAATTGGAAGTCTGGATTGTAAGAGTAATGGTCTAGCTATCAATTGCAAGCGCTTGATAAAAGCTTCAGCAAGGCCATTCTGGGTGTGGACATGGGGGACAGAATGTTCGACTTCTATTCCGATGGATGTGCAAAAGTCATTGAAGATTTTAGAAGAGAATTCAGCTGCATTATCCAATCGGATAGATTTGATATGGTTATCAGGAAAACTAGCTCTAAGTTTTATAATCTGGGATAATAATCTAGCAAATGCTAAATTTCTAGTAGAGAGTAGGCTCACGTATGACCATCTAGTAGATGCATCTATTAGGACCATAAAATATCTAAATGAACCACTAGGAGGGTGTATAGGACCACAGATATCACCTTGAACCCTCTGTAGGAAGGTAGGTGATTCTGTCTCTATTTTCTTAAAAGAAGGTCTAGTGATTAACTTCCCTTGGGAACAAGGGTCACAAAAATGGTCATTTGGAAAAGTCAAACTTCGATTGTTAAGAGGATGACCATATGAATTGTATATGATCTTTCTAAGCATACCTGACCCTGGGTGACCTAATCTATCATGCCAAAGGACCAAATCTTCAGGATTTGGAAACTTCTGGTTCAAGTGGGTGGCATAAGACTCCATAACCCCAATGTGGGTAAAGTATAACCCTAAAGATAGGGTTGAGCATTTTTCTAGTATTGAAATATGCTCTCCGTTTTTAGATGTGATGCAGAGGTATTCTAGATTGCCTTCATTTGTAGTTTCTAAATGATATCCATTTGCTCGGATGTCTTTGAAACTCAGTAAATTTCTTCTGGAATTTTCTGAGTATAGAGCATCCTTAATTAGCAAATGAGTACCATTAGGTAAAAGTATATGGGCTCTTCCGGACCCTGTAACTATGTCAGTAGGGCCAGCCACTGTAGTAACCATACGTGAATTATATTCAACATTTGTAAAGAGTTTTCTGTGTTTCAGTATGGTATGTGTTGTTGCACTATCTATCAGGCAAATCTCTTTGTAGTTGGTCATCGTTCCTAAATAATAATTTATGAGTCAATAAATACCATAAGAGAAGTATCAATGATAAAACTTACTAACACAATTTTTAAGTAAAATCACCAGAACGACAATATAAATTGATAATATCCAACAGAATATAAAAATTACTCAACAATGTCTGACAGAATAAAAACTACTGAATAATGTCTGACTGGAAATAAAAACTACTTAGCAATGTTTGACAGGGAATAAAAACTACTTAGCAATGTCTGACGAAATAAATAAAAGAAAAAACTAAAGTCTTCAGAGATCCCAAGATTCAGGGATTTAATGTGCCATCGTCTAACTCATCAAAGTAATCTGAACTTTCCAGGTACGATGTCTTCAGGGCATCGGTCTGCTTCTGGTAATCTTCAGGCCACTCATTGTTTTCTCATGTTTACTGGCACGACAGTTTCTAGACCAATGTCCTTCCTAGGACCCTAATTATCATCTCTTCCAGGATGATACTGGTGTCCACCTCTTCCAGGGTGGTCTCTACCTCTTCCAGGGTAGTTAATTGCGTCCTTCGTTGCCGTGTCTTTCACTTCTCCTTCCATTCTGGTAATCTTCAGGCCACTCATTGTTTTCTCATGTTTACTGGCACGACAGTTTCTAGACCAATGTCCTTCCTGGGACCCTAATTATCATCTCTTCCAGGATGATATTGGTGTCCACCTCTTCCAGGGTGGTCTCTACCTCTTCCAGGGTAGTTAATTGCGTCCTTCGTTGCCGTGTCTTTCACTTCTCCTTCCTATGCCTCTACCCCTACCTCTATGGATATCATTGACATTTGCTTCTGGCAATGCCAATGATCCAATGGATCTAGAATTATAATTCTTTAACAGTAGGGTATTATGTTTTTCAGCGATCAGGGGAACTTATATGAGTTATGAGTACTTCTGGTACTTCATTCCCCTGTATTGCTGTTGTAGAATGATATTATTTGGGTAGATAGCGTTTTATCGTTCGCTCTTTGCTGCAGGCAAAGTGATCATCTTCTGATGATCGTAGCGTTTCTTGAGTGCCTTCCAGAGATCTGTAAGATCTAGTATGTTCATATATACATTCTTCAGATCGTGTATGTGGTGCCTAAGGAAGATGAGGGCAAACTATCTACTCGCCAATTCAGAAAATTACTTCCATTGATATTTAATGCATGGAAGTCTAATTTTGTAATGTTTGACATCTTTTGCTGTCGGTTGGGGACTCCGCCTCTTCTGGATCGGCTGCCGCCAGCAGAGAAGCGACGAGTGGAGGGTTTTGCTGAAGGGGTTCCGATCGGCCGGGTGAGAGAAGGTCTCTCGCTCTCTCTCGTCGTGCCGGGCTGGAATGGGTCGCTCGTGGCCGAGAGGTTGCGAGAGCCGTCGTCGGGTCGCGGGGGCCGATCCAGACGACGGGATCGTGCAACTCCGATCTCTCTTCTCTCTCCCTCCTCTTTGCTACGGGATCTATCTCTATCGGCGCCGTTTTAGAACTCGTGCTGATAACGTGTTGCGAAAAGTGTTCACATATTATTAACACAAGACCCCTATATATAGGCATAATCGGAGGTTGGGATAGAGACGGGGTAAATCTCTAAATCCCAATAATCCAGGGGTCTTTATCCGGTGGGCATCCATATCCGATGCAACCACCGTTTCATAACACAAACGTTTTTTTTTGGGAAATTTTATTCATACCCCAAAAATCTGTAATTAGCCCCCTATCCCTATCGTTTCTCAATAACTTACTCAACAATCCTTTAATACCAACAATGCCCTTTTTTTTTTGGGTTATTTTGACTTTGCCCCCCAAATTTTGCCTTGAATTAGACTTTACCCCCCACATTTTCATTAATTAGACTTTACCCCCCAAAACTAACTGTTCCGTCAGCTCACCATCTAAGAGAAAGGGTGAGCTGACGGAAAAGAAATAACGTTTTGGGGGGTGAGCTGACGGAACAGTTAGTTTTGGGGGGTAAAGTCTAATTAATGAAAATGTGGGGGGTAAAGTCTAATTCAAGTCAAAATTTGGGGGGCAAAGTCAAAATAACCCTTTTTTTTTTGTACCCCAAACCCCAAACCCCAAACCCCAAAGCCCTACTCAGCGTCTTTTGTATCCCCAACCCAACCCAAGGCTTGTTTAAATTTAGCCCAAGCCCAACCCGTCGGGTTGGCCGGGTTGTGCGGGGTGGGTTCGGGTTAACCCGCCCAAAGTCGGGTTGGGTTCAGGTTGGCCCGTCCAAGTTGCAGCTAGGGGTGGCAATGGGTCGGGTCGTGTCGGGTTCGTGTCGTGTCCAAAACCCCTAGACCCGGACCCGACCCATTTAACTAATCGTGTCTAGATCCTAAACCCGTACCCGACTCGCTAATAAAGGGGTAGACACGATAAGACCCGTTAAGACCCGTTTACCACCCGGATCTATTCAGTTGACCCGATCCGACCCAATCCGACTCGACCCGACCTGACCCGAAAGACCCACTGGTATTATATATTATAGTATCGGATTGCTGGTAGACCCGACCCGACACGACCCGTTGAATACTAAACGGGTCTTCCCAGGGCTACCGTGTCCAGACCCTAAACCCAGACCCGACCCGTTTATTAAACGGGTCTATCGTGTCGACCCGTTTATGACCCAAACCCGTTTAGCTCTGACCCAGACCCGCTAACTTCGTGTCGGGTCCTGTCGGGTCGAGGAGAAATAATTCGGGTTGGGCTCGGATTAGCCCGCCCAAATTCGGATTGGGTTCAGGTTGGCCCGCCCAAGTTGCAGCTCTACTTGTGCCTTCAAGTACCAGCCAACTGCATGGGATTTATTTAAGAGTGGGGTGTATTCAAGAGTGCATATAATTGGGGTATATTTAAGGGGGTATGTGTTTGATTGGGGTATAATCAAGTTGGGGCGGGCTATTTAACTGGGGTGTATTGAAGGTGGGGTGTAAGGGGGAAGGGTATTTTTGGGATAGGAATGGGGTATGAAAAAAAAAAATTTGGGGTGTGTTCAAGTTTGTTGGAAATGGAGCCTAATTACAGATTTATGGGGTATGAATAAAATTTCCCGTTTTTTTTTTTGGTTATTTTGACTTTGCCCCCCAACCTTTGCCTTGAATTAAACTTTACCCCCCATTTTTCATTAATTAGACTTTACCACCCAAAACTAACTGTTCCGTCAGCTCACCATCTAAGAGAAAGGGTGAGTTGACGGAAAAGAAATAAAGTTTTGGGGGTGAGCTGACGGAACAGTTAGTTGGCATCTTGCTTGGCGGCACTAGGGGTCATGGGTAGGGGTGCAAAACGGGCCGGGCCAAAAAATACTTCGACCGGCCGGGTCGGGCCTAGAGATGTCAAGCCCAGGTGGGCCAGTCGGGCTCGTCAGGATAGGCCGGGCCTTGGGCCAAAGGTCTAGTCCGGGCCCGGCTCGGGTATACATGTATTTGGAATTTTAGACCGGGCTGGGTTGGATTTGGGCTAAAAATATAATTTTTAATAAAAAAATGGTTATTTTAACTTTGCCCTCCTTGAATTAGACTTTACCCCCATCTTTTCACTAATTAGACTTTACCCCCCAAAACTAACTATTCTATCAGCTCACCATCTAAGAGAAAGGATGAGCTGATGGAAAAGAAATAAAGTTTTGGGGGGTGAGCTGACGGAACAGTTAGTTTTGGGGGGTAAAGTCTAATTAATGAAATTAGGGGGGTAAAGTCTAATCCAAAGCAAAATTTTGGGGGCAAAGTAAAAATAACCCTAAAAAAAATATGCACATTTATTAATGTTTAATGAATCCTGTTTGTATATATAAAATAAATATACAGTGATTATATCGGGATCTTGGGCCAGGCTTTCGGGCTCAAGATGGCGGCCAGAACCCGGTCCATGATATGTTCGAGCGGGCCAGGTTCGGATCGTTGACTTTTAGGCCAAGTTCAGACCGATGGGCTTTTTATACATCCCTAGTCATGGGATAAACCCTACGGTAAAGCATTTTGGCTACTTGATTGATTTGATGCACTGGCTTACGGCCGAATCTTCATATGCTACATCGTCCAAAAGAAAGGGCCTAATGGGCACTACATGGGCTACCGGACCACACTTGTCCGTTATGCCGTTTTTACTGGATGACGTGACAGATTGGGTTTGGGCCGAAAGCAAGCGTGGCAAATCAATCTGGTAGCAAACAGAGACGAAACTATACATGGATCAAGGGGGGCCATAACCCCCCTTAAATTTTGGGTTAGGTAAATTACATTTTGTCTCTCTAGAGTTTAGCTCAAAAACACCTAACCACCCTATAGTTTAAAAACTATATTTTACCCCCTTCAATTCAGTTTTAATATATAAAAATTATCAAATGAGGAAATAAGTAGTTGACAAAAGGGGGATATTGTTCTAACATTTCAAACTACAGGGTACGATTTGGAACAAAATAACCTACAAGGAGGTTTAGTGTTTCTAAGCTAAACTTCAGGGGGGCAAAGTGTATTTATCCTTTTAGATCTCTCTCCCTCTCATCTCCTACTCCTCCAAAGATGAATTTTTTTCATTGAATTGGTGAAAAAAATTTAGTTCATGAATTGGCACTTCCAAGATGAAATCCTGGTTCTATCTCTGACAGCAAAAATACTCGATCTAGTCCTAGTGGGATACCACCATCGATCGCAGCATGCAACCACCCCTGCCGACCACCGCTCGTCCGTCGGCCACCACCAACCACCTGTGACCTACTGTCCGCCACCATGTGCGTGGGTCACCGGCGGCCGGTGGTGGTGACCGACGGGCAGCGAGGGATGGGTTGTCCACGGTGGCCAACATGGTAATCACAAACCACTAAAGACGTGGTAAACAATCACTATAACAGCTACACGTAGAAGGAATTATAAACGAGAATAACAGGTGTTGATGGCCGGACCCCGAACCACGATTGATGATACCGTGGTTCGGGTCGACTAAGTTAAGGGCTTTATTTCCAAATATACTATATGATATAGCAACCTCGCTAGCTAGGGTGAAAATCTCAGAACCCAAATTGAGAAAATAATTGATTTGATCCACAAAAGGTTTCATTCAACCTGAAAAGAAATTGAAACTAGGCAACTCCTTCTCAAATGATTTGGCAAATGGGCAATCAAAGAAAGGTGTCAAAAGTTCAGTGGACCCAAACAAATTTGACAAGTTTCACGGATGGCCATATTAATTTTAGATAATTTAGATATTATTAGTAAGTTATCTATAACCACCACACCAAAACTGGATATAAACGACGGTTCTAGACCGTTGTATATCCGAAACAGCGACAGTTTTCGATCGTCGCGATGAACGTGGTTTATTAACATGTCGTTTTCAATAAACGACGGTCCCATATTACGACGGAAAAACCGTCGTTCTACGGATTATTGTGTTGGACAAATTATGGAATAAACGACGGTCCTAAACCGTCGTGTATTAATTTTTATTTAAAAAATGAATTCCAGATAAACGACGGTTTTTAACCGTCGTTTATCTGACATTTTTTTTTAGAAAAAAACCCCGAACTACAATCTTAAGTACTATTGTTGATGTGAGGTTACACAGTTTAATAACCCAATAGACAACTTTCTATTTCTTGGACCTTTCTACAGATGATGGAGCTGCTACACAATGGTATAATTGCAAGGAGCTTTTACAAAGTAAGGTTATAACTCAGCCCAAAGATTTAACTCAGTAGTGAGCATTGTTAGGTTTGTTAGAAGTCTTAAAAGATTGTCCTTGGTGGTGATGCTTACAATCCTTTACCAACAAAACTATAGTTACAAACCCTAAGTTCAGATAACCACCAACATTAATACAGGGGACACAAAATTCTAATGTTTCGTTATAAAAACATAACCAGATTCTGTAGGATCAAATGTGCTTCAATACACTTGAGCATAGAGACATGTTGGGTGGTGGAGGCAGCATGCTTGCTTCCAGGTCGATGTCGTTCTTCACGATGAATGACGTGCTCATGCAAGTTATATGGAGCTCCAAATGGCAGTGCATTAGCCAAACACCTGGAGACCATATAATTAAAGTTTAATTTCTCAGTTTCGAGTCAAATTAACCCTCTAATATTGATGCATGAAACCTGACACACACACAGAGAGAGAGAGAGACAGAGAGAGAGAGAGAGAGAGAGAGAGAGAGAGAGATAGAGAGAGAGAGGGGGGGGGGGGGGGGGAGGGTGCAGCAAAGAGAGAAAGGGAATAAATGAGTGATCGAGGAGAGGCTCGAAAGTTAGGGCGAAGAAACGACGGCCCTAGACATCATTTTATTTGCGTGGCTTTATTTCTATTTTTATTTTGTTTTTCTTCAGATTATATGACGGTCATTGACCGTCGTTTATACCTCAGCTCGTCGTTTAATAAACGACGGATTTAGACCGTCGTTTAGTTATGTAGTTTTCTCTTGTTTTGGTGTATTGTTAACGATCATTGTTTTTAAAATCTGACCGTTCATCAAATAGGAAAGGGGATTGGGTTACAGGTCACCGGTTCAACCGCTGGGTTAACCTTCCAAATATACAAGTACACCGCATCGATCCGTCTCGATGTGGTCGCCTTGTGTAGGTTCGGTTGACCTCGCCTCGACTCGTGTACGGCGGGTCCCAACCTTATCGTGGTGTGGCGGTTGCGGCATGGCTCGGCGGATCCGGTGGTGATTCGGCTGTATGGACTAGGTCCCTGTTGTTCCCCGCCTGTGTGGCGGCGTTGTTCTCACTGGGTGGCGGTCTCTTATGTTGCGCTGGCTTATGGTGGCTCTTGTGGATCCGGTTGTGATCCTCTCGTGATGCCACTGCCTAGTGGTGGTCTCCTATACGCCGGCATATAGCGCCTCCCGGATGCATCAGGCTATGGTACCTCTTGAGATCTGTTGAGATCTCCCCTTCAAAGTACCCAAAAAAGAAACCAGTCGGATTTTCAAAATATCTGATATCTCGGCATCAACTAGTCCTGCCAATCGCATGCTGGAAATATTAGTCTACATCCAGCGAAGCCTTGGGCGTAAGTTGCACTGAGATCGCAATTCTCTCGACAAGGTCCTGTGATTTCACGACGATCTTCGGCGACGACGACCTTAGGCAACGGCAATAGCCGCCGCCGATGATGGTGCATGGCGTAAGGGGTTCCGGATCTTTCTCTATCCAAGCTTGTGCAGGCCGTAAGTGGCACCGCAGCGGAGATCGATCGCAAACTATTAGCCTCTCTAGATCTATAACGGATCGAAAATACGGAATTATGAAAGTGCGGTTATCTTCGTATGTGATAGCACCACATCGGGTCATCCGGTAATGGATTTTCTATCTAGTTTTGACATCCAAGTCTTCGACCTTTAGCTGAAAATCCTAGTACGCTCCGAGCAATCGCTTGTTCGTACATATTTTCTTAGGTTGAATAATGGAATTACAAGAACATAAAAATTGGTCGAAAAAAACCAAGCCATGGAACAATCTCCGTGTACTTGTTCTATTAGGCCTTACAAACATCCATCACAGAAAGAACAAAAAAATAACTATGCAATCATATTCCAGGGTCTGACTCCCGGAAACATACAATCACAATTATTATATTGTAGCGGCGCCTAGAAGGAAAAAAATATAGTATGCAAGTAATGCAACACATGTATATATGATCTAACGCATGCAAACCCCGGTGAACACATTCGTTCATCAAATTTGCATTTGATTCAATTCATAGAAAAATTTTCGTGAATCGCACACCGAAAATGGCTCTGAGACCATTTGTTAGAAAATGATATCGGAAGCGCAACGAAAGTCGGATTCGATCTCGTGGATCGATACAGTGTGCGGTACATTTTAAAATTTTAATTTGAAACAATCGTATGCGCAAGTAACGAAACGAACCCCTATTGCCATATATCGGAACGATTGGCAAATCTAACATGCATGCATGACGATAGATCTAGAGTTTAGTTGATTATACCTCCGTGTGGGATTTAGCACCGTGATATTTATCTACGAGGTTGAAGATGACGGAAGTATCCACGCACAAGGGAGAAGCCTGCTTCTTTGGGTACACCCGATCTCGCGAATCGATCCAGATCCTTGCACTCCAATCTCTTAGTGCTTTGGAGTGCAAGCTTTCTTTTATCTCACACACACACACTAGGATAAAGAGAGAGGGAGAGAGATATTCTCTTCACACCTTAGGTCAAACCCAAGATAGAGAGAGATAAGAACCCAAGAGAGAGGGGGAGGCAAAACCGAGCACACAGACTCCCAGGGGGAGGGGGATCGGCCTTTCTCATATAAATATAAAAGAGGCACGATTTTCCTTACCTAAAAAATGCATTGGAAACTGTGCCCCCCTCTTCTTGTCACTAGTCGTTCCCCTCTCTCTATCTCTTTAATCCCATAGTTAATGCACCTAATATTTAGTTGCCATTTTTTGGTTTTGCAGTTAAAGGGAATAGATTTAAATCTTTTTAAATCTGATATATCCCTTAACTATTGACTTGATGGCCATGCAAGCTAGCCCTAGTGAGAGGGGCGGCCACTAGGGCATACGAGATATTTTAAAATGATCAAAATTTCCCCCATGTATCTAGTGGTCGTTCACCTCATGCGGGGCTATGCATGGCCCATCTACATACACGATAATGCATCCTAACACTTAGGGCACCTCATCGACAATAAGTCAACACACCATGGGGCAATGAATAATATTTTTACTATTCACTAGGATGCCCTCAGTAAAATATGGGGTGTCTCTATAGTAAAAAATCACTGAACTCACATTCCTCATTCTAGTGTGACACGCACACACGAAATAGACTCCTCATAATGTAATGGCAATTACGTATGTCCCTACACTACTCTGGGATTGCCCCCTAGTAAACATACTATGTTATGTGCAACCACCATGCTCCAGTGCGATACACTCACAGAGTACAGAACGATTAGGGCATTATTTCTTCAACTCGTAATATGTTGTGAGACAAGGAGAAAGTAAAGACCCATAACGATCATGGATAGGGTGGAACCTTTAGGGACTACGATTCATGGCTTCCAACCGGACCTGATCGACACACTACCCAAGTGTTCCTGTCAATCCTCTGGGTCCCGGTTAACCTTCGTGGCCACCCAGAGTGCGACGTAGGCTGCACTCCAATTCTCCCAGACTTATTAAGCTCTCTCGCATGCCCCTGCTCTCCGCTTAGTATTGGTAATTCGAAATCCCTCCACTCGATGTCATGTATCACTTGAGCGGTGGAGAACACCATCAGACTCGAGTGACTATATGACTAGGTTCCTTCCCGAATGATTATCACATCGCACCTTCGGTCCCTTTGGCCAAGCAACAGGATCCGGTTAATATCTCAACTGTTAACCACTACGCCTGGTTTTAGTATGGTGTATGTCAAACCAAGGAACATACCTCTCAATATGGATGTGGATGGCCTGCAAGAGTGGCATGCTGATGCAACGCCAGTCCGGTAACCTAGCGCACCGTGGTATTGGGTCGTGGTTAAATCCCTCACACGTTGGTGAACCAAAGTTACCCAAACTGGTTTGTCCACTGGTCATGGTTCCTAAGGATTTAGGATTGATTACCCTAAGCAGAAATATGGCTATGTGCATCGGTGTTTACTTACTGATCCGTGCACTGTGTTAGTTCTGTTATCGAAGGTCTTGAAAGGGATCTAGGTCACCCACTACTTTAGCTTACCTCTCAGGTTCAAGTGTTTCATTTTAAATTCCACTTTATTTCTCCCCACTCCACTTTGCACACACCGAGTGTGTTCCCACCGCCGTGTGGAGGGCTCTTATGAGAGCGCTCTGTGACGTCGTTTACGTCAAACACCCATAACGAAGCGGTTCGTTTTAGGGACTGTTTTTTGAGTGGAAGCGGAGAAGATGATCAAAGAAGCAGGCATAAAAGTCAGCTCAATTCAGCACCTATGAAGTGAGAGTGCCATCTCTAATTTACCGAAGGCGAGGGTCGTGGACCTAAGGAGCTAAGAGGTAATCTCTGTGTAGTTACTTTTAGTTTACTTGTAACCTTGTTTGCTACTTCATTAGGAAAATTAAACCCCTTTATGTGAAGGGTCTAGGCCCTGTTTTGACTGGAGGGTGGTTTTCATCCCTGTTAAGGGTTTTCACTATAAAACTACTTGTGTTTGCTATTTAGTATTATTTCTCGTTGATCACAACTCGTTACTTTTGCTAGCTTTAGATTGTGTATTCTAACCCGTGCTTACATCTGCCTGTTGTAGGGCACACCATCTAGCTTTGTCTAGTTAGTCATATAGTACACGGTGCTTAGCTAACCAAGTATAGCTTAGCTAAGTGTTTTAATATTTAAGAGGGAGTCTTTGAGAAGCTTGAAGAGGGGTTTTGGAGAAAAAGGAGGTGCTCTCGGTGAAGGAAGTTCATCTCGTTGGAGTTGGATGTTGCTTGTAACTTTGTTTCGTTATTCGTGATAGCAGATCATCCGATCGTCTTCGCTCGTGGTTTTTCTTGCAAGGGTTTTCATGTAAATCTCTCGATTCTCTCACTATGATTGCTTTGTGGTTGTTTTTTTCTTATTTTACTATTTCTCTATTGTGTGTAGGATTGCTTATTCCATATCAATTCGTCGAAGAATCGTTCTTATGCAATTGATCTTCGTTGACCCACGTGGTCGGGGCAATTCAATATCGGATTGTTCATCTGGTATCGTCTAGGAGGATCCGCAATAATAATGACGATAGCAAAGAAGCTCCACAACATAGCCAGGGATGCAAGCTCCGCTTTCCTCTCCGCGACAGCTTTGGAGCTCCAAAAGATGTATTTGATGACCCCAATATGTCTGTTTGTAGGGAAGGGATCATCCTAGCATTTCTCCAAAAGCCTCATCAAAAAAGGAAAGTATATGGCTATATGTTTCTGATTCGGGGACCCGACGAGGTTTGATCGATCGGGCTTCGGGTCCGATCAATCGGCTATGCATTTTTCACTGTTTAAGCCCTGCGGTGTCGACTTGTTTTCGTCATAACTTTTAGCTCAGTTGTCGGAATTATGTGTTCTTGGGCTCGTTTCGAAGCTCTCAATGAACCCGATCTTTATATGGCATCTTGTCATTCAACCAGAGATCTAAAGTTAACTGTAAAATAACTTTTTTTATATTTTTTTTTCTAATTTGCTCCGTTTGAACTGTTTTTCGTGTAGTGGCTTGATTTTCTACAAGTTAGACATAGACACATAAGATTACTGATATTAATATAAAAGAGGATGATAAATTATAGATTTAAGGGTATAAATATGATGTATTTATGTACCGATCAAAGGACTGTGGGCCTTAGCCAAATTTTATACCCACTCTGTTTTTTTTTGATGGAACACCCACATTATTTATCCACGGATTTTTACATCTTAAGGGTAAAACTCATTTCTCTTCTTAGCAGGGCCTACTCGACCATAAGGAATGTAAGGTGGTCACCTAAGGCCCCATGTGAAAAGGCCTACAATCCCCAAAACTGTTTAAATAGCCCAAAACCTCATATAAAAGAACTTAAGGTCTCAATTAAAATTGAATTTCTACTATAAAGTAAATTCATTAAGGTTCTTAATTATATTATTTAATTTTAAAAAATTCTTCTTTCAAGTTTTCGTCTTAGGCCTTAATTTTCGAACCGGCCTACTTCTTAGCTTGGGTCCATTGCTGTGTTTTTACGTGTTTGTGTTTCACGTGGGCATCCTGAACAGTGGATCCATTTTTTTTTTTTTTCAAGGACTACTATCAATAGGAATGGGACCACTCAGCAATGTTATCATTAATTATAGGGTGCCATGTAGCGATGCTTATCGGTGGAGCCAAGACACCGAGGAAATGCTAGCTAGCATCTCCACTCGGGGAACGACGAAGGCCGGAGGGGGCTCACTGCAAACAAGGCGAGCAATGAAGACGAGACCCCAGGACTAGGGGTGGCAATGGGTCGGGTCGTGTCTTGTTCGTGTCGTGTATAGTCAGGTTCGTATCCAAAAACCCCAGATCCGGACCCGACCCGTTTAACTAATCGTGTCTAGATCCTAAACCCGTACCCGACCCGCTAATAAACGGGTAGACCCGATAAGACCCGGTAAGATCCGTTTATCACCCGGGACTATTCAGTTGACCCAATCCGACTCGACCCGACCTGACCCGAAAGTCTTGCTGGTATTATATAGTATAGTATCGGATTGCGGGTAGACCCGACCCGACACGACCCATTGAATACTAAACGGGTCTTCCCGGGTCTACCGTGTCCAGACCCTAAACCCGGACCCGACCCGTTTATTAAACGGGTCTATCGTGTCGACCCGTTTACGACCCGAATCCGTTTAGCCCTGACCCAGACCCGCTAACTTCGTGTCGGGTCGTGTCGGGTCTGCCGTGTCGGGTCCGAAATTGCCAGCCCTACCCAGGACGCCGCCTGATGCGTGCTCAGGCGAAATCTACAGTAGCAAACTTGCTCACAGAGAGAACTTAACGGCTCGTGCGCCCAGACGCTGCCTGTTGGGTGCCCGGGCGAAATCTACAGCCTGTTGGGTGCCCGGGCGAAATCTACAGCAGCAAGCATTAAGGGCCTGAAAAGTAATACAAAAAAAAAACTAGGATCAATCTCGTCCATCACGCATCAATACGTGAGAGTTGGGGGTCATTTAGAAAAAATCTCCGTCAAAATTGTGGTTGTGTTGTCGAAAAAAAAAAACTGTTTGCGGCTATAAAGGGGTTCTAAATTCAATCAATTTGATTCGAAAGAATATTCGATTGAATGAATGTTTCGTGGGCTTTTTTTTTTAATATCATTAAAAAATAAAATATTTAGTTAAATAGTGGTTGAACAAAAGTATTTGTCATTTTAGCGTTGGCCGTCACATGGTAGGTCAGCGTCGTAAAGCGCGTCGTAATTTTTTTTTTTTTTCTGAGCCAAGGTAAAGTCGGTATCCTGGTTAGCGGGTTTAAACCCGATATCCTGGATACCGGGTTTAACCGGAACCCCTTTATAGAATGTTCTCACACTTAGCCGTTTTCTTGTTGGATTTCGGGTAAACCCGGTATCTATAATACCGGTTTAAACGCGGTAATCCGGATACCGACTTTACCTTGGCTCAGAAAGGAGGATTTTTTAGGGTAAGGCTTTGTCGACGGATAGGATCAACCTCATGACGAGATCATTGATCCACCTATGAACGTCCTGTGCCATGGCGGATGGCAGAAGTTTTTCTGTTGAACCTTTGTAATAGCAACACTTGAGTTGGGTCCTTTCCTTTCTTCTTCTTTAATAAATAGATAGGGGTCCGGCCGAACCCTCCCTCATTTTCTGAGAGGAATTTCTCAAAAAAAAAAAAAACCTTGGCTCAGAAAAAAAGAAAAAAAAATTACGTCAAGCATTACGGAGCTGACAAATAGTTTTGGCCAATAACTGTTTAGCTAAATATTTTATTTTTTAATAATATTTTGAAAAAAAGCCCATGTTTTGTTTGTGTTGGGTAGATGGTGAGTCCCTTTCCCTGTCCCTATTGGGCGAGCCTAGCTAACAGCTACCTTCTCCTACCAGGCCACGACGTGCCATGCGGGTTGTTAATGTGCGCCTATCGATCCCATTGGCGATCGAGAGGAGTCACGGGAAATGTGTGCCTATCAGTCCCAATACGTGCCCATGGGTCCCATTGGAGATTGATTGGGGAATGCAATTAATGCAAATACTCATTGCAAAATTTGAAAAACAATAACTTTTAAGCTTGGTGATCCGATTTCAGACCACAGCCCTAATTCGGAAAGCTCTCAATGAGATCTACGTCGTAGTTAGCTAGCTGCTTCGCCATTACGCCCGGTTTTTAACCCCCAAAAAAGTTGGTTAAGTGGTTTTTAGATCGGTTTTTCCTAGTTTTAAGTGATTCCATGGTAGGAATACTACCACGGTAGATAAAAAGTAATCATTACTAAAAAAGATATCTAATAAAGAGGAATGGGTGAGCAGGAGAAATGATATACGACAGAAGAGCTAAGTAAAGATATCCCGAGTTTGACATTCATGCGTGGTAAGAAACGTAGAGAAGTAAGCTTATCCTTTGGACACTATCAAAAGGAATGGGACCACTCAGGACATATATAGCACTCACACAGTAAGCGATGTCAGTGATTGGACCACTACTTTCTTTTCCTTTTCGTCCATCGGACTGATGCTGTGCTGCTGCTACTGCTACTAGTCAAGAGGGGAGAGAGAGAGAGAGAGAGAGAGAGAGAGAGAGAGAGAGAGAGAGTAAAATAAAAAGTAAAGGATAATTTCTTGCCCGTCACTTGTTGTTGGGGAGAGAGAGAGGGGGGGAGAGCTCGTGAGCCCAAAGGAAGGTGCAGGCGACACATGCCCCCAGGGTGCCATAGAGCGATGCGGATCGGTGGAGCCAAGACACCAAGGAAATGCAAGCGAGCATCACCCCTCGAGAAACAATGATTATTCTTGAAGCAATAGCATCATACGACTTGTTGATATGACATTCTTATTTTAGACTATCCGACTCTAACAATGGCATCAATGTGCGGTAATCATCCAACTAGCTTCGACTAGTTGATCTCTTAATGCACGATGTTTAGCTTTATTATAAAATTTCAAGCATGATGCCTGCTACAACTTTAAGTAGTCCTAATTAAGGGACTAAAAAGTGCAATTTAACCCCAAGTATAGGGTGTGTAGTGAAGTAGTAATCTCGGTGAGTCCGAGGTCGATTCCATAGGGACTGAAGGACTAATGGGAACTAGTGCAATGGAAGTGCGTGAACGTGATTGTAATTCAGGGTTTTCCACTGAGAGTGGAGCACGAGAGATGAAACTACGATACTAAGTTAAATAGAACTAAATATTGCAATTAATTAAAGGAGGTTACGATGGAGATGAGGCTAAGGCATCCGGGTTTAACCTAGTAGTATCTTATGCATTCATCATGATCAATAATTCGTACGATGATAGCATCAAAATAGATTCTAGCATGCATGCTACAGAGGTTATTAAGCATTGGATATGCCCGGAGTCGATATGTAATCAAAACAATTTATACACATGTGCTGATTTCTAAAGATATATGCATCCATCATGAATACTTATATAGATTGAAAATTATGTGATGAGAGACTCGTGAAGCTCGTGTCATCATGCCACAGGGATTCGCAAGCATTACGTATGCCCGGAGTCAATACAGAATCAAACAAATTTGCAAGCAAGATGCCATACATCTTAGAATAGTGTCATCCAACATAATAGTCAACCATAGGAAACTTAAAACTTTATTACTGATCAAAAGAGAAGCATAATAACCACTAGGCATCCCCCATAGCCTTAGCTAGGGGTTTAGCCGTGCTTGTTCATAAAATTCAATATAAAAGCATAAGTGCAAGCAAACTCCATTAATGGCAATACGAAGGATGATGAGCGTAGACGACGGCCATACAAAGGACTAATCTCTTGGTCTTTGCTATCCACCTAAGGGCTCCCTTGGGCTATAAATAGCCCACCCTTACATCCTTCAACTACTAATGTGTTTATTGGATTAGGAAAAAAAATAGAATAGAGAAACAAAGGCTAAGTGAGTTTATCCTTGAACTCCATCTTCTATCTTCTTCCCTTTCTCCTCCTTTCTTCATCCTCCTAACCTAGTTCAAAACTATGAAGGTTGAACTCATGCTTTGCATGGTCTTTTGAGTGTCTTCCAATACCTTGAGATCATATAAAATAGAGATGTCAATGTTTAGTGAAGGATCTATGGTGTCATCCAACACCTAGATCTTGATATACTCTTTGGGGGTTTTTATAGCTTGAACCTCTTAAGTAAACTAGGCATAGAGGCATGTATCGAAGGTCTTGAAAGGGATCTAGGTCACCCACTACTTTAGCTTACCTCTCAGGTTCAAGTGTTTCATTTTAAATTCCACTTTATTTCTCCCCACTACACTTTGAACACACCGAGTGTGTTCCCATCGCCATGTGGAAGGCTCTGATAAGAGCGCTCTGTGACGTCGTTTACGTCAAGCACCCATAACGAAGCGGTTCGTTTTAGGGACTGTTTTTTGAGTGAAAGCTGAGAAGATGATCGAAGAAGCAGGCGTAAAAGTCAACTCAATTTAGCACCTATGAAGTGAGAGTGCCATCTCTACTTTACCGAAGGCGAGGGTCGTGGACCTAAGGAGCTAAGAGGTAATCTCTGTGTAGTTACTTTTAATTTACTTATAACCTTGTTTGCTACTTCATTAGGAAAATTAGACCCCTTTATGTGAAGGGTCTAGGCCCGGTTTTGACCGGAGGGTGGTTTTTATCCCTGTTAAGGGTTTTCACCTATAAAACTACTTGTGTTTGCTATTTAGTATTATTTCTCGTTGATAACAACTCGTTACTTTTGCTAGCTTTAGATTGTGTAATCTAACCCGTGCTTGCATCTGCCTGTTGTAGGGCACACCATCTAGCTTTGTCTAGTTAGTCATATAGTACACGGTGCTTAGCTAGCCAAGTATAGCTTAGCTAAGTGTTTTAATATTTCAGAGGGAGTCTTTGAGAAGCTTGGAGAGGGGTTTTGGAGAAGAAGGAGGTGCTCTCGGTGAAGGAAGTTCATCTCGTTGGAGTTGGATGTTGCTTGTAATTTTGTTTCGTTATTCGTGATAGTGGATCATCCTAACGTCTTCGCTCGTGGTTTTTCCTGCAAAGATTTTCACGTAAATCTCTCGATTCTCTCACTGTGATTGCTTTGTGGTTGTTTTTTTTTTTTTTTTACTATTTCTCTATTTTGTGTAGGATTGCTTATTCCATATCAATTCGTCGGAGAATCGTTCTTCTGCAATTGATCTTCGTTGACCCACGTGGTCGGGGCAATTCGATATCGGATTGTTCATCTGATATCGTCTAGGAGGATCCGCAATAATAATGACGATAGCAAAGAAGCTCCACAACATAGCCAGGGATGCAAGCTCCGCTCTCCTCTCCGTGACGGCTTTGGAGCCCCAAAAGATGTATTTGATGACCCCAATATGTCTGTTTGTAGGGTAGGGATCATCCTAGCATTTCTCCAAAAGCCTCATCAAAAAAGGAAAGTATATGGCTATATGTTTCTGATTCGGGGACCCGATGAGGTTTGATCGATTGGGCTTCGGGTCCGATCAATCGGCTATGCATTTTTCACTGTTTAAGCCCTGCGGTGTCAACTTGTTTTCGTCATAACTTTTAGCTCGGTTGTCGGAATTATGTGTTCTTGGGCTCGTTTCGAAGCTCTCAATGAACCCGATCTTTATATGGCATCTTGTCATTCAACCAGAGATCTAAAGTTAACTGTAAAATAACTTTTTTTTATATTTTTTTTCTAATTTTCTCCGTTTGAACTGTTTTTCGTGTAGTGGCTTGATTTTCTACAAGTTAGACATAGACACATAAGAGTACTGATATTAATATGAAAGAGGATGATAAATTATAGATTTAAGAACATAAATATGATGTGTTTATGCACCGATCAAAGGACTGTGGGCCTTAGCCAAATTTTATACCCACTCTGTTTTTTTTTTATGGAACACCCACATTATTTATCCACGGATTTTTACATCTTAAGGGTAAAACTCATTTCTCTTCTTAGCAAGGCCTACTCGACCATAAGAAATGTAAGGCGGTCGCCTAAGGCCCCATGTGAAAAGGCCTCCAATCCCCAAAACTGTTTAAATAGCCTAGAGCCTCGTATAAAAAGACGGCTCCAAACCTATTTAAACAGCCCAAAACCTCATATAAAAGAACTTAAGGTCTCAATTAAAATTGAATTTCTACTATAGAGTAAATTTATTAAGATTCTTAATTATATTATTTAATTTTTAAAAAAAAATTAATCAAGTTTTCATCTTAGGCCTCAATTTTCGAGCCGGCCTACTTCTTAGCTTGGGTCCATTGCTGTGTTTTTACGTGTTTGTGTTTCACGTGGGCATCCTGAACAGTGGATCCAATTTTATTTTTATTTTTTCAAGGACTACTATCAATAGGAATGGGACCACTCAGCAATGTTATCATTAATTATAGGGTGCCATGTAGCGATGCTTATCGGTGGAGCCAAGACACCGAGGAATTGCTAGCTAGCATCTCCACTCGGGGAACGACGAAGGCCGGAGGGGGCTCACTGCAAACAAGGCGAGCAATGAAGACGAGACCCCAGGACGCCACCTGATGCGTGCTCGGGCGAAATCTACAGTAGCAAACTTGCTCACAGAGAGAACTTAACGGCTCGTGCGCCCAGACGCTGCCTGTTGGGTGCCCGGGCGAAATCTACAGCAGCAACCAGTAAGGGCCTGAAAAGTAATACAAAAAAAAAACCAGGATCAATCTCGTCCATCAATATGTGAGAGTTGGGGGTCATTTAGAAAAAATCTCCGTCAAAAGTGTGTTTGTGTTGTCGAAAAAAAAAAAAACTGTTTGTGGCTATAAAGGGGTTCTAAATTCAATCAATTTGATTCGAAAGAATATTCGATTGAATGAATGTTTGTGGCTTTTTTTTTAATATCATTAAAAAATATCATTAAAAAAATAAACTGTTTGTGGCTTTTTTTTTTAATATCATTAAAAAATAAAATATTTAGTTAAATAGTGGTTGACCAAAAGTATTTGTCATTTTAGCGTTGACCGTCACATGGTAGGTCAGCGTAGTAAAGTGCGTCGTAATTTTTTTCTTTTTTTTTTTTCTGAGCCAAGGTAAAGTCGGTATCCTGGTTAGCGGGTTTAAACCCGATATTTTGGATACCGGGTTTAACCGGAGCCCCTTTATAGAATGTTCTCACACTTAGCCGTTTTCTATTTGGATTTCGGGTAAATCCGGTATCTATAATACCGGTTTAAACGCGGTAATCCGGATACCGACTTTACCTTGGCTCAGAAAGGAGGATTTTTCAGGGTAAGGCTTTGTCGACGGATAGGATCATCCTCATGACGAGGTCATTGATCCACCTATGAACGTCCTGTGCCATGGCGGATGGCAGATGTTTTTCTGTTGAACCTTTGTAATAGCAACACTTGAGTTGGGTCCTTTCCTTTCTTCTTCTTTAATAAATAGATAGGGGTCCCGGCCGAACCCTCCCTCATTCTCTGAGAGAGATCTCTCAAAAAAAAAAAAACCTTGGCTCAGAAAAAAAGAAAAAAAAATTACGTCAAGCATTACGGAGCTGACAAATAGTTTTGGCCAACAACTGTTTAGCTAAATATTTTATTTTTTAATAATATTTTGAAAAAAAAGCCCATGTTTTGTTTGTGTTGTGTAGATGGTAAGTCCCTTTCCCTGTCCCTATTGGTCGAGCCTAGCTAACAGCTACCTTCTCCTACCAGGCCACGACGTGCCATGCGGGTTGTTAATGTGCGCCTATCGATCCCATTGGCGATCGAGAGGACTCACGGGAAATGTGTGCCTATCAGTCCCAATACGGGCCCATGGGGTCCCATTGGAGATTGATTGGGGTATGCAATTAATGCAAATACTCATTGCAAAATTTGAAAAACAATAGCTTTTAAGCTTGGTGATCCGATTTCAGACCACAGCCACAATTCGGAAAGCTCTCGATGAGATCTACGTCGTAGTTAGCTGCTTCGCCACTGTGCCCGATTTTCGACCCCCAAAAAAGTTGGTTTGGTGGTTTTTCAGTGGTTTTTAGATCGGTTTTTCCTGATTTTAAGTGATTCCATGATAGGAATACTACCGCGGGAGATAAAAAGTAATCATTACTGAGAAAGATATCTAGTAAAGAGGAATGGGTGAGCAGGAGAAATGATATACGACAGAAGAGCTAAGTACAGATATCACGAGTTTGACATTCATGCGTGGTAAGAAACGTAGAGAAGTAAGCTTATCCTTTGGACACTATCAATAGGGAGGGGACTGTTGGAAATAAATTGCTTGCTAAACAAATATTTCAAATCTTAATTTATTTTAATTAGATGTGAGATGGATGACAAATTTATATTCTAAATATTGCCAAATAAAAAAGATGAAAATAAGAGACTAAAATTGCGAATGAATCCTAGCTAGTGAAGGATCCAATATGAAACTTTTGTAGCGGAGTATGAATATGATAAAACTATACATAAGTAAATAATACTATTAACATTCTAGTAATTTAGGATGAAGAAGAGTTAAGAGGATGGCCTGGGGTCGAAGCACGCCTTGGCGCTGTCCTAGAAATCCAATTGCCCCCCACGTGCGGGTCTCGTGGCAAGGAAGACTAGAGATACGACGAACCCCCCGGATGACCACCTTTCCTTCTCGTTGGCACGCCTCGGAGAAGGCACACAAACACCGCACTATCGCCTTCAGGAGCCCAGCAAAAAACTTAAAGAAAATTGGAATGGGGGATTTTTGGAGCAGAGTTTCAAGAGCAAAAGATGATCAAAAGTGTATTCTTTAGTCATGGGTTTTGGGCCCATTTTATAGCCCACCAAGGGGTGTGATGGCTGCCCATTATTTTGGGCTTTAAAATCCAAGCCATAATGGGTTTGAATGTGACCGTTATAGCCGTTGCACAAAGGTTTGAATGTGTGCAACGGCTATACCGTTACAAAAGGTTTTTAAAACACAATAAAAACTAAAATAAAAATAAAACGTTAACAATCCCCCACATGTTTTAAAAACATTAAATATTTAAAAATCTCTAAAAAATTTAAAATAAGAGAATTTGCTGGTCTCCTTGTACTATGAGTTCGGTAAAGGTACCTCTCGGTTTGAACCTTTACTTAGTGAAAATTGTTTTGGTCTGTGGCACCTTTAGTAGAATATGTCTTTGAACTTAGGACTATGATTCAGACTTTAACAAGTGTCACACACAATATGGCTATGCTGATGTTCTAAACGGGTAGCGCTATTAACGGCCTTGCGCAGGTATCTTATGTGTGTATTCGAGATCAGCCCTAATCTCATAGTCGCGGCCTCACGACCACACATATCGGTGATTCCTCAAAGAGTACGAGCAAGGAGGCACTCTGTCTCAAGGATCTCGGAATCATTTAAGAGTTTTGAACTCATCCTACCCTTGCTTTTATGAGCACTGACGCCATAGGGATGGGAGTAGGTAAAACCAGTGCTCCTCATAGTCACCAATACGGCTTGTTTCTACCCATTGAACCTCCGTGAGGTTGGGTTGCCACCGTGGTGATCTTTCTTATGGGCTTAATCCCATCCCTCTCGACGCTTCTAGAACCACTGTTCTAGACACCCCCTTTGTGAGCTGATCAGCAATATTCTTCTCAGACTTCACAAAATTTAGGGTAATTATTTGGTATTTTAGTTTATACCTTAATGATTTATGTCGCACTTTTAAGTGTCGATTCATTTTTACATTTGCATTTTCTTGTTTGCATTTATCAATTGCTGACTTACAATCGCAATGAATAGATATAGCTGGTATAGGTCTCTCTCCTATGGGTATATCAGCTATAAGGTCTCTTAACCACTCGGCTTCTATACTAGTGGTATCTAGGGCTATCATTTCAGAATCCATTGTGCTCCTAGCCATTACTGTCTGCTTGGTGGACTTCCAAGAGACAGCTGCACCTCCTAATAGGAAGACAAAACCGGTTGTAGATTTTACATCCAGGTTGTCACTGATCCAATTAGCATCAGTATAGCCTTCTAAGACCGCTGGATAACCACTAAATTTAAGGCCATAGGTTAGTGTGCCCTTAAGATATTTCATTACTCTTTCTAGGGCATTCCAATGGCTTTTATCTGGATTGTGTGTGTATCTACTTAGACGACTTACTGTATAAGCTATATCGGGTCTAGTATAGTTAGCTAAATATCCTAACGATCCAATTATTTGTGCATATTCCTTTTGTAACGCAGGTAAACCTGTGTTTTTCTTAAGGTGGATATTAGGATCATAAGGGGTGGATACTGAAGTACAATCAAAGTAAAAATATTTCCTAAGGATCTTCTCAGTATAGTGAGATTGAGTTAGTGTGATACTATCATCATTTCTAATGATTTTTGTGTTTAGTATCACATCTGCTTGACCTAAATCCTTCATATCAAAATTTTGGGACAGGAAATGTTTTACTTCATTTACTGCTTGAATATTAGATCCAAAAATCAGGATATCATCCACATACAAACAGAGAATGATGATGCCATTATTACTAACCTTATGGTATACACATTCATCGGTTTTGTTTATTTCAAAACCGTCGGATGTGATGACTTCATCAAACTTCCTATGCCATTGTTTGGGTGCTTGTTTTAGGTCATATAGAGATCTAATCAATTTACACACCTTAGATTCTTGACCTGAAACTATAAACCCCTCAGGTTGATCCATATAGATTTCCTCGTCTAAGTCTCCATTTAAGAAAGCGGTTTTTACATCCATTTGGTGAATTACCAACTTATTTATGGATGCTAATGCAATAAGGACTCTAATGGTAGTGATCCTAGCTACAGGAGCATACACATCAAAGTAGTCTATTCCAGGTTTTTGGATAAATCCTTTGGCTACTAACCTAACCTTGAATTTCTCTACCGATCCATCGGGTCTAAGTTTCTTCTTAAAGATCCACTTACATCCAATGGTTTTACAACCTGGAGGTAGGTTTACTAATTCCCAAGTTTGATTTTGGACAATGGATTGCATCTCGTTATTTATAGCTTCTTTCCAGAAAGGAGAATCGAATGACTTCATTGCATCTGCGTAGTTGATTGGTGTATCTTCTACTAGAAGAGCATAGAAGTCATCGAAGATCTTTTCTGTCCTAGCTCTAGAGCTTCTCCTAGGTTCAATGGGAATGCTATCCTCAATTGGACTTTTGTTTCTAGAGCACGATGCTATGTCAGTGTCGTTCGATCTAGGTTCTGTTCCAATTCTAGTCCTAAAAGGAAAGATGTCTTCAAAATAGGTAGCATCTCTAGCTTCCATTATTGTATTATTAGTAATTTCACTAATCTGAGAATTAAAAACTAAAAATCGGTTAGCATTGCTATCTGATGCATAGCCTATGAAAATGGCATCTATGGTTTTTGGACCGATCTTTTTCTTTTTATTTTCAGGGATCTTGACTTTCGCCAAACACCCCCACACTTTAATATAATCCAAAGTGGGTTTTCTATTCTTCCACATTTCATAAGGGGTGAGGTTATTCTTTTTAGAGGGAATTCTGTTAAGTATGAAACAGGCTGTTACTAGTGCTTCTCCCCACAAGTTTTCAGGTGCTCCTGAGCTAATTAGCATGGCATTAACCATATCCATAAGGGTTCTATTCTTACGTTCAGCTACTCCGTTGGATTGGGGGGTATAGGGAGCTGTGACTTCATGAATTATACCGTGTTCTTCACAGAACTCGGTTAACTCATGAGAGGTATACTCTCCACCTCGATCGGATCTAAGTATTTTTAAGGTCTTATCTCTTTGGTTTTCAGCCTCAGCTTTATAGACCTTAAATTTACTTAGTACCTCATCTTTGGTTTTTATGAGGTATAGGTAACAGTATTTTGATAGGTCATCTATGAATGTGACGAAATATCTGTTACCTCCTCTAGTAGTCCTTCATGAGTCGCATACATCACTATGAACTAATTCGAGGATTTCAGAGTCTCTATCGATTGTTCTAAAGGGTTTCTTAGCTTGTTTTGCTTCTACACAGGTTTCACACTTATCGAGGTTTTGGATATCTGCTTTAGGTATTAGATTTAGGTTCATCAGTCTCTTGATTGAGTTGTAATTCACATGACCTAGTCTAGCATGCCAGATAGGTGGAGATTCAACATTTAGTACAGAAAGACTTTTATTATTTTCGAAAGGAATACAAACATTTAGCTTAAATAAGCCATTACTCATAAATCCTTTCCCAATAAAAGACACTCCTTTTGTGATTACAACTTTATTCGATTCAAACACGAGTTTATAACCGTGTTGAACTAGAAGAGAACCGCTAACAAGGTTACGTCTAATCTCTGGAACGTGATGAACTCCGTGTAGGGTTATGATCTTGTTCGATGTAAGCTTTAAGTTGACTTGACCCGTTCCCAATACTCGAGCTTCGGCATTATTTCCCATGGTCACAGCTCCTCCACCTGAAACCTGATAAGTGGAGAACCAAGAGCGATCAGAACATACATGGATGTTAGCTCCGGTATCAATCCACCAGTCAAGTGCTTGCAAAGTCAAGTTTACTTCTGGAATAGAGGCAACTGACCTGAAAGCATTCTCAGATGAGGTGACCATATTTACTTGGGAAAGAGGTTGTGGTCCGTTCTTCCTAGGTTGAGAAGGTCCAGTCTTCTTGTAGAAGCAGTCCGATGCCATATGGTTGGTTCGACCACATACGTAGCAGTAGCGTACTCCTTCTGCTGGCTTCTTCTGAAATTTGGGGTTTTTGGTGAAAGGCTTCTTGTGGAATGGTTTATTTGGTTTGGGATAAAAGGACTTGGTTTTCTTATGGTGTTTTGGTTTTGATTCTATATTGTTTACCTTGGATTTGGACTCGGAAAGAGATTTTTCTCTAAGTCTATGTTGTTGTTCTATCCTAATGGAATTAAAGACTTGGGTTAGAGATAGTTCTCCTTGGGAATGATTTAGTTTTCTAGCAAAGTCAGACCAGGATGATGGGAGTTTATCTATCAAGCAAGCTATCTGGAAGTTTTCATCTAGGGTTGATCCGTTATCCTTGAGATAATGGACTAGATTCTCAAACTCGTGAATTTGTTCATTCATCGGTTTAGAATCATTCATTTTAAACTTATTGAAATCAGCTGCTTTGTAGCGTTTGATCCCAGCATCATCTAGGCCGTACTTAGAATTTAGGGTATCCCAAAGTTCTTTGGCATCTTTTGAGGTATAGTAGATGTCATATAACCTATCGGAAAGGGATCCTAGGATACGGTGGCGACAAATATAGTCTATTTCCTCAGGAGTCCTAGATGTGGAAGTAGAATCAGAGCCATCTGGGTTGGATGATCCACTACTGGTTTGGGCATGTTTGTCTATAGGGTTGGACTCATTTCCTGATTCGGTGGTGCTATCACTTATTGCAGACATAAGTCCAAGCAAGGACAACCAGAATCTCATCTGGTTTTGCCAACGCTTGAAATTAGCCCCATCGAATTTCTCAGGCTTCGCACTAAGGTACTCAGTTCTAGGGGAAGTCATTTTTAGGGTAAGGGAGTTAAGCCTGGAATGAAACAAATTTTGTGTCAGAACAATATTATGCACTATTTTCTACGTGAACCAAATTTATCTTCTTTTGTATAATAGTTGACCTGAGTATCGCTAGATTTGACTTTGGAAGTCCAAATGAGTTCTCCAAAGTATGACAGCCAGATCAGCTCTAGATAGGTGGTGGAGCACTTGGCTCGTTTAAATACCAGTCCGTCTTAGGCACGTATGCCTTTTTGACAAGCTTTTCTAGACACCGTCTAACTAAGGATGATTCACCGGAATTCTTTAAGTCACTTCTTCGTGAGAGACTCAAGTATAAATAAAAGAAAATAATTAAAAGTTTTTTTTTTTTAATTATCAAAATCTCTAGATTATAGGGATAACAAACTAGTCACACATACACGAATGTATGTGCCGAGCTCTCCCTACTAGAGTCTTGATTTTGTTTAGATTATGTGTTTGATTATTATTATTTTTTTTTTAATTATAAAATATTAAATTTTAATTATGTGTAGTAAAACAATTTTTCACTTACACTAATGTTGTATTATCTATATTATACTAATGATCAAGCAATTTCTAATCAATCAAGATGCTAACAATACAATTTTAACAAACTATACTATTATATTATTAGCAAGATCTAATGCTAAGCAAATATTAACAATGATGCTTTACATTAGATCAAAGGTTAATACTAAAGCATTAAACTAAATATTGGTATGCCAATAATTAAGTATTTGCAAGATATAGAGATTTGTAAAAAATAAATTTAATTATTTTGAAATCTAAAAAATATTTCAAGCCAACAAATTAACAACTTAATTGGATTTCTAGATTGTTGGAAATAAATTGCTTGCTAAACAAATATTTCAAATCTTAATTTATTTTAATTAGATGTGAGATGGATGACAAATTTATATTCTAAATATTGCCAAATAAAAAAGATGAAAATAAGAGACTAAAATTGCGAATGAATCCTAGCTAGTGAAGGATCCAATATGAAACTTTTGTAGCGGAGTATGAATATGATAAAACTATACATAAGTAAATAATACTATTAACATTCTAGTAATTTAGGATGAAGAAGAGTTAAGAGGATGGCCTGGGGTCGAAGCACGCCTTGGCGCTGTCCTAGAAATCCAATTGCCCCTCACGTGCGGGTCTCGTGGCAAGGAAGACTAGAGATACGACGAACCCCCCGGATGACCACCTTTCCTTCTCGTTGGCACGCCTCGGAGAAGGCACACGAACACCGCACTATCGCCTTCAGGAGCCCAGCAAAAAACTTAAAAAAAATTGGAATGGGGGATTTTTGGAGCAGAGTTTCAAGAGCAAAAGATGATCAAAAGTGTGTTCTTTAGCCATGGGTTTTGGGCCCATTTTATAGCCCACCAAGGGGTGTGATGGCTGTCCATTATTTTGGGCTTTAAAATCCAAGCCATAATGGGTTTGAATGTGACCGTTATAGCCGTTGCACAAAGGTTTGAATGTGTGCAACGGCTATACCGTTACAAAAGGTTTTTAAAACACAATAAAAACTAAAATAAAAATAAAACGTTAACAGGGACCACTCAGGACATATATAGCACTCACACAGTAAGCGATGTCAGTGATTGGACCACTACTTTCTTTTCCTTTATTCCATCGGACTGCTGCTGCTGCTACTGCTACTAGTTAAGAGGAGAGAGAGAGAGAGAGAGAGAGAGAGAGAGTAAAATAAAAAGTAAAGGATAATTTCTTGCCCGTCACTTGTTGTTGGGGAGAGAGAGAGAGGGGGAGAGATCGTGAGCCCAGAGGAAGGTGCAGGCAACACATGCCCCCAGGGTGCCATAGAGCGATGCGGATCGGTGGAGCCAAGACACCAAGGAAATGCAAGCGAGCATCACCCCTCGAGAAACGATGATTATTCTTGAAGCAATAGCATCATACGACTTGTTGATATGACATTCTTATTTTAGACTATCCGACTCCAACAATGGCATCAATGTGCGATAGTCATCCAACTAGCTTCGTCTAGTTGGTCTCTAAATGCACGATGTTTAGCTTTATTACAAAATTTCAAACATGATGCCATTGAAGCAACACGGTGAAGACGACCAACAACAAGACCGAGTGAAAAGATAAACAAGCAAAACACTCAAGAAATTCCGACAATAACGGATCGATGGATTCTAGTATGGAAAAAACCCAAGTATAATTAAAATTACCTCTAACCAATCTCTCGTACAACTACAAACGGATACTCTCTTTATAGAATAGATCCTGCAACCCTACATCCTGAAGAACACAGAAGAAAAAAACCCTTTCGAGACCTTCCACGTCAAATGGATTCCCTTCCCTCTCCCTTGGTGATGGCTACCTTCTAATCTCTTCTTAGGGTTACTCTTGTACCACCATGATCACCTAGGTTCGTCCTAAGATCACCTAGTTATAACCATACATTCATATCTGACTTAGAGAAAGACTTCCACAAGAAAACGCAGACCAAACCGTCTCACAAGTGTGTTGCCGTAACAAGTCGTGCGCACGACTTGGAGAGGTCGTGTGCAAGACTCAACCAATTTTCTCGCTCGACTTTTCTGTCAATGCCAGTCGTGCACACGACCTGGGGAGTCGTGCGTACGACTTGGAGAGATCATGAGCACGACTCAACCAATTTTCTTGCTCAACTTTTCTATCGATGCCATGTCATGCGCACGACCTGGGGAGTCGTGCCCACGATTCTTCCTGGCCGAGTCCTTCACCCTTTGTGCTTTGCCATTTGTCGTTCCTTCGCGCACGAACCATGGACTTTGTATGTGGCTTGTTTGGAACCTCATATCTCTCTCTCTCTCTCTCTCTCTCTCTCTCTCTCTCACACACACACACACACACACACACATACACACACACATATACATATATATATATATATATATATATATATATATATATATATATATATATATATATATATATATATATATATATATATATATATATATATATATATATATATATATATATATATATATATATATATATATATATATATGGCTTATGAGCTGAAAGCCTAATTTGAAAATAAGTTGTCAGCTCTTAGCCGTCTGATTCCAACGATCCAACAGTCCGTTAAAAAAAAAGATCACAACAATTTTATAGCTGGACCCATCCTCTCTCTCTCTCTCTC